>JAHRHZ010000045.1:26869525-26909060 GCA_024137785.1 Ginglymostoma cirratum
GACCCTTCATCAGAAAAATTTTCTGATGAAGGGTCTAGGCCCGAAACATCAAGCTTTCCTGCTCCTATGATGCTGCTTGGCCTGCTGTGTTCATCCAGCTCCATACCTTGTTATCTCGGATTCTCCAGCATCTGCAGTACCTATTATCTCTAGACTTGATTAGAAATCTGTGGATTATTACAATTTTGGAAGTTAAGATTCTTAGATTTGTGAAGAGGTCACATCTGCAGATTTGGAAAAGACTAATTGAATTGTCTCCACTGTTCAATGCCATGATACCATCAAGAATCAGTTAAGTAGAACCCTACAGAGTTGAGCAATGAGTTTTAATTTCTCTGGACTTGATTCTCTGAAACATCGTTGAAATCTCCTATCAATTTCACTTCAAGGAAAATCACCTCTGATTCTCCAATTCATCCAAGTAACTGATATCTCATATCTTTAAACTTTCTCTGCCTCTACCCTTAAAGCCTTCACAACCTTCCTAAGGTGACCAAAATTTGACACAGTACTCCAGTTGAGGCCAAACCAGATGACTGAAGATATTTCAGAATATTTTTAATTCTTCTTTCCCAGACAAAAAAAACAGTTAGATGTGACAAGGTAATGTTGATCAATGGGTTCTGTAAATGACACAAATATAATCCTGAGTATCATTGATACTTTGTGCCAGAATCTAATTTTTAAAGGGGATTACCAGGGTAATAAGTGTCAATTCAACCACCCTTATTTGAATTAATGAAGATTGTTTACCAACAACAGGCTACAACTAAACAATTGCTTTTTTAAAACCAAACTGTTGTGCATATGCTGTATACTTGCATGGATGACATTTTAAATTGTAAAGTAAGATAGTAATATTCTGAAAATAATTCCACAGAATTTAGCATGTAGTGTGTATGTGTCAGTCATAATTGACAACTTTGTTGGCAGGGAAGGGTGATTCTGTTATGTGCCCGCACATCAGTGATAATACAATTTGGCCAAGTTAGTAGCAGTAAACATTTTAGTAGTGAATACTTAAAAGTGAACATGGAAAAAAAAAATCAAATCACTGCTGATCAACCAGAAAAAAAGGATAGTTGCTACTAAATAGGAATTCTAACTTACATACATAATGCATGGCCCTGAAGAGTGATATGCTGAACGCTACAACTTTAGCACTTAGTGTTAATAGAATATGTAAAATTTCATGTCTTTTAGAATCATAGAGTCATTGAGATGTACAGCACGGAAACAGACCCTTCAGTCCAAATCGTCCATGCCGAACAGATATCTTAGATAAATCTAGTCCCATTGGCCAGCATTTGGCCCATATCCCTCTCAACTCTTCCTATTCATATACCCATCTAGATATC
Organism: Ginglymostoma cirratum; assembly: GCA_024137785.1. Classification (NCBI taxonomy): domain Eukaryota; kingdom Metazoa; phylum Chordata; class Chondrichthyes; order Orectolobiformes; family Ginglymostomatidae; genus Ginglymostoma; species Ginglymostoma cirratum. Next base: position 26,870,884 of record JAHRHZ010000045.1, read on the forward strand.
TTTTTAAATGTTGTAATTGTATCAGCTTCCACCACTTCCTCTGGCAGATCATTTCATACATGAACAACCCTCTGTGTGAAAAAGTTGATCCTTAGGTCCCTTATTAAATCTTTTCCCTCTCACCTTAAACCTACGCCCTGTAGTTTTGGACTTTCCCACCCCAGGGAAAAGACCTTGTCTATTTACGCTACCCATGACCGTCATGATTTTATTATCCTCTGTAAGGGTCACCCCTCAGCCTCTGACGCTCCAGGGAAAATAACCCCAGCCTAATCAGGCTCTCTCTGTAGGTCAAACACTCCAACTCTGGCAACATCCTTGTAAATCTTTTCTGAACCCTTTTAAGTTTCACAAAATCCTCCCTATAGCAAGGAGAGCAGAGTTGCACATGGTATTCCAAAAGTAGCCTAACCAATGTCCTATACAGCCTCAACATGACCTGTTAACTCCTATAGTCGATGTACTGACCAATCAAGGCAAGCATACCAAATGCCTTCTTCACTATCCTATCTACCTGCAACTCCACTTTCAAACAAACTATGAACCTGCAGTCCAAGGTCTCTTTGTTCAGCAACACTCCCCAGGACCTTACCATTAAGTGTTTAAGTCTTGCCCTGATTTGCACCTCACATTTATTTAAATTAAAATCCATCTTCCATTCCTCGCCCATTGGTCCATCCGATCAAGGTCCTGTTGTGCTCTGAGGTACCCTTCTTGGCCGTCCACTACACCTCCGATTTTGATGTCATCTGCAAACTTACTAACCAAATCCCCTATATTCACATTCAAATCATTTATATAGATGATGAAAAGAAGTTGTTTAATAGTTGTAGGTTTCAATTGTAACTAAGTAACAAACAGCCAGGTAACCACGGTACTGGAAGGCGAAACTCCCAAGTGAGAGAACAGCATTGAAGTGTTGCCTCAACTACAGTACCAGACATCTTTGATGATGATGATTATATCTTGTGTCCATATTTACCCTAATTTTATACTGCCTCTTCCTTCTCTGATGCGAGGGTACAATTCCATGGTTGCTACTTACCGTCTAGTACCTCAGCCGAATGAATCTGATCACGTGGGAGAAATTGCAACACGTGACTGTTATTGCCACTTCTTGGCAGACATTAAAAATATCTGTAATTATCTATCATACCCGTTTTGAGTGCGGACATGTATATAGCACAGTCCTGCAGGATTGAGAAGCTGCAAAAGTTTAAAGGGACAGGCATTACCATCACCATTTGTGTTCAGGATGGAAATATCTTAGATAATAGAATGGCTTTCAAATCAGCAGAAGGGCAGACAGACTTTAAGTTATTTGATGAAGCACTGAAAAGAAACTTCAGTGAGGCACAAGCAAAAGAAAAGGATCCTTTAATACAAAACCAAAATCAGAAATTGCTAGGCAAACCTGACAAGTCTAGCAGCATCTGTGGACAGAATGCAGAGTTGAACACTTCGGGTCCAGTGACCCTTCAGAATGCTGATGTTCTGAAGAAGGGACATTGGACCTGAAACGTTAATTTTGCTTTCTCTCCACAGATGCTACCAGACATGCTGAGTTTCTACAGCAATTTCTAATATTTGTTTCTGATTTGTAGCACCCACAGTTCTTTGGTTTTTCTATCCTTTAATACAATATGCTTAAAGTTCTGGGCTTCAAAGAGAGCTGCCATGGAGGTAATCTATTTTCCTAGAAGAGACTGCTAGGCGAATAAATGCACACCACTCTACTTGCACTATTATTTGCTCAGGCAGTGCCAGAAGGCAATTAATCATCAAACAGTTAACTTGGTAAAAGAAGCAGTCAATACCCTTTAAAAGTGGATGTCTGGAAACTATGCCGTTCTTGCGTACATCTTACCATGCTTCCTACAGAAAACCTCAAATGCTGGAGATCACAACGGATCAGAAAACATCCATGGAGAGATGGCAAGCTAATGTTTTGAGCCTAGATGACTCGTCATCAGAGCTGAAGCGAAGAATCATCTTGACTCAAAATGTTAGCTTGCTCTCTCTCTCCATGGATGTTGTCTGACTCGCTGTGATCGCCAGCATTTGTTGTTTTCAGTACAGATTCCAGCATCTGCAGTAATTTTCTTCTACTTTGCATAATCCCTGCCTGGGAATGAATGTAAAACAACATTTATCGAAAGACAAACACATATGTAGAAAATGATACTATTATAATTACTGATATAGTAAAAATAAATTTGTCTCCTTTTTGATCATTGGCCTATAATCAGTGCTATATTTAGCTATACACTTTTTTTGAGTTTTCAGGTTTTTTTGAGCGCTGTGTCAACATTTTTAATGGTTTAGGTCAAAGTCAGAAAAATAAAGGTGCAGGGGTAATTTACACCCCCACTGTTTGTGTGGTAAACTAGTCAAGTGTGTTACCTGGCACTTACTTGCAAATAGTTGAAATGTAAATATTTTGGAAAAATGATGGAGGGAGCGGCATTTCAGGATTGGTCAGCTTTAAAAAGTGCTCAGCAAGGTCAGGTGCATATGTCAAATTTGTGCTGCAGTTGGGAGCGAGAAATAACTTTGGACCCAGAAATTACTTTGGACCAAATCCAAATCTGAAGTTTAAATGGCTTGTCATACTTTGAGTGAGATTTTAAAATCTGCAAAATTAGCCAGTTTTCAAGTGCACTGGTTTCTACAATTCATACCCATTTGGGGGAGATGGTAATGTTGTGATAATGTTACAGAACTAATGAACCAGAAATGCAGCTAATGGTCAGAGGGCATAGATTTAAATTTATAGATCGAACAGACTTTGTGAGGAACAAACTCTGGAATTGAATGCTTATCTTGTAATGGTGACCAATGAAACTATCACTATAAAGATCCATCTGGGTCACGAAAGTTCTTCAGAGAAGGAGGGAATCTGCCATTCTTACCCGACCTGGTCTTCATGTCACTCCAGACCCACAGTTATATGAGATTGACTCTGACTCTTAACTTGCCTTCTGAAATGGCTGAGCCATCCACCCAGTATAAGGGCAATTAGCAATGGGCAACCCATCTTGACTTCACTGGCAATGCCCACGTTCCAAAAAGAAAGAACAGTGTGTAAGCAGTATAGTACAACATGTTTATTGGTGTATATTTTAAAATATGTTAAAAATTGTGGATTACTGAATTATTTGAATTACACATTACTGAGGAGAATACGAAAATGATGGCAGCAGACAAAGTGTTAAGTTCAAAAAAGGCAAATTCCAAAACACAGTGTCCCATTACCCAAGTAAGGAGGGTAGATCACAATGAACAATCCTTGTAGAAATGATCTTTAACAACAAAAAGTTAAATTTTCACTTATAATGTTTGAATCAGACTGGTGCCATCTGAATTTCTACTGCTCCCTCAATTTTATAATCCATGATAGCCCGTTGTGCATATTATTTTGGCAGACAGCACCAAAAGTATTGAACTTGTATATGTTTTGCAAAGTTGACTTCAATCTTGACACTTATTGCACAAGTACAGAGTAAAACTCTTTGCTAAAAATGTGCTAAGGTTCTTTTTGATCTTCAGAACAATTGTCAAATAGGACAATTAAATTATTTGAAAAGTGACTCTCTCTCACTATCCAACGCTGTGTGTCTATAAATATTGCGGCCATACTGTGAAAGGTAATAAGCAAGTTCTACTTACACACACACTAAATATTGACAAATGTTCTGCTGAACAGTTGATTGTTCCATGGTCATGATAGTAGTATTGTGTGACAGTGAAGGAGCATATCTGCAGGAAAAAGATGGGAAACTATTAAATCTACATTGTTTCCAGCCTTGGACCAAGATTAAGCCACCCATTGTGATTGAACTATAGGATGCTGTTAAGTCTTCTGTGCACAGACTTTCAGATACTGAACTCCAAACCATCATTGAGCATCTACAATGTGCTGCTTAGTTAAACACTAATATGCCTCTGATTAAGCAGAGAATTTTTAAGCTCTGTAATGGGACCTCCAGCAGCTGGTGGCTACTGTAATGGTGGGCTCTGAGCAAGACAGCTGAGCAGTTTGCCAGGATCAGATCCGACAGCGAGCAGTGGTGTGGGAGGGTAACTAGAGCAGTTGAGCAGACTTTCTCTGGAGCGGGGGGGGAGCGGGGGTGCAGGGGGAAAGCAATGTCTTTGGAAGACAGACTGTTGGAAAGGGAGAGCAGATGGAGAAGAAATCCTTAGTCCAGTGTAACCCATAAACATCATTCCATGTATGTACTGTAAATAGGTCTTGTTTTTGCTTAATTTCCTTTCTTTTTGTAATGATCTGATGCAAGTGGAATGAAAAATCCTCGCTTCATGATTTTTAGGCCTCCTGTGTGATCCAATCCCATGTTATATTAGAAAAGTGAATCAATTTGAAAAGGTATTTACACAATTTTATTGAATAGCATGAAATCCAAATTGATTCAGCACGTGCTTGAATTTAACCTTTTTGATTAACTATCACCGCCTGCACTTCTCTAGCCAATGCAACCCCAGTGGGATCCAAAATGTGGCTCAAGCATAGCCAATTCAAAATTTTCAATAAGTTCCTTATTCCTGTAAGGAATTAATGGTCAAGTATTTCAGCAAAACAACTTCTTTCAATAACAATATAGGCCCATGATACCTATTAAACTGAGTAATAGTGCATTTTCTGTTTATGGATGCCTAGAATTTTCTGCAAATTTCAGCAAAAAAAGTAGCGCGATTGCTCCATGGTGCCATTTTCCTGCCCAAAAGAGAAAAGAAATTCAAAATTCAGAAGTGACATATTGAATGTTTTTATGCAATGCTGAAATCTTGATGGCACTTCCTCTGACATTTTTTTTTGCCACTGATTAACCAGGCATCACCCGCAAGCAAAAGTGCAACTCGACATCTTATGCCTTTTCTGCATGGGTTATAAATTTACACGTAAAATTTGAAAATACCCTTAAGAAATTTCTCTAACCCTCAATGAGATCTGAATTATATTTCTGCATCTTTGGTCACATCCTTATGGCATTAGAATCGTTTATATTAAAAATGAAAACAAACTTTCTTGCATGGCCATTCTTCATAAAGGATGGTTTGAAAGCATTAAAATTTAATTTTCGCATATAAAGAGGGAGTTCAACAGAAAATATGACATGGTTTAGAACTTTGCTCAGGGGCCTCATTGTTTAGGCTGATTTTCTCTTAGATTCTGCCAGAGTTTATCTTGGTGACAATTCTTAAGGATAGATTACATATGAAAAATAAAGTTTAAGGCCATTAAGCCATCTTTTTGGATGATTACACATTAGAAGAAAATTTTCCATTTTTAATGCCAACCATTCAAATGTCATGAGGATACATTCAAAAACACAGGAAATACATTTCAGGATTGAGTAACAAGGAAACAAAGGAATCATGGAAAATAATATATGAATTGTTGTCAGTGCTTTGGACACTTTAACCAGTTTATGTATTAAAAAACTTTACCCAAATGCTCCTATCAGTGAGACGGACAAAGCGATACAGAACTTTGGTTTGTGGTTCAACTCGATTTTAGCATTAAAAAAACTGCCTTACTGTAAACACCATGTAAGCACTTCCAAAAATCCCACAATATTTACTCTCTGTCAAGATCTTTCCATCTGAGAATGGATATTACCCACAATGATCCACGTGTTTGAGCTGGGCTATTGAAATCATCTTCCCCTCTGATGTAGAGGTGGCCATCTTCCATGGAGATGGGTCTAACAGGTCAGGGTGCATCTTCTCCTGGGTCTTCTGGGCTTGCCACATAGTCTGCTACCATAAGTTTTCACTGCAAGTCTTCAGAAAGGAAGTACCTTCCAGATGTATGGTTTTATTCCCCATGCCCCAGACCTTCTAGAATATTCTGAGGTCTTTGGCCAATGGGGTCATGAGTGGGATTCAAAGCATCCAATGGGGTTGTGTCAGTACCCTTTATTGTTGCCGTGCTGGGAAGGTGTAAAGCACACATTCTCTGTCTGGAAGTCAGATACTTACCCAATACATACTTTTTGGGCTGGTTGTAATTGGTTCCCCTTGAAAATTTGTAACCTCTTTGCTCTTGGTTTTCACTGTTCTCTGTAGTGATAGCTGCTGGCTGCTGTTTAATTTAGTTTGGCCAGCTTTCTGTCAGGTCCAATTTCTCTGGCTGTGGGTCAATTTATAATAACCAACCTTGAGCACGTGGTCGCTTAACCATGGTATGCTTGAAGTAACTTGCAGGTTAGTTATCAGGATGTGACATGATTATATATTGGTATAAATTTAAACATTGTCATCCACTTCCAAAGCCTCTCCTTAAAATAAAATGTCAAAGTGAAAACAAACATAGTCAGCAAATTCATAGCAATAGTTTATTTTACCTTCTGTATTGTGCAACTCTTTTTTTTAAAGGATGTATCCTTAACCCCAATCATTCCTTATTTGCACGCTGGTCTTAAGCAACACCATCTACAGACTTGGGAACATCTTTTACATGTGTGATAATCAATGTCTATAAGATGCTCTATCTGTTGCCTACTTTATTTGACCTCAATTATAAGTTGAGAAAGAACTTCTGGCATTAATATCAGAATGTCTGGATTCATCCCAACTTCATGATGTTATCGGTTTCCTATCGTGATATTCTGGATCCAATGATTTTCCCTCAATATTAAAGTCAGAATGGGGAAGTTCACTGATAATTGCATGGTGTTCCTTAGATTAACAAGCAGTCTGTGTCCATATGCAGTAAGATCTGGACAACATCTAGGCTTGGGCTGATAAGTGGCAAGTAATATTTTTGTTATACAAGTGCCAAACAATGACTATCTACAACAAGAGAAAATTTAATCACTCCCCTTGAAAGTCAATGGCATTATTATTACTGAATGCTCTACCATCAATTATCCTGGTTGCTGTAGTTACAAGAATAGATCAGAGAGTTTGGGGTTTCTGCAGTGAGTTACTGTCTTTCTGACTCCCCAACTGCATTGCACAAGAATGTGATAGAATTATCTTTCTTTCCTAGCTTGAACGGTAGCTGTTAATGTATTGCACTTATTGTGTTAGCTCAGAAATCAGACAGATATGCATGGATCTTTATGGAGAATATATACATTCACCAATAAGATGATTGAAAATGATCTGTACCTGCTGCTTACCAGTGAAGATATGTTTTCTAATTTAGCCAATAGAAAGCTGTTCAGTAGGATAATTTTGTCAAATGGATGCTACCATTTAGAATTGACTGACAACAGCAAGGAGCATTGCTTTACCACTGTGAAAAGTTATCATTTGGGTACCTACTCCTGCTACGATGTTCTAGTGCATCACGGATCATGTATTAAGTGAGATGAAAGGAGTGTTCTGCTTCTTAGGTGAGATTATATTGAGCAGTAAGACAGAGAGCACATTGTAAATTTGAACAAAATTCGTACATTTACTTCAAAGATACGGTATCGAAGTTTAAAATCATGGGTTGTCTCATCATTTCAAGTATATCATCCTTGGGTTAACAAATAGGTGACAAAAGTATCAACCCAATGCCGATAAGGTGGAGGGGATTTTGAAAGGCAAGAATGCAGAAATCAAGGAAGAGAAAACAGCTCTAATGGATTGTTATGTGTTATTCCAAGCGTATCTAATACATTCACTCCACCGTAGCCACTGCTGTGAGATGGAGTAGCTTGGGCGTGTTCTCTGGAGCATCAGAAAGTATTTGAAGAAATGTTTACTTACAATGCATTTTTGATCCACTATGATGCCAAGAAACAATTGATTTTAATGTGTCATGACTAACTATAGGGGTTAGGTGTGTTTTCTCGCTGGTGGAAGATAACTGTTGGGAATTCTGTAAGGCATGCTTCATGTGCTTTAACAAGATCCAAGCAACATTATTCAGAATTTGAGAAACAGGAATTATTGACATATATAGTGTCACTATGTTCCCTAACTACGTATATGGTAGGAAGTTCACTTTGTTATCTATCTATCAAGAGTTACAATCAGATTTACTCTGAAGAATGGAGCACCATCCACAAATGCAGCATGGATTCAGAGACAACTAGGATTTTAATGGCCTGTTAGCATTATATTAAAAATCATGAGCCAGCAGATCATATTAATACGAACATTTGTTCGAGACTTTCCATTACAACTGATTCATATCTAGCCTCTGTGTTACTTGTAAATATAAATACATGCTAGTTTCTGCCAGAGAAATTAGAGAAAATATCTCACAAAGACATGGTATTCATGTAAAATGCTGCATTATATCATGAATAACTGGCCTAAAGAGTGCGATAGTGAATTTCAGGAGTCATTAGAGATAACAAGGTGTGGGGCTGGATGAACACAGCAGGCCAAGCAGCATCATAGGAGCAGGAAAGCTTGACGTTTCGGGCCTAGACCCTTCATCAGAAACCTTCAGGAGTCATTATTTTGTTAAGGTTTGGAAATTGTTAGAACTTCATAAAATGCACATAATAAAATCTGCAACAAGAAACTGTTTCTAATATAAAAGGTAGATATTGAAGAGTTGGTGAAAAGTTATGAAGTGTGTCTCAGAATGAGAAATGATTCAACTAAGTGTATTCCATGGTCAAACACTCAAACTATGGAAATAAATACTTTTTGATTTTTTTTTGAAGTGGAAGGGAAAAAGTACTTTGTTTTGTTTGATAACTGTAGCAACTGGATAAATGTTAACTCTACACCCAATATCACCAATGCCAACAAAGACAAAGTTGCTGGAAAAGTTCAGGTCTGGCAGCACCTGTGAAGAAAAATTCAGAGTTAACGTTTCAGTTCCAGTGACCCTTCCTCAGAACGGAAGGGACCCTTCCTCTGAGGAAGTGTCGCTGGACCCGAAACGTTAACTCTGATGTTTTCTTCACAGCTGCTGCCAGACCTGCTGAGCTTTTCCAGCAACTTCTGTTTTTGCTCCTGATGTACTGCATCCACAGTTCTTTCATTTTTTTTTGTCACCAATGCCAAGGTTACTAAGCTTTTCAGAAGTTGGTATGCAATTTACGGAATGCCAGAATTATTGGTACCAGTAAATGGTCCACAGTTTATATCAGAAGAGTTTAAAATAGCTTCAAGTTAGAATGGAATCAAACACAATTTAATACAACCAAATCACCTGGCATTGAATGGTACTGTAAAAAAAAACTGTACAAATTATGAAGAGGTCTGTAACTATTTGCCAGGTGATGGAGCTAGGCAATAATTTCCATGCTTCCCTTCAATAGAGGCTAGACAATTTTCTCTTTTTAAAGAGAATAATCCCATAGTCTACATCATTTGTTCACCTTATGTGTTTGTGTGATGTTGACCGTGTGTTAGTCTTAGTTCAACACACAACATTGGCTTTATTTTACCATACCATTAGTGACGTAGAGACTTTGATTACCTTAAATTACTCTTCAAAATTCCCTCCGTGAACCTTTCCATCTCTGCATCTCCCTTGATCTTTTAAAAACCTCTTAAAAGCCCACCTCTTTAATCTAGTTCTTGGCCAATACTTCCAAACTAATTTTATCTGATACAGCCTCTATTTTCATTATGTATATTTGTGAAGATTGAAGATAGACTTAGGATAGGGCTCAGAAGAACACACTTTATACAGAAGATTACAAGGTTGTCATTTATACTGTGTACCACACAGGCTAGATCAAAGCAAGATTTATTTCAACCTTAAAGAACTGTTAAATTAAGTGCATGAAATAAAGGAAAATGAAGGCACGTGGGAACATGGCTTTAGGGCAATAAAAGGGTAAACACTAACATGGCCAGTTGGATCAAATGGCCTATTTTGAAGATAAAATTTCTATGTTGTTCCTTTTAAGTATATTTCAATAATGGGTGCTACATGAGTGTGAACTATTTTACTTATTAATGTTTTCTATTCTGGATCAATAGGGTGTAATGCAAACTAATGTAAATAAATCCTGAATAGAATAGATTGAACAAATCATCGATAATTCTACGTAGATAAAGTTCCAAGAGCGTAGTATTCAAGTCATAGCCAGTACATTGCTTAATTCATTTCTAAATTGTAATAATTTTTCAATAGCTTATCATTTATTTAAACTCTTGTACTTATTTACATACATTGTTTGCCATTTTAAAGCTAAAGCCTTGTGTCCCTTTCAGTAAATGTTCAATAATTCATATGAAAGCAGTGTTCTTTACCTAGGCTGAACCTTAAGAGGATAGGTTTACCTGTAAGACATAAAACATTGCAGCCTTTGGTTAGTCATGGTGTTTGACGATGGCTAAAATGACTGTTACTTGGAGATGTGAAGTGATATTTACTCAGGTGTGACAGCATGACTTGTTTTGCATCCCTGCAGGAGCATTTCCCTGTTTTCTCCTGCCAAGGCAAGAATCCTTCCCTCTGAGAGGCAAAGGACATTCTGTCCTGTAATGGGGTGTCTTTTCCTCTCGTTTGCCCCCTTTAGGTCATGGGTAAGATGCAAGTCATTGGCCAGGCTGTTAGGGCTTGTGCACGTGAGGGAGTAGCATTGAAGTGTTGCAAGAGAGAAGAGGCAGCATGGAAGCCATGCGGAGTTAGTGTTGTGGGAGGGTGAGGGGTAGCAAGAGCTGGTGAGGGAAGGTGTTGTGCGCAACAGAGGGGGGTGTCAAAGCACGAGCATTGGTTGGAAGTGGGTGCAGTGGCACAGTTAAGTGTGAGGTAGCAAAGAGAAGAGTATTGCACTTACAATGGCAGAACAGAGAAGATCATTCACCTTCTTACTGCACTGTTGCCTAGTCCTCCTTACCCTGGAGATGGCACTGATCAGGTGATTTCTGACAAGACTGGCAATGGTATGGTGGCCTGGTTTCCTCTGCTAGTCCTCTCCTCTCCACCACACAGTGCACCAAAACCTCCAGGTTCCTCTCCAACAAGTGTGGTGCCAGTTTCCCCATCTCTTCAATTTCTTCTAACACAGCTGGGGAAGCATTCCTGCTTGTGCACAGTGAAAGATGGCACAACCCCTATGACATACCGGACTTATTGAGGACCCCTTGTTTAGTTGCAGGCTCCTCACTGAATGGTGCATAGTTAGTCAGAGCTGAAATAGGGTGATTGTCACTGCGAGGTCTCAAATAGCAATTAAGTGACACTTTCGGTAAGATATGCTGAGAAACTTTACTCGATTTTGATGAGAATCACTCCACAAAACACAACATGATTCGCACTTAGCCAAAAAATGTAAGATTCAACCTGTGATAAATTACGTTGTAACTTTACCCCTAAAGAACAAAATATTGGTCATACTTTGCTGTCTGTCTGCACATGATGACATGATGCAGTCGATACGTTTAACTTGATGAGTACAGAATGATCAATGACTTCTTAATGTACTGACGTCAATTCTCACATTTTGCAGGTTTACACAAATGTTCAAATAAGTCTTTCATATAATTTTATTGTGCTTGATGCAAATTTAGCAGCACAGTTTGTTGACAAAAAAATAAATCAAGCATCCAACATTGTGAACACAAATTAAAGGCTACTGCCATAAATTGTTGTCACACCAGGAACTAACATCCTGTACCTTTATGCATTCGGATTCATTGAAACACAAGTGAACATTGACAACCTCCAATGATACTGAAAAAAGGTAATGCACACACAAGGATGTCTCAACATAATCATTAAATCTGGCTTTCAACTTGTTCAAGAGAAATGTTACATATGCCCATGCATGTTTAAATATGCAGAGTTCTATTCCTCATGTCAAGTTTTGTTTTAGCAAAAATGAATGTCGTGTGTGCACAGCCTAGACTAGGATGAACTGAACTTTAAAAATCATGTACAAGTGATGGAGTAATATTGCACAAATCTTTACACATAAAATGATCTTAAGGGAACATACAATTGACAAAGCCAAGGAAATCGATATTCTACATATAATTTCACAATTTAAACTAGTGGACTAGATTTACTTTTTTTATCATCTGTAGCTAAATTACAAATATTGAGTTTATTCAATTGATTATTTTTCAATGTAATTTAACTCAATTTATTTTTTCTTAACCATTTCCTCTACTTTAATATTAAAAATACAACAATATTTTGTATTTTTGGGGTAAAATCATTAGCCAATGAATGAGTTTTAGGCTGCATTCATTTTCCCTAGATTTTTTATTCTAAACAACTACAGTTAATGGCAGTGTCCTTGCTTCAGGCTGGAACTCATCTGACTTGAGTGAGTATTGTGCCCTCTGTTTTTCTTAACACCCATTTTAAGACTAGCAAGCTACAACAGCTGAGTAATTCCAAAGTTTCCAACACTCACAACAATATCACATGACTTGGAGAGAGTAAGGACTGCAGATGCTGGAAGCTAGAGTCAATAAATGTGGAACTGGAAAAGCGCAGGAGATCAGACACCATCCGAGCAGCAGGGAAGTCAACATTTTGAGCTGAAACACTTCACCAGGACTCAGTCCTGACAAAGGGATTTGACCCAAAACATTGACTTCCCTGCTCCTTGGATGCTGTCTGACCTGCTGTGCTTTTCCAGCTCCACATTTAGTATCACATTACTTAAATAGAACGTCAAATTCCAAGTCATGTTTTACAAGACACTGTCCAGCCTTTGTCACATGGAATAGCATTTAGTTTTGATGAACATAACATTTCACCTGGTAGGGATTATTACAGCAACATCCCTAGGAGAACCTACAGTAAAAGCAGTATTAAAATGGCAAATAGACAAAATAAAAATTAAAAGTAATCCAATTTACTTTGACTTTCATTGCTCCCTGAACACTGAATTGTTTTTGTTTCTCCATCTACCAATGGGCTCCCTGCCAACCACATTAAAGTCAGGTTGGGAATATGTTGTCTTGGTGATGTGCAGTGTAATAGAATAGGAAAAGCTACTGGAAGCATGAAGTAAGCAAAGAGTAAGGTCTGTGTGTTTGCGATAAGAATGATCGTGCAGTGGGCATCAACTCTTAACTGGCAAATATTTAGAAGCTGACAAATTGCAATGGATGTAATGTTTTCCATACTTATCAAATACACCAAAGTCTAGTGTGCAGAATCTTTTTTTAGCTTTTACAACTGTAACAATGCTATTCAGATTGCAAAACAAAAAGCCCAGACTGGAGGCTATAGGATGTTTATGTTAAAAATAGCGTGGAAATTGCTGAAGATGTATTTTCTGAGGAACAACTGTTGGCTACTAACAAATATTAAAAGTAACAAAGCTGATTTTACTAATAATTTGGCAACAAACTAAAATGTGGACTATATGGGGATTTAAAATTTTATTTAAAAATGGATTGCCATACAGGAGTAAATTCTAATGGTTCATTAGAATGCAGAGAGTATGATAAATTGTGCTGCTCACTGCTTTACAAGATGGTTGCAAAAGTCAGCACCAACGCTACTGTTATTGATTGCATGCATCAGCAAAGGGCTTGGTGTCACACGTGGGTAATGTTTCTTAAAGTCAGACTACCTTTGCCAAAGAGGAGGTGCATTATGGCTGCAAGAAATGGTGGCATCATTTTCCCAGGTGAGAACCAGTGACCAGGAAGGCTTGAATGCTGCTCTGGTCTCCTCTGCTGCTTCTTCCTGTACTTTCGCTGCCTTTTGTGGCTTGTGAGATTGATCCACTCATGCAATTGCTGATAATATTAACCGGTGTCTCATGTTTGCTAGGTTGTGGGCATGCAACAAGTCATCACAAAACTGGAAATGTTGTCAGATGAGTCCTGCAGAACACTACCTGCCTGGTAAACCAACTAAACCTCTCCTTGAGGAATTCAATAATATTTCTGGTGGCTGAGCGATTCTCACTTTGAATGTTCAGTTAGGTTCTATAATATTTTCATTCTTTAGCTGAACAGTATTTAGATAGTCTGCTGAGATAAGGAGAATATTAATTTTAATTAGGAAACATCTTACTGTGGCTTCATCGTACCATGAGGCTGCAAAAGTGAGAGCACAATCATGTGATGATATGAACTACCCATTTGCATATCACACAGCCAGACTTAACCCTTACACAACAGTTTGTGGAGGTTTCTGATGTATGTCATGAACCATGATTACAGAGGGTATTCCTTATCATCTCATAGCCAGCTGTACACATTGCACAAGAGTTCAAGAATCTGCAGGATGGATGACTATATTTTGTATAGAAAAAATATTGTTCATGGTCTTCACCCTTACAGTGATCTCAGCATTTATTGCACATCCTTAATTGCTTTGATGAACCACTGTAATCTATGTGGTTTAGGGTCATCTCATTATAAGTGGGTCATGGTAACTGCATGGATAAGAGACAATTACCCAATTGATGTGCTGCCACAAGCTGCACGTCTGAGGAAAATACAATTTGTTCCTCATCCAGAACACATGCAAGTTTAAACGAATGGCTTGTATGGCTAAATGAGCACTATCAATAGTTTCCCAGACCATGAGAAATCCTAGAATCCTTTCCAATCCTAAAGCCTTCTAAGACTGCTCTTCCCCAGCAACACTGAAAGTTATGCAGACATTTGTCAGAGTGTATAGTCACAATGAGCTCCCATATACCGATGAGTACAGAGGATTGTGAGAAGTGTGTAAATAAGCTGTGATAACCTGCAAGTTCCCAGCAGCAAAAACCAAATGAAGTGCTGCTGTGACCCTGACATGGGCAATGTTGTCATAGCTGTATCATGGCACTTCCCATTCCATTCAATGAGGTCAAAAATCTATGCAACGATTTCCCGGCTGAGGGATCTTCATACATTGGTCTTGGCTCATTTCAATGGAGGAGTGTTGTTCTGAAAACTCTGGATGGATAGGGCCTCCTCGCACTCTGACCCATCTTCTTAGCAACCATTGCTATTTTTTCCAACCACAACTCCTCCTCCGATTCTTCAAGAGACAAAGCTGTTGATGACCCCTTCCTTGTGTGAATTTGATAAAGGGTCTGATGAGGCAGAATAGCATAACACTTCTTCTTTCTCAATTGCTGAGAAAATTTCTGAGAAACTGGTCATTACAGTCTGGCAAAATGTCCACAAATTTTCCCAATACACATCAAAAATTCACTTTAAACACAATATAGTCAGTCATGCTCAAATAGCCAGTGAACATTGAAAGCTGTACTTGGCTTCAGAGCGCATTCCTGAAAAACTATTGTTCATTCCTGTTCAGTTGTCCCCTGGGAAAAACTGGTTAATTGAAGTGGTATCCACCAAAATTCCATGCAGTTTTCTTTAATATCGGCCCTCTGGCAATCGCTTGGACTGTTGTTCCTAGGTGAGCCTTCAACTGCTTTGCTAAGATAGAATATTGTGCCAAATGTAAGACAAACTGGTGTTGAAGACCACTTATTTAGGCCTGAAAAACACCTTCTGATAATTGTCGAGATAACAAGCATGGGGCTGGATGAACACAGCAGGCCAAGCAGCATCATAGGAGCAGGAAAGCTTGACGCTTCGGGCCTAGACCCTTCATCAGAAATGGGGGAGGGGAAGAGGGTTCTGAAATAAATAGGGAGAGAGGGGGAGGCTGATCGAGGATGGATAGAGGAGAGGATAGGTGGAGAGGAGGCAGACAAGTCGAAGAGGCGGGGGTGGAGCCAGTAAAGGTGAGTGTAGGTGGGGGGGTAGGGAGGAGATAGGTCAGTCCAAAGAGGATGGACAGGTCAAGGGGGCAGGATGAGGTTAGTAGATAGGAGATGGGGGTATGGCTTGAGGTGAGAGAAAAAACAGGTTAGGGAGGTGGAGATGAGCTAGCCTGGTTTTGGGATGCAGTTGGGGGAGGGGAGATTTTGAAGCTTGTGAAATCCACATTGATGCCATTGGGCTGCAGGGTTCCCAGGCTGAATAATGATTTGCTGTTCCTGCAGCCTTCGGGTGGCATCACTGTGGTATTGCAGGAGGCCCAGGATGGACATGTCATCTGAGGAATGGGAGGGGTAGTTGAAATGGTTCACGACTGGGAGGTGCAGTTGTTTGTTGCGAACTGAGCGCAGGTGTTCTGCAAAGCGGTCCCCAAGCCTCCGCTTGGTTTCCCCGATGTAGAGGAAGCCACAACGGGTACAGCGGATGCAGTATACCACATTGGCAGATGTGCAGGTGATTTGTTTCAAACAGATTCCACATCTGTTTGATGTGGAAAGTCTTCTTGGGGCCTGGGATTGGGGTGAGGGACGAAGTGTGGGGGCAGGTGTAGCACTTCCTGCGGTTGCAGGGAAAAGTGCCGGGTGTGGTGGGGCTGGAGGGGAGTGTGGAGCGGACAAGGGAGTCGCGGAGGGAGTGGTCCCTCCGGAAGGCAGATAAGGGTGGGGAGGGAAAAATGTCTTTGGTGGTGGGGTCTGATTGCAGATGGCGGAAGTGTCGGAGGATGATGCGTTAGATCTGGAGGTTGGTGGGGTGGTATGTGAGGACGTGGGGGATTCTTTTTTGGTTATTATTGCGGGGACGGGGCTTGAGGGATGTTTTCCTGCTCCTATGATGCTGCTTGACCTGCTGTGTTCATCCAGCCCCATGCTTGTTATCTCGGATTCTCCAGCATCTGCAGTACCTTTTATTTCTGATAATTGTGTTGCCTTGGATTATGTGAATGACTGTGGTCACATACATCAACATAGTCCCATACATGCAAAAGTTATTGAAACAGACATATGCATTGGACTCAGAATAATTTAGGCTAGTTTTACTATTCTGTCTTTTGATGATTGCTCAGAAACACTCATTCTCATCTTGATGCTGTTTCACTGAAGCAACATGCAGAACTCTCAAGTAATCTATCTGCTGGTTAAATGTGCACAGGCATGTCCATGTGGCTGAAGGGTTGGCACAGAAGTATGTCTTCAATGTCGCACATTTAATCTTAAAATTTAGGACCATATTAATACAAACTGCTTTCATGTTATTTCAATTTTGACTCCCAGAAGATAACACATACTCAGGGCTGTTGAGTGGCACCACAGAGCTAGATAAAAATCAAGGTACAGAAAGAATGACATTCATGCCATCTTGTCTGCACTGGCTGAATAAGGTAGCTGCTCATTCCAATCTCAGTTACCAGATGTGGCCCATGGCCTTGCAGCTTATAGTGCTTAAGTACAAACACTGGTTCCTTTCAAATGAGTTGAGTGTTTCCACTGCAACCATCACACTCGGCAGTGAATTCCAGACACCTACAATGCACAAACTTTTCAATGGTTTTTACAGTGAGAATAGCATGTTTATAAAAAGCAAATCACTGATTCCAGAGTGATTGTATCTTTGAAGACTTCAACAGTACACGCTATTCTGGGACATTCCTGACAGTAACTTCAAGAGTTCCCTCCTTGACTGAGCATGTGTGGACACCAGAGATGCTGCCAGTTTCACACAGCAATGATGTTGAACACTGACAGTTTCATCATTACAACCGCAAATTCCAGATCATTCTTCCTACTGTGTTAGATATGTCAAATTAGTATTGCAAGAGCTATTTTTATGATTTGCCATTGTAATTTTAACAATTTAGGTAAACTAAGTCAAGCCCACCATACTTTTCATTTTAATACCTGGTTTCTCTGATTAAATTTCATATTAGCACTTTCCATTCCCCACTCATTTACTAATTGCAAATTTTTGTTTGACTTTCACTTTTATGGTGATTTGTCAAGCTCACTGACTTTTACACGAATGTTCCTCTTCTGCAGGGCAAATCAGTGTTGGACTTCAACCATCCCAAGGAAACAGACTCATGGAAGAATGTAAGGTCTGGGAAATAGATTGTATTGATTTTTCTCAAGAGCTTCTTTGACCTTAGTGACCACACATCAATGCTCAATTTGTTCAAGGACAAAAATAATCTTTTCTATTTGTTCTATGTGATACTCCTTGAAACTAAAGTGTTCAAAAAAAAAATGTTTGTCTTCCTTTCAAACATAATCTGGGCACTAAGGGACAGAATAACATGACAATTGATTTGATCAAAGATCCACAGGAGAACCACATTCACACTAAGATAACTTTTACAGCAACTTTTATTTTGTCGTTGAAGTGATATTTGACTGGTTGATTACTAATTAATTTCAGAGTATTGATTAAAATAATTCAAAGATCCATTAGAGAAAATGTTTAACATTTTAAATGGAGGTAGCAGATTTAAATACCATTTGAAGTGGTTTTCAACATAGCAAAAACAAATTAACAGAAAAATTTTGTATACATTATCATGTGATGTAATCCTGACAATATTTTAATCATCTTTGAATCAATATTTGAAGCTGTATAAATCTACGAAAGGATGTTCTGTAAATGAAGATAACAAGGTGTAGAGGTGGATGAACACAGCAGGCCAAGCAGCATCAGAGGAGCAGGAAGGCTGATGTTTTGGACGTAGACCCTTCTTCATTTCTGAAATTTCTGAAGAAGGGTCTAGGCCCGAAATGTCAGCCTTCCTGCTCCTCTGATGCTGCCTGGCCTGCTGTGTTCATCCACCTCTACACCTTGTTATCTCAGATTCTCCAGCATTTGCAGTTCCTGCTATGTCTGTAAATGGAGTCTATTTTGTGTAGACCATTTATTTTATGTCAAAATCTATGCATAAAAAATATAAACAAAAAGAAATGTTCTTTTTCTGGCTTTTCTCCATTTCCTTGGTCTCCAATTCCACATGATAATTTTTAATAAACTGCCCAAAATTTTTAGCAGTATCTGTCAAGTGTTCCCATGATGTGATTCAATGCTTAGCCTGACGTTGATAATGGGGAAAATTAGCCTCACAGTACTAGAATGAAGCGCAGTGGTGGGGAAATTGTTAGAGTCCATTCTGAAAGATTTAAATGCCGAACAGTGGTTGCAAAACAGTGACGGGATCAGACAAAGTCAGCATGGATCTGTGAAAGGTAGATCATACTTGACCAATCCACTGGAAATTTTCAAGGATGTAACCAGTAGAGTTGATAAGGAGGAAACAGAAAGTGTGGTTTACTTGGACTTCGAGTCACAGAGTTGTACAGCACAGAAACAGACCTTTCAGTCCAACCCATCCATGCCAACCAGATATCCTAAATTAACCTAGTCCCATTTGCCAACAGTTGGCCTATATCCCTCTAAACTGTTCCTATTCATATACCCATCCTTGCAAATGTTGTTGTTGTACCAGCCTCCACCATTCCCTCTGGCTTTCAGAAGATTTTTGATAAGGTACCACATAAGAGACTAACATGTAAAATTAAAAGGCATAGGATTAGGGTAGTGTACCAGCATGGAGAGTGAACAGGCTGGCAGACAGGAAACTAGGAATAAATATGTCTTTTTTCTGATTGGCAGGCAGTGACTGTGGGGAACTACAGGGTTCAGTGTGTGGACCTCAGCTATTCACAGTATATATATTATGATTTAAATGAGGGAAGTAATTATAAAGTATTTGGATGTCTTAAAGCTGTGTGGGAGCATGACCTATAAGGAGAATGCAAAGATACTTTGAAATGTGATGTGGGCAAGTATGAGTGAGTGGGCAAATACATGGCAGATGAAGTATAATGCAGATAAATGGGAGGTTATCTACTCTGAATGGCGATAAATTGAGAAAGGGGGAGGCACTTGGGTATCACTGAAAGTAAGCCAGTAAGTGCAGCAGGCAGTGAAGAAGGCAAATGGTATGTTGGCCTTCATAGTGAAAGGATTGGAGTACGAGAGCAGTGATGTCATGCTGCAGTTGTACAGGTTCTTGGTGAGACTACACCTGGAGCATTGTATGCAGTTTTGGCCATCTCATCAGAGGAGGGATGGACAGAGTGCAACAAATGTTTATTAGACTGTTTCCTGGGATGGCAGGACTGACTTGTGAAGAAAGACTGGATTGGTTAGAACTACTTTCACTGGAGATTAGTAGAATGGGGGGAAGACCTCAAAGAAACCATAAAACTCTTCCCAGGACTAGACAAGGTAAAGACAGGAAGGGTATGCTCACTGACCAGCAATTCTAGAACCCGCAGTCATAGATTAAGGATAGAGGGTAGCCCATTGAAGACTGAGATAAAGAGAAAATTCTTCATTCCAAGGGTAGTGAACCAGTGGAATTCTGTGTCACAGAAAGCAGTTGAGGCCAAAATATTGAATGTTTTCAAGAAAGGGGTTAGAAACAGTTCTTGTGCCTAAAGTGATTAAAAGGGCTGGGGAGAAAGTGAAAACGGGGCACCCAGTTGGATGATCAGCCATAATCATACTGAACAGCAAAACAGGCTCAAAGGGCCTGCTCCTATATTCTACTTTTTCATGTAACTTTCTTTCACAGATTTTCACAAACAAGTTCTGTTTCTCTGCTATTTCCTCTTTTTATTTCATGGTGTACAATAAAATAGAACACTGACCCAGAGTTTCTAGTCTCCAGGTTGTCAGAGACTCTGATATCGAAACATTTAATAGGTTGTAACCCGACATCTGGAACACTCCAAACATCTCTCCAACTTTGAGATAGCAAGAACTACAGATGCTGGAGTCGGAGACAACACAGTGTGGAGCTGGAAAAACACAGCAGGCCAGGCAGCATTAGAGGAACAGGAAAGCTGACATTTCTGAAGAAAGGTCTCGATCCAAAATGTTAACTTTCCTGCTCTTCTGATGCTGCCTGACCTGCTGTGTTCCTTCAGCTCCACACAATGTTATCTCCAACCTTGAGCTTTTTACAAAGACGTTGAAGGGCTCCAACTCACCTTAATAGTTAGTCAGTTAACTTTAGACACACAAAAATAGTAGAATAGGCTTGAGGGGTTTAATGGCCCACTCCTGTTCCTAAGAGCAAGCAACCTTAAGGATGGTATGCGTGCTGACACCCAATTCCAAATAAACTCTCAATTGGTACTCAGCGCATAGATGGCAGCATTGGCTTAAAGCATGAGATAAAGGAAGCCCTTCTACCAGGCACCTGCCTCCCAGCCAGACACCTAACTGCGCCACTCACCGCAACACAAAGTTCACCCCTGCCGATATCCAGCTGCACCCTTTGACATCTGCCCCATCAACCCTCTCACCCATGTACCTGCTACATGTACCCAATCATCTACCTGCCATCCTATTTCCTCTAGGTAAATGAGTCAGAGAGCTGTACAGCGTGGAAACAGAACCTTCATTCCAATGCTTCCATACTAACCAGACGTCCTGAATTAATCTAGTCCCTTTTGCCAGCAATTTCCCCATATCACTGTAAACCCTTCCTACTTATGTACTGATCCAGATGCCTTTTAAATGTTGTAATTGTACCAGTTTCCATCACTTCCTCTAGCAGTTTATTCCATACATGCATCAACCTCTGCATGAGAAAGTTTCCTCTTAGGTCCTCTCAGGACCTTTTTAAATATTTCCTCTGTTACCTTAAACCTATGTCTTCTAGTCTTGGACATCCCTATCCTGGGGAAAAAAGCCTTGGCTATTCACCTTCTCCAAGCCCCTCGTGATTTTATGAACCTCTACAAGGTAATCCTTTAGCCTTTGACACTCCAGGGAAAATAGCCCCAGCCTAATCAGCCTCTCCTTATAGCTCAAACCCTCCAACTCTGGCAATATCCTTGTAAATCTTTTCTGAACCGTTTCAAGTTTCACAACAACCTTCCAGTAGCAAGGAGACCAGAATTGACCCTGGTATTCCAAAAGTGGCCCAATCAATGTCCTGTACAGCTGCAACAAGACCTCCCAACTGCTATAGTCAACGTAGTGATCAATAAAGACAAACATACTAAATGCCTTATTCATTATCCTGTCTACCTCTGACTCCACTTTCAGGAAACTACGAACCTGCACTCCAAGGTTTCTTTATTCAGCAACACTCCCCAGGACATTACCATTATATATATTCTGCTCTGATTTGCCTTTCCAAAATGCAGCACCTCACGTTTATCTAATTAAACTCCATCTGCCACACCACGGCTCATTGGCCCATCTGAACAAGGTTCTGTTGGACTCTGAGATAACCGTCTTGGCTGTCTGCAACACCTCCAATTTTGCTGTTGTCTACAAACTTAATAACCATACCTCCTATATTCACAATCAAATCATTTAAATAAACGACAAAAATCAGTGGACCCAGCACTGACCCTTGTGGCACACCATTGGTCACAGGCCACCAGTCTGAAAAACAACCCTTTACCATCACCCTCTGTCCACTACTTTTGAGCTAGTTATGTATCCAAATGGCTAGCTCTCTTTGGAATCCATTTGATCTAACCTTGATAACCAGTCTACCCCGTTGAACCTTGTCGAACACCTTACTGCAGTCCATAATGACTACGTCCACTGCTATGCCTTCATCCACCTCCTCTGTAATATGGACACCTTACACAATATCACTGTTTATTCTCCCAAGTTCTCTAACTTTCACATGCTTCTCCACAGTAAACACTGCTGCAAAATATTTGTTTAGTATCTCCTCCGTCTCCTACAGTTCCACATATACGTGGCCTTGCTGATCTTTAAGGGGTCTTATTGTCTCCCTAGTTACTCTTTTATCCTTAATGTATTTGTAGGATCCCTCTTGATTCTCCTTAATGCTATTTGCCAAAGCTATCTCATGTCCCCTTTTTGCCCTTCTGATTTCCCTCAAGTATATTCCTACTGCCCTTATCTAGGGGTTCATTCCATCCTTGTTGTTTACACCTGACCTATGCTTCCTTCTTTTCCTTGGCCAGAACCTCAATTTCTCTAGTCTTTAAGCATTCCCTACCCCAACCAGCCTTACTCTTCACCCTTACGGGAACATACTGTCTCTGGAATCTCGTTACCTCATTTTTGAAGCGAATATCCATCCCCAATCAACTCTTGAAAGTTCTTGCCTAGCATCATCAAAATTTGCCTTCCTCTGATTTAGAATTTTAACTTTTTAGGTAATGTCTATCCTTTTCCATCACTATTTTAAAACTAATAGAATTATGATCATTGGTCCCAAAGTGCTCCCCCAGTGTCACCTCAGTCTCTTGCCCTGCCTTATTTCCCAAGAGAAGGTCAGGTTTTTCTCCTTCTCTAGTAGGTACATCCATGTACTGAATAAGAACATTTTCTTGTACACACTTAACACATTCCGCTCCATCCAAGCCCTTAACTCTAAGGCAGCCCCAGTTCATATTTGGCAAGTTAAAATCGCCTACCATTACCACCCTATTTTTCTTACAAATAATTGAGATTTCCTTACAAATTTGCTTCTCAATTTCCCACTGACTACTGGGGGGTTGGGGGGTCTACAGTAACAATCCCAATTAAGGGTTACTCCCTTTCTTATTTCTCGGTTCCACCCAAGGATGATTAGTCTTCAAACAAGCCAGAAATTTTTAACCCATATAATTAACAGATAAGTGTGTAAAGTTGGGTTGCTCTTCTGTCTTGAAGTAGGGTATTGCATCTTTAAATGTTTAGAAAATGGGTACAACTAAAGTTGCCACCCACTGACTGATCACTTCAGCCTTGCCCAATATTTCTTGAAGTCTGCAAACACAATGTGATCATTGTCTCGAAAAGGCAGCACAACAAAGTAAAACAGCAAAGAAAGCCACATGAGAAGAATCTAAAATCACGTGCCTGCATGCACTCTTCCCAAGTGTACACACAACCACATTGGAAACATTGGACATATGTTGGCAATTATGTGAAGCAGCCACAAGCACACGCAGAGTCATAGTCCAAATCAAATCCTTTTTTTTGAGAAAGAGACCAACCTTAGTGTTACTTGCACCTATCCCCTGTAGAACATTCCCTTCTCGTTTGTTAGTAGGTAGGTTGGTATCTTTTAATTTTGTTCTTGGTTTGTTTTATTTATTTTTTAGGAGACATGTCTGCTCTACACTGAAGAGGTTGTTCCTGAATTCTGCCTGCAGCCACAATTTTAATCTCATTAGCCTGTCTAATGTATTTCCTGTGACTGTCAGGATCACTCTGGTGATAATCTCTATATATGTGGAGGTGCCAGTGTTGGACTGGAGAGGGCAAAGTCAGAAGTTGCATGACACCAGGTTATAGTCCAACAGGTTTATTTGGAATCACGTAAGCTTTCAGAGCACAGCCCCTTTGTCAGGTGCAGTGAGAGAGCAGGGCACACAGACACAGAGTTTACCGGCAGAGAGATCAAAAGATCGTACAGCTGGTGTGAGTGGAGTATCAGTGGGTGAACCATTTCATTCAAAATGTTTGTTTATTTGCAGATACATTCTAGTTTGTTCAAAAAACACACAATTTGTAGTAGCAGTCAGACAGTGTGGCATCTTATAAATTTCAGCTTTTGGAATAAAACCAGCCTGATTCCAAGTTAAAATTCTGAGACAGATTCTGAACAAAACCTCACATCTACAATTCAGTGTCTGACCTGACTTGTCACCTTTTGTATATTCCTATCACTGTTCCTGATTGTCATGACAGCACATCACTAACATTGACTTTATAAACACTTTACACACTGTCTAGCACTCTTGGTCGCCTGCAGAAACTTATTATCTGACACTCCATTCATACTTGCATGATCTTTGATCTCTCTGGCCTTGATCTCTCTGCCTGTAAACTCTGTGTCTGTGTGCCCTGCTGTCCCACTGCACCTGACAAAGGAGCTGCGCTCTAACAGGTTATGTGATCCCAAATAAACCTGCAGGATTGTAACCTCATGTCGTGTGACTTCTGACAATCTCTATACAGTTAGCTCTTGCAAACTTGATTAGAGACAAAAAAAACTGCAGATGCTGCAATCCAAGGTAGACAAACAGGAGGCTGAAAGAACAAGCAAACCAAGCAGCATCTGGAGGAAAGGAGTAGGTCACTGTTTTGGGTATTACTCTTCTTTGGGACTTCAGAATGCTGTCTGGCTGGCTGTGTTCTTCCAGCCTCCTGTTTGCCTACCTAGCTCTTGCAAACTCTTGCCTTAAACAGCAGAGATGTTTTGTATGTTTAAGAGAGATCACTAAGGCTGTCTATGCAAACAGAAGCAACTTCATTTTATTTCTTTTTACCAAAGATAGGCAAGCAGATATATCTTGGGTGTTTACAAGAATTGTAAGCTTCCCTTTTGTATGGAATATCATTATCTACATGTTCATGTCTATGTGTGTATTTCTGTCAACACATCCTGCACCAAAACTGAAGGAATTCCACTCTGTAACCGTGGAATTGGTGTAAAGGGAAACACGATGCATTATGCAGTCTATGCTAGCAATGGTTATGTAACATTCATTCTGTGGAAGTCCCTCATGTCGGTTGCATTACAATCATTATAGGATGACCTCTAATGCCTAGGGCTATAGACTGATGACTCTTGAACCATGCAACAACCCAACATGTGCACAGTGGATGTACAAAAAGAGCCACACTGTTACGAGGCATCTGGTAGCTCAGACCATCCATGTCCCAAAGTTACAATTCCATTGATCTGGAAGAGCCCTGCATTACTGAATGCATTTCAGGTTGCATTGTGATATACCTCATACTATAAAATTCCATATGCTAAGGGAACTACATTTTCCGCTACCTACCGGGTGAGATACTGAGGAATTGGAGGCCAAAATCCCTCACTTTTCACTCCTTATATAACAGTACCCCAGTTCCATTTCAAAACCCACACTCCCCAATGCATCCGATTTCAAAACTCTTGTTTTCCCCTTTTCATGGCCAAGATAGCAAGTAATGCTTTTTTTTTAAAATCAACTCTCCGTCTATACTGTTCTTCCAACAAGCATTCACTGCACATTCCCATTCCCTTCATCTTTTGCAGCTCTTTCAAACATCTTTGATACATTCCTTCTTTTATGCTGCAGTTCCTCTCATCTTCAAATCTTCTTCAATAGTGCCTTCTGCCAACTCCTGAAGTATTCCTCCTAATCCCATTAGATTTGAGGGCTAACTGTGAAGTGCTTTGGAGCATTTTTCAATATTAAAGGTGCCAGGCTTTTTATTTGTTGATCAACAATTACCCATGGCATTTTACTGATTTGTGAGACTTGGATATTCACAGGATAAACTCACTAAGTGTATGTTGGAACCAAAAGTAAATAAGCTTTCACTAAGTATGCTGGTGTGTTTAAGGCAGTATCGATTGAGCTTTTCATCTATCTGGTCACAGTGAGAAGTAATGCCTCCAAGGTCATGCTGATCTCAACAATGGAGGTGCAAATAACATTAAGACAGGAGGTATTTCCAGGTATTTTTGCTGTAACATAGGATTAGCCAATACAGTACCCTCATTGTTCATAAAACTATGTTTTCTTGGATTTTATTTATTTATTTTCTTTGTATTAATAGTATTGTATATGTATGTGAGTTTTTGATTATTTTCACTCTGACAACGAATCCAAAAACTGTACAGACTCATTATTACAAAGTATATTAGATTTCAGAATGACCTTTGCAACAAGTATGCGACCTACAGCATAGTAACACGTATCACAAAAATAAATTGAGAAACTACAGCTAACTACAGCTTGGATGAAATGGTTCATTTGGTGTAGCCTCCGCTCTGAAGAACTGACCTTGAAATTAAATGGTATTGAAGGAAAGCAACTTACATGTGCCATAAAAAGAATTACAACTTGAGCCTAGCTTGTCAAAAAGACCACATCAATGTCAGTTCACAGTTCCAGTAAAGACAGTCTGAGTTCTACATCAGAAAATAATGATACAAATGATCGGTTTGGTTTGTGGAAACTATTTCATTGGTAATATTCTAGGTACAACTTTCAATGTGAATAGATAACCAAAATGTTTCCATTGTTGTACAAATGCAAGAAGGGAACAAAAATGTAAAGAAATATCAACTAGCCTCCGATACCACATGTAATTTTCCCCATGTTGTCCACATCAGGAGCACTCAAAGATAAAACTTAAGACTTCCATTATGATTGCAAAGGGAAAAGTTGATGTGACCAATAAACCCTGTATGTGATAACATTACTCACAGTAATTTCCAGTCTAATTTCCAGGCTAACCAGGGCAGGTTGGCAGTAATTGCTTGCCATGTTCAGATATTCCTTTGACAACAGCTGTGAATTCAAAATGTATCCCCTGCCACTGCCCTCAGCTTATATTTTTCAGATCAGCAAAGCTAAACTCTAACTGAGTAAGGTCACATCCATTGGAGTTGTGAAGATGATAATTTATTGATTAAAGTTGCTAATAGCCTATCCTTCATTGCTGGGTCAGATATATTTTGCGTTGTCTCTAGTGTTATTCTTCATGTCATTTATGGGAATCCTACCAGCAATAAACTAAACTGTTTGGTAAGCAACCCAGAATGAATGTGGCTGAATGCATTAATATTTTTTAGAAACAAATGAAGTTTATAGCCTGTCCACCAAGAAATTCACTTCATAACATGGATGCAAACAAAAGTAATCTCTTTTAAAAATAACAGTCAAAACCTTTTTGTTCCTCCGTTTTATAAGTGAGAAACAAAAACATTGTTTTCCAATTCATATATTTCATTCTTAATGCTGTTCTATCTTCATAACTGTATGATACATAATTTTTATAAGGTGCAGAAATAATTAGATATTATAATGGGGAGACTGTGGATACTTCTGGATAATTTAATTATTCTAGGCAATAATTACAGACAATTATCTCGGGATCTTCAGATGAAGATGGCAATGACAGGTAAAAGTAAGAATCTGGCTTCTGATTTACAATAAGCAATGTTACATTGCACCCATTAGCATTTACATATAGATGTCTCACATCATATTTAAATTTTTCAGAAATTTGTCGATCTCGTATTAGGGGAATGTGGGACTAATTGGATAGCTCATTCCAAAGACCTAGTACAAGCAAGATGGGCTGATTGACCTTCTTTTCTGCAATATGATTCTACAACATACATTTGTATGAAAGAACTATTCACAGGAAAATCAAAGCATCTTCCAAGCTGAAGAATACTCTGTAATGTGCCAGCACCATTTAAAAATACATTATTTACAAGGGCTGACATAAGAAAAGCCTTAACTGTGTCATTTATTCTGTGTTGAAGTCCAACCAAAACATTAAAATAAATGGAACGTTGTTCATTTCAATAAATACAACCCTGTTTTCAAATTATGCACAATTCATAACCACAGAACAATGAATATGTACCCGGTGTTATCATTCCACAAATAGCTGTTATAATTTAAGGTGTTAAACTGAGGGCTGAGTTCAGTGGCTTCCATTGCAGGAACTCTGGTATGGATATTTGTTTATGCGATAGCTGCACATAAGTAGCACTTTTGGAAGATTCTGATGCTCCCAAAGGTATTTTCCTGATTTTTCTACCCGTTACTAAGAGGGACCCCAGCAGACAAAGCCAAGATTGGCAAGGTCCTGAACTTTTGTCACTGGCTAGCCCATTCTTCCACCGGGCATGTATGTGTATTATGAGGGTTAACAACACCAAGGCTGCAGCAGCTGCTCATTTACAAAAAAAAGACTCCTGGGAAAATTATACTTCCTCAGACAAAGGCGTACTTCAGAGGAGATTCTTATTTACATAAGCACATAAAGGCAAATCCCTAAGCAATTAGCAATATCAGGAACCTGTCAGATTGCTCCTGAAAAGACGGCTGTATTTTTTATTCACGTATTCAATCAATATAGTTCTTTATGCTTTTAATTAGAAGATCCCATTGTTACTTTAATGTAGTACTCAAGGGTCTGATGATGATCAGAGTAGGGGGTAGATTTATTAGCTAACCACATGTCAAAGTGTTGCCTGTTATTCAGGGAGACATTTCATCTATAGTTTCGTTTTGAGAATTAAGGACAATTAGTTAATTTATATTTAAACTAAAGTTTTAGGTTATGAAAGGATTGATTTCTAAGGAAATTATGCTTTTTTTCTAATAATATATTACTTACAGAATAAATGTGTCTTTCCAACAGTAAGTGAAATGCATCAATGGATAATCAGTTGTCTATTTATTGGAATTTAATACTAATTACTTGTTCAGTCTGAATAAGATGAATTAAATATAATTGCTTTGTTAATGCTGATCAGGAAATGCAGCCACACATACTAGGATCCTGATATTCTCAGAAACTCAGACTGTCTCCTCCTGTGCTCAAATAAGTACACGCTGCATCATTTGTTATTTCCTTTATCAGAGACATACTTACCTTCACAATGAATCAAATGTAGAATCATCTTCTGCATTTAAAATCACCATGCACAGCCTTGTCTTTGGCCTGTGACTGTAAGGATTTTGGATTTGCATTTTTCAAGCAATCTCCTAAATTTACCTGAATTTTTAATATGCACACTCAGCAAATGACTATATAATTTTATATGATAGATTAAGTTCTGATCGCTTCTTGATGTGGTTAAATGTGACTTACATGGGGCTATATACAAAGCAGAACTTCCAACTTGAATGGGAACCGGAAACTATTGGTGTAGATTGACTGACTATTTTTGGGCTTTCCTACATTTCGGTTTGATGGAACAGAGTCTGAAAGGCATCCCATGTATCATTTTAATCAACTTAAACAATGCCTGGGAACTGCACTGATGAAAGTATCTTCATGCACTGCCTACACTGCTAAGGATCTGTAGTTTTCAGACTTGTTGATCTACACCATCGACCTTGGTCCTTTCTTTGTATGATGCATTAAATTCCTTTTTGCTCAGTAGAAGCAGCCTTGACAGCCTTAATGTGTCCACTTACGGGCCTCTATGAATCACTAGCAAGGGAAGAATGCATGATAACACATTAGATCTTAGGACATACGTTGATCAATATTCATCTAGGAAGAGTTCGAACTGTCAGTAATCTAGAATCAGTTAAATAAAAGTGAAACACCCTTTTTCTTAGTGATCGTAAGAACTGCCGATGCTGGAGTCAGAGATAACACAGTGTAGAGCTGGAGGAACACAGCAGGCCTGGCAGCATCAGAGGAGCAGGAAAGTTGATGCTTTGGGTCGGGACCCTTCTTCAGGAATGGGGAGGGGTAAGGGAGCTCAGAAATAAATAGAAAGAGGAGGGGTGAGGCTGGGGACAAAGGTTCACCTGCACATCCATCAACATGGTCTACAGCATCCGCTGCTCCCGATGTGGCCTCCTCTACACCGGTGAGACCAAACGGAGACTCGGAGATCATTTTGTAGAGCATTTGCGCTCTGTTCACGACAAACAACACCTACCAGCCTTGAACCATTTTAATTCCCCCCTCCCACTCCCTGGGTGGCATGCCCATCCTGGGCCTCCTCCAGTGTCACAGTGATGTCACCCGCAAACTGGAGGAGCAGCACCTCATATTCCACCTCAGGACCCTTCAGCCCAATGGCCTAAACATGGATTTTACCAGTTTCAAAATCTCCCCATCCCTGGCCTCATCCGATGACCAACCCTCTCTCTCATCCCGCCTCCTTAACCTGACACAACCTGCCCATCTTCTCTCCCATCTATCCACTCCTCCCACCTCACTAAACAACCCCCATCACTCTCTACATGCACTCACCTATCACCATCCCACGTACCTTCTCCAGCCCCACCCCTCCTCTCGCTCTTTATTTCAGAGCTCCCTTCCCTCTCCCTATTTCTGAAGAAGGGTCCCAACCCGAAACGTCAACTTTCCTGCTCCTCTGATGCTGCCTGGCCTGCTGTGTTCCTCTAGCTTCACACCCTTTTTCTTGCTGCAATTATCCCGAAGAACCTGTTTAGATATGCCTAAACTTTTGAAACCAAGATTAAAAATAGCGAACCGAAGAAGGCCAGCTTGTCTATAGACCTGCTCATATTATCAATGCGGAAGTAAGCATTGTCATCATATTTCCCCTGTGGTCTGTGGGAAATTCAAATAACAGTTTAGGGAAAAGATTTCTCGCCGAACTCTAAACATGAATACGACCAATTCCAAGAAAGTAAGGAGCATGCAGCACATCATCCAACACCATACCTAGCTTTAGTTAGCTGTTAAAATTATCCATTGCTTGCCTGGCTCCATCTTGAAGACCTGCAGTGAAATTTTGCAACCTCTTCCACAAATCAATGAGCCTATGTGAAAAGCCAACTAAGAATACCGCATGACTCTTACAGAATCATAGAGTTGTACAGCATGGAAACAGACCTTTCAGTCCAACTTGTCTGTGCCAATCAGGTATCCTAAATTAATCTAGTCCCAGTTGCCACATTTGGCCCATATCCCTCTCAACCCTTCCTATCCATACACCCATCCAGATGCCTTTTAAATAGAACACAGAACTGTACAGCACAGGAACGGGTCCTTCAGCCCACGATGTTATGCTGAACATGACACCAAATTAAACTAATCCCTTCTGCCAGCCCTTGGTCCATATCCCTCCATTACTTGCATGCTTACCTAAAAGTCTCTTCAACGGTCCTATCATATCTGCCTCAATTTCCAACCCTGGCAGTGCATTCTAAACTCCTACCACTGTGTTTAAAAAAACTTGCCCCTAATATCTCCTTTAAACTTTTCCCTCTCACCTTGAATGCATGCCCCCTAATCTTAGACACTTCAACTCTGGGGAAAAGATTCTGACTGTCAACCCTAACTATGCATCAATATTGTAATTGTACCAGCCTCCGCCACTTCCTCTGGCAGTTCACGCTGTAGATGCACTGTCCTCTGCATGAAAAAGTTTCCCTTTAGGTCCCTTTTAAATCTTTCCCCTCTCACCTTAAACCTATGCTGTCTAATTTTGGACTCCCCGACCCTGGGGAAAAGACCTTGACTATTCACCCTCTCCATCATCCTTCATGATTTTATACACTTCTATATAAGGTCACCCCTCAGCCTCTGATGTTCCAGGGAAAATAGCCCCAGTCTATTCAGCCTCTCCCTGTAGCTCAAACCCTCCAATCCTGGCAACATCCTTATAAATACAATGCTGTGTGTGTTGGAAATCGGAGATAAAAACAGGAAATAGTGAAGTAGACACAGATCAGGCAACATCAGTGGAAAAAGAAAGAGCTCATTCAGCAGGCCACTTAGCTATCATCAATCACGGAATAGAATACTTCCCTAAGGTTCCGTTTTTATTATTTCACTTCTCATGTTTAGTTTGGTGCATTTAGTGGCACTAAAATGCTCAGGTACAGCTTCACTGCATTATGTAATTCAATTAGCAATCATATGAATAAAATGTTCTTGACCCTCTTAAACAGCATACTGATTCAGAGAGATTTTCACTGATTCTCTTTTAGTCCATTGGTTTGATTATTTTTAGTTCAATTGGTGATTTTTTTGACTTGGGCAACAATACATTTATAATTGATATTATAATGCAATGTTATGATCCCAATTGAATATCATTACTGGACAAGTCAGGTCTCGGACTGAAACTTAGCTCGATAGATCATATTTAATTGTTAGTTTCAGTTTTAATGAGATGGTGTCTCACTAAAACATAAACATCTGATGTTACAGATTTTGTTTTAATAAACTTGAACTTTATATGCAAAAGAAATTGAGATCAAAGAAAATAAACTACTTGTATATGCTACAGATTTAAAGACTTTGAAACACACAATAAAAATATGATCCCATTAATTCCAAAACATCCCTTTATAGTACTCACACCAGAGTCAATTCTCCTCACTATCTCTCCAGTTGGGCTTAATTTAACTCTGGCTACAACTCCCAGTCTTGAGAATCTGACAGCCTCTTCCTGGAGCCTTTGGCCTCCTCAACTTCAAATAACCCCTTCAGGGTTTTAATCAAAGACTTATAGTCTGGAACTTTCACTAAGCTCCTTACACTGAAGTAAGTTGTTTTTAACAATTCTAAACTACCGTCTCCCTTTCTTAGGAGCAACGCATCCAGCTTTAGCTAAGAATCTTGCAGAACTACCCAAACTAAACAAAAGAATTACTTTATTTTTCCAAGCTTTGGGAGTTTCCATTAATCGTTAGACCAAAATTGATACCTGATCTTTTAAACTGGAGACTTTACAATTTTTGTAATGTTTTCCCAATATTAACAAACAAAAAAATTCGCTAGGAAGTCTTTCTCTCTCACAGTTTTAAAATAAATCGCCATGGCTACAGAAAAACTTGCAAGTTAATCATTAAACCCCTTCAGATGCATTGAAGATCCATATGCCTAGGGTTAGAAATCAAAAATTCTAGTGCAAAAATAAATGATATTAAAATATATAAATGAATCACACACATTACATCAGAGTACCAATAACAAAGTAATTTTAGTATGTACAAATATGCCACATAGAACCATAATGCTGGTGATGTCCGCTGAAGTGAGCTGTTCACCAGCATTATACTTGATGAGCTTCCGCTGCAAAGAGCAGTTCTGGGGTTGATTTATTAACTGCTTTTATAGTTTCTTTAGTGAATCTTCCAAAATATTATTCTGCACTACATAGCCAATTCTTGCTTTAATGAAGGGCTTGCAATGAAAATTTTATTCATTTTTCATTGATATACATAGTGAACGCAGAAGATCAGCAACATCAAAGGATCAGACCTGACTGTTAGTACAAATAATTATGCTGTCTGGAATTATGCTGGCAGGGCCGGAAGAGGGCTAGCTCATCAATTCACACTTTGTTTTTTTACATACTCCCAGTCAGCAATGCACATTCTTATAAAGAATGCTAATCATTTTCATTAATAGGTGGGAATGTGGGGTGGTTGAGGGGAACCTTAAAATGGTGGGAGGATGTGCTTTGGCGGAGAGGTGTGATGGGGGAGTAGGAGAACTTTTTGCCTTTTGCCATTGTGGCAGTTTTCCAGTGATAAGAAAGGTGAAGGACTGCCCTTGCAGGTAGTTGGTTATTGTTCTATTTAAGTGGCTTATTGAGGACCACTTCCTGTTGTAGCTGGCACTTTACCAGTGGTGGATGAGAAGACCTTTACCACCTGGTGAATGATGGCACCCCTGTGTGCTTCACTTTTCCCATACCACCAGCCAGATTCTGGTAAACTGTCCCTCGAAACCTATGCCCCCACTGAGCTAGTTGCAAGGAAGATACTAATTGCTGCATCTTCTTGGTTCAGTAGTCACTCCTACCGCTCCCATTGGTACTGTTGAAATGAGAGAACTGCTGGTCCTCCTAGGAGTTCCTGTGGTCTCATCTTTTAGGGAATGGAACCCCCAATAGCAACAATATCTTATTGCTAGATAAGCCAAAACCGCACCCAGGAATCCTCTGACTGGCCAGGGAAAGGTTACCATCAGCTTTGTAACCCATCATCACGGTCCCTGAAGCCTCAACAAAAGTTGCCCCAATATGTGTGGTGTGTTCCTTCACTCATTCAAGTGGATGAGGACCGAAGTGTCTGTTTCTGTGCTGTACGACTCCATTACTGTACAAGTCAGCTTTTCATTGTTAAGAACTAGCTCCCAAAGATTAGCTGGGAGCCAAGCTGTGGTGTCAAGTGCTGCAAAGTGTGTCAGGAGTCTTGAAATACAGACAATGTCAAAGAAAGGTTCCATTCTTCACAAACCCCTGGGCATCAGTTTGTTTCTGAGCATACCTTAAGTGCCTACTAATTGGGAAGGAGAAAAATTTGAAATTCTGTAGAAGGGTGTCAGATACTTTTGAAAGGGAAGCAAAAACCTTAAAATATTGAATATTTTTGGGTGGACTAGCCTTTTTCCCAGACGTAGATCTCAGTTTCATCGACCTTCAGGTCAATATGCCTGTTTTCACTTGTTTCTACTGACTTATGAACTGTGAGGCACTACCCTAGTCACTCCCTATTCTGACATGAATCTCTTTAGTACTTTGCCTTTAAATAATAGCCTTGCAGTAATTCACAAGGGAAAAGGAGTCTCTGCCTAATTTCCAATCTTTCTGCTACACTTCTGGTGAATTTAAAGTTAGAGTTCATCAATGTTCAGAACCTGATATTCTAAAACTGAAATATTCATCCCTTGGTATTTGTTAACAGTGAACTCCACCTCTTGCATTATTTAATAAAGGTGGAGAAGGAGCAAAGATGGTATGTAAGGTATGTTTGAGTGAAATCAGTTCCAATACATACATATGTGGGGGTTAATGGTTGCACTTATTAGGTCTTCTGGAACTCTACACCAATTCAAGACAACATTAGTTAGAAAAGGTGTTCTCATCCAGCAGAATCCAACTGGTCAGTGAACAGAAAATTGCATCATACAATGATCAGTTCCTAGGAAGCTGTCATAATCCTCATAAGAAACCATTTATGTTTCACTTGGATAGGATTAAAACAAAAGGTTATGAGAAAAAAAGGAATTGAAGACATAAAAACCAAAGAACCTAAATATATACATATTTTGCTGGTGATAAATGATGGACGTTATAATTGCTGGCAGGTTTCACACAAAGGGAACCAAATCAAAAGATCATGCAGTACATTTAAACAGTTAGACACTTACAGCTTTTCAAAGCTCACTATAATCTTTCCAGTGCTAAAGGTAAATGTATAAGACAACTTCTCAAATATTGCCATTTAGTTATTCAAGGTAGTATTACAGGCCTAAGTGCCACAATTGTAGTTTAACTAAGATCATTTTAATTGATGAGATCATTGGTGTTCCTGCCTTTATCTTTTTCCAGATTAGTTGTCTAATTTTCCACAACCTTACAGTTCATTAATAAATAGAAACATATGTCAATGAGCTAATATATCCATAAAAATGAAGGAATATCCCAGCAGCTTTCTGAACTGATTCCAAAAATGACTACCTCCAGGAAAATCAGTTGAATTAGATCATTTTTCATTGTTTGAAAACAGCTCAAAGAAAACATTCTTGACTAAAATATGAACAATTAGGAGCTATGCTCAAAGTTTGACCAAAGTGAAGAGCTTTAAGAAAGGAATTGGAGATGCCAGAAATTCAAGGAAGGAGTTTGGCAGAATAGGATCAAGGTTGTTGAAAATATGGAGGTCAGCAGTGAGGTTTTGAGGAGACTAGTTTTATGTCTGTAGGAGATTAGAGAGATTGGGATAGCTGAGGCCATAGACAATATGAATTTTAAATTTGAGGTGTAAAGGGAAAATCCTGAAGCAATTAGAAATAGTTATGAAAGGGGCTAGTTTATATTCGATAACATGTTTAAACTTTCTTACATTGCTTTCTTAAATAAATATCTCAGAAAAGCTCAAGTATTTTTGTTTCCTTCTGCACACACGTTCAAACAGCTACTGCAAATCTAGTGTGAATTCGCCACCATCCCTTGGCTCACTGAAATAGATTGGTTTCCTTTACCCTTGAACGTCAAATTTAAAATTTATCTTTAGGACAGCTGAGGCCATGGCTAATCTCTCTAATCTCCTACAGACTATAACTACCCTCCTCAAAGCCTCCATTTCCAACCCTTTAACCTCACTATTGACCTCCATACTTCCAACAACCTAGATCCTATTCTCTCAAACTCCTGGCCTGAAATTCTGGCATCTCTAACTCCCTTCTTAAAGCTCCTCATTTTGGTCAAGCTTTGATCATTGCTCCTAATTGTTCATATTTTAGTCAGAAATGTTTTCAAAGAATAAGAAAATGATCTAATTTCAGTGATTTTCCTGGATATTATCATTTTTGGAACCAGTACAGAAAACCTCTGGGATATTCCTTCATTTTTATAGTTATATTGGCTCATTGATATGTTTCTATTTGTTAAAGGACTCTAAGGTTGTGGAAAACTAATTAAGGGTTACCAATTTCTGGGCTTACTTTTTTAGTTCACCCACCTTTAAAATCAATTCTGATCAAGAAATTACATATCATATATTTTTCATTACAAATAATGAATCCAAGTGAGATTAGATTTTCAATGTGATACTCAGAATATTTTATATTTTGAATCTCAAGTCATTTCAAAGCAAGTCTTCCCATTTCCTGTCACATGCCTACTCAAAATATTTGGCCGTCCTTTCTCATAGATTGTTTCTTGCTCCTCTTCTGAAAAGTATACCTACTTATTGGGATTTAGTTGCACAAGTGCCAGTTGTTC
Organism: Ginglymostoma cirratum; assembly: GCA_024137785.1. Classification (NCBI taxonomy): domain Eukaryota; kingdom Metazoa; phylum Chordata; class Chondrichthyes; order Orectolobiformes; family Ginglymostomatidae; genus Ginglymostoma; species Ginglymostoma cirratum. The sequence goes on from JAHRHZ010000045.1 coordinate 26,907,746, forward strand.
TCTAGAAATTTGTTATAGCACCATTATGACTAAGTACTGGCAATTTATTTAATCATATAAAGGAATCAGAAATGTTCAACTAATGAAGAAAGACGGATTTGAACATACATAGAACTTTTCAAAACCACAGCAAATCCCAAAGCATTTCACAGCCAACTAAGTACTTTTGAAATAAAAACAGAAAATGCTGGAGCAACTCAGCAGGTCTGCCAACATCTGTGGAAAGAGAAACAGTTAATGTTTTAAGTCTAATGTGACCCTTCCTCAGAACTCAGTAAGTACTTTTGAAGTTAGTGTCTCTTGTAAGTTTGGGAAACATTTGCTCAACAAGTTCCCATAAACAACAACAAAGTAACTTGTGCTTGTGAAATAAAAAGAGAAAGTGCTGGAAATGCTCAGCAGGCCTGGCAGCATCAATAGAAAAAGAGAGGAGTTAATATTTCAGGTCAATAAGGTTTTCTTAGGAGAGGGAAAAGTTATAAATCTCATATAGAGTTTAAGATAAAAGAGGAAGTTAGTGGGGATGGAAGGTAATTGCAAGGAAAACCCTATCATGATTTTAGGGAAAAAAAGAAGAGATGCAGTAAATGAGATAGATTCAATCAACTGCTCAGTTAAATAGCACAAGAGGGACTCTTCAATTAAATGAAAAGGAAAACCTAGCAGGCATGCTCTTATGGCAGGTGGCATCATCAGACCAAATATAGAATCATAGAATGCCTACAGTGTGGAAGCAGGCCACTTGCCCATTGAGTTCACACTGACCCTCCAAAGACTATCCCACCTTATCCCTGTAGCCTGCATTTCCCATGGCTAATTCATATAGCCTGCACATCCCTGGACACTATTGGCAATTTAGTTTCGTTAATCCACCTAACTTGCACATCTTTGGGCTGTGGAAGGAAACCAGAACACCGGGAGGAAATCCACGCAGACACAGGGAGAATGTGCAAAATCCACACAGACAGTCCCCTGAGGGTGGAATTAAACCTAGGTTCCTAGTACTGCGAGGCAGCAGCGTTAACCACTGAGCCTCCGTGCTGGAAACAAAGAAACTAGCAGAATGGAATAGAATCCTTTCAGGAAGTACGGTATAGGAATTTTCAATTTTTACTTCAAATTTCCAGAATCCGCAGTACATTGCTTTCGTACTGGTTTCAGTGATGCTGATTAAGGGATAAAGACTAGCCAGGACATTAGACAGCAGAGATAAAAGGTACTGCAGATGCTGGAGAATCTGAGATAACAAGGCGTGGGGCTGGATGAACACAGCAGGCCAAGCAGCATCATAGGAGCGGGAAAACTTGACGTTTCG
>JAHRHZ010000045.1:26909460-27032985 GCA_024137785.1 Ginglymostoma cirratum
GCTTGGCCTGCTGTGTTCATCCAGCCCCACGCCTTGTTATCATTAGACAGCAGACTCCTGTTCTTCAAATAGTGCAATGAAATATTTTGCATTCACCTGAGAGGGCAGATGCTACTTTGGTTTAATATCGCACCCTAAAGACAGTGCAACAGTCATTCTGTATTGCACTGGAACATCAGCATGGATTGCGTCAAGTCTTCAGGGTGTGACTTGAACACACAACCTTTTCATCCAGATGCATGGGTGCTGCAGCTAAGCTAATGCCAACATCCTGCAAATAGCACGCTAAATGTTTGAATGAGTATTCAGGAAGGTTTATTTGAAAAGAAATATATTTTAGAGTCAAAAGTGGTATAGATTGTGTTAGATTTATTGTTGGATTCTCCCATTGCTTTGACAGAATCATTCAGCAAACAAAAAACAGATTTATTAGTGAATAATAAACCAGACATGTTGAAACAAAAGTTCAAAGAATAATGATAACCAAGTTAGGAGGGATGAACTGACTCTTCTCTTCACTCCATGTCCGTGTCAGTGACAACAATTTTTTAAATTCATTCATGGGATGTGGGTGTCGCTGGCTAGGGCAGCATTTATTGCCCATCCCTAATTGCCCAGAGGGTGGTTAAGAGTCAACCACATTACTGTGTGTCTGGAGTCACATGTAGGCCAGACTAGGTAAGGATGGCAGTTTCCTTCCCTAAAAGGCATTAGTGAACCAAATGGATTTTTCCCAACAATAATCAATGGATTGAATCATGGTCATCATTAGACTCTCAATTCTAGATATTCATTGAATTCAAATTTCACCAGCTGCCATGGCAGGATTCAAACACAGGTCCCCAGAACATTATCTGGGTTTCTATTTTTCAGTCCAGCAATAATACCACTAGGCCATTACCTCCCACATATGTGTGAATATAAAAAGAAGCTGCCAATTTATCAAATAAAGACTTCATTATGTATAACACGGTGAGATCTAAACCAGCCAGGTTATTTAGATTAACAAGTAAATAGTATTTTTTATATAAAACTTACTCAAGCAAAGATGCCGAAATTATTAACAATAGGTTTAAAATGAACAAATGTAACCCTCTACCCATTAATGCTAAAACAACACATATCCTGTAAAACACACAAGAGAGATAGTAAAACACAGCAGAGGATCAAGTTTTTAAAACTTGGCCAAGTAAGCCAGGAAAGAAAACTATTCACGGCTTGTCCAAAGACTATTTTTTCCACCTGAACAGCTACTTTGCCTGCAACAGCAGCTGGTGCTGGAGTTTCTTACTGGAACAGCCACAATTGTTTTATGTAAATATCTGAAGATAAAGACTGGGGTGATTTTCTTGTTTCTTTGGGCACAAGAGAGTTGATTTGGAAGTTTCTCTTATGAGCTCTTAATTTGAAGTAACAAAGATTTCAGAAGGCGATGGCCTAGTGGTATTATTGCTGGACTATTAATCAGAGACCCAGATAATGTTTTGGGGACATGGGTTCGAATCCCGCCACGGCAGCTGGTGGAATATGAATTCAATAAGTATCTGGAATTAAGAATCTAACGATGACTGTGGATTCATTGTTGATTGTTGGAAAAACCTGTCTGGTTCACTAATGTCCTTTAGGGAAGGAAACTGCAATCCTTACCTGGTCTGGACTACATGTGAGTCCAGACCCACAGCAATGTGGTTGACTCTTAACTGCCCTCTGGGCAATTAGGGATGGGCAATAAATGCTGCCTGGCCAGTGGCACCCACATCCCACGAATGAATATAGAAAATAAAAATCAACTGCTCTCCATTTCATGGAGAGAGAGAGAGAAAGAATAGGAGGATAAGGCTGTTAGCTTTCTGCCCAGTGGCAATCTTTCTCTTTGAAACTGCATAGAACTGAGATATTTTCTAATCAATCTGTTCAGAGATATTGTTATACACCCTTGGAGCAGTTGAGACTTGAATCAGTGAACTATTCACCAGCAGCAGAGACTCTACCATTGCACCAGTAGGGACTAAAACTAAAAGTGACCCTCAAACTGCTTTGAGTGACCTATTAAAAAAAAGCTCCCCCAAAGCATCAAATATCAGAGTAACTAGGTAAAACACCCTGTCCCTAAATGTTACTACCTGCTACCTTGCACAGTGCAAATGGATGCAAAAAAAATCACATAACATTTTACATGTGACTGAAGATAATGTAACTGAATTTGATATTGGGACTGAAAGAACAAAGAACAAACCACAAGTCAAGAATTTAACTGAAGTTAGATAAACTTTGGAGGGTTGAGAAATTAATTAGCTAAGAGAACTGAATTGTTCATAGATAAATTTACAAACATTGGGAAATTTTCAAAACCAACGAATGCTTCCAAAAGACATAAGTTCCATTTCATGTAGTTCAACATCATGATCAACAAATGCAGTGAGTAGCAACATCAAGCTATAAGAAAAGGATAACACAAATGTGTCAGGTGTAAACTTAATGGGCTTGGAGAACTATGAATTTAAAGACATGCAGAAACATCAAATACAAATAACTAATATTTAAAACACTTGCCAGAGATATCAAATCTAATGTCAAAACTTATTATTAATGTATTATGAAAAATGAGTGGTAAACAGAAATGTGGATTCTTTAAAGACAGATGCAGGCAATAAGCAAATGGTAGGCTTGCGAAAATAATACTTCATATTTATTTCATGGTAGGGGGAATCCAAAAATAAGTCAAGAGGAGGAGCTCTACTAATGGAGTTGTACTGGACAAAAAGGAAAACGTGCTTGTTGAAGGCCAAAATTACATTTCCAGGACACCAGTCCAGAACATTTTCAGTGCAGCAACCTGGTCCACTTATCTTCAGCTGCTTCATTAATGAATTGCCCTCCATAATTCAGAAGTGGGAATGTTTGTTAATGACTGTGCAATTCCATTTACAATTCCTCTGTCAATGAAACAGTTTGTGTTCATAAACAGCAAGACCTAAACAATATCCAGGCTTGGGTTGCCAAACGGCAAATAACATTTCCGATAAATGAAGGACAGACAATAATCACATCAAGCAAGAAACTACTCTAATCAACAACAGTGTTTTACAATCCAGTGTTCTTCTACATTAGAGTCACTATATAAATGTAAGTTGAATATTTGGTTTTGCTTGCTTCTGTGAGCATGATTGACACAGAGTTCTGTGAGATGCTTGGTTGAAATTGAACAATAGATGTAGCTGTGGTAACAGAAGATCAAACTTTATAATATGCATTTCAACACATTCACAGAAAAATAGGGCCAGATTTCACTGGGTGCTGAGGCCCTGGCACTCATAGGCAAACGGTAGGGTAAGACGAAGACTGTGCAGGGGAAGGATGGCTGCCTTTCAGTCATTGAATGGCTGTTAATAGATTGGAGGTGGGACATTCACCCCTTTTGGGACAGAATGTCCAGCCTCAAGAGGGTCTCAACTCTCCAGGAGCAGTGGCCACTACTGGTTCTGCATTTGGAGCACAAGGCGGCCAGCTGCACTGGATCACAACTATAGAAGTGTTGGATGCTAAACTGAGTGAGTGGGTGTAAGGAGGAGTCATGAAGCAGGGTTCGTGAGGCCATATGAGGTACGAACCTATAGTAGAGAATACCTCTGAATGGGCCCTCCAAGAAGCCTGTAAGGAAGGAAAACAAACCACCACCATTTTGTGCCATCAACCTACTGAAAGAAACCTGCTGGGCTGGGTCCTTGGTGTGACTTTTCACACCACTGGTTAAATCATGGTGATGCTAGGATCAGACCCATATGTGGTCATTATCACCATCGGCAAAGTTGTCAGGGGTGGGCAAGCAGGCAGAAGGAAGATCACCCTTATGTGCCCTTGCTTTTAAATCTGCTTGCTGGGGAGAGTAAAACCCAGACCATAGAGCTTGCTGTGGTTTAGAATATCATGTGGTGCTCTGGGCTCACCTGTAAAAGAATAAAAGAGGGATAATGTATGACAGGAAAAGGTGTCTTCAGACTTCACCCACCGTTGATTTCTCAATTATTTCTATGTCAACAACTCAAATGACCCATTTCCCTAAAGACCCAATAGATAGCAAGGTGTAGAGCTGGATGAACACAGCAGGCCAAGCAGCATCAGAGGAGCAGGAAGGCTGACATTTCGGGTCTGGACCCTTCTTCAGAATCCTTAAAAACCCTGTTCTTGACCCAAACACTCTTCAGAGTGAAGTTTCACACCTAGGCATGCAAGATCATGAAACTGATTATTCAGGATATTGCACTAATTGTGACAAAGCAGCAATAAAGTCTCCCAAATAGGAACACTGCACTATGTTTAATATTTGTTATTCATTTTCTGCTCATTGTGTACTACCAGCAACATACACAAATAGGCCACTTTTTCTAAAAGCAGTTAAAAACAGCGCTGCCAGGGAGCAGAGGAACATGTTGTCCTTTGGCACACTTATATTGCCACTTAAGAGAATAAAGGACAGATGGCACTGAATTTGACTTAGGCAAAATTCAGATTACAAACATTTCCAGAAGGGCTCATTTGGATCACTTCAAGTTACAGATAACATTTGCCACTTGGATCTGCATGATCCTTTTTGCTTTGATTCCTGTTTCTGGCTGAAATTAAAATCAGAATTGTTTGTCTGAAGCAATTTGTGCAGATAATTAAGGAGGAACATGCAATGCTGGTCTCAGTCAGCTAAAATGCATTATTTAAGCAGTCTGAAGGAAATACTTTGACGCGAATGGATCCTAGGCAAAGTAAAGATTCTCTGAATTTAGAACATGTCCTTGATTAATGAAATCTGGTGAACTCTACTTATGAGCTTGATAAAATATTATTGTCAATCATTGTCAACAAAGAACCAAATGAACCTTTTGGCAAACCTGACGAACCTGAATTGTGGATTGAGTGACCCTTTGTGTTGTGTTTGCAGGTGGGAAGAGCCTTTTGTTTCTTTTTCATTAACAGGATGAGGGCATCGCTGGCTAGGCAGCTTTTAATGCCCATCCTTAATTGCCCAGAGGGCAGCTCAGAGTCAACCACATTGCTGTGGGTCTGGAGTCACATGTAGGCCAGACCAGGTAAGGATGACAGTTTCCTCCCCTAAAGGATATTAATGAACCAGATGGGTTTTTCTGACAATCGGTAATGGATTAATGGTCATCATTAGATTCTTCATTCCAGACATTTAATTGAATTCGTATTCCACCACGTGCCGTGGCGGGATTCGAACCCGGGTGTCTAGGTTATCTGGGTCTCTGGATTAACAGTCCAGCGATAATACCACTAGGCCATCACCTTGTAAAATGTTATGGCATGTGCACGTGATGCATATTGCCCACCAACCTGCCCTTGCCCCCACCAGCAGCAGGAGATCAATCTGAGACTCAGTTGAGTGACCTTCAATTGAGTAGCCCTTGAGAGAACACTAAAGGGCCTTATCCCACCTCAGCTGACATTTAAGACCCATGCCAAGTGTCCAAGTATATTTCACTGTATGGCCAGGTGGTGGGCAAGAATGAATATCTCCCTTAGATACATCGGAGGGCATCTTCCCATGTCATTATGCCCACTCCACCTGTATCTACCACCCTTTGCTGCTTATCAAAATGCATCTCTCAAAAGGTTACATAAAAAAGAAAGCAAAGGATCAGACTTGAGTTCCTCAATTGAGAAATGTATTGAGAAGACTAAAGGGAATCGAGTAGCACCATCTCAATTTTGAAAAGCTACAGGTAAGAACAAGGAAGTGGTCAGTAAGGCAATGAGAAAAGTTCAGAGCCTGTGTTAAAATGACTAAACATCTCCCTCGCCTTTCCATCCCACACCCAGACTCCTCTCCTCCTTCACTGCTGCACCTTCTAACCTGGTCTTAGAGATAAAATTCTGTCCCTCACCACAGTATGCAGCTCTGCACTAAATCCATTGCTGAACTCTTTGAGCTGCTGCAGACTCAGTGTAGCCACAAATGATGGCAGAACACCCACTTTAAACCAATTAATGTCCCACCAAGCATCAGACCCCTCGGGTTTCTGAATGAGGGTGGGGCTCACCTCAAATCTTTAGCCAGAGGAGGGAAACTATAAGGTGAGGATCCCAGTGGTCCATTAAACCTGGCCAATTAACTCTGTGTCTATCTCTATAGTTGCTGCCTGACCTACTGAGTATTTCCAGAATATTCTGCTTTTGAGTCAGCTTTCCAGATTTTTCAATGAAGTGCTTATGAATGCGATGAATAATGAGTCATGTTTACCACTGGCCAGACAGCTATTATTCCAGAGGAGATGTGCATGAAGACCCAATTGCAGCATAGTCCGAAGGAATTTTAATTTAACTTTCCAAAGAACAGTTCAATATATGGAACCGTCAGAGAGCCTGCATTTAAATCTCAGAATTCAGAGGGTTCCAACAAAATCAAGTAAGACCATCACTCAGGAAAAGTTGGACTATTAAATATATAGCCAAATGCTGAGTAACTATTAAATTGACCTCATATTTATCTCAGATGCCCCCCAACTATACCTCCCAAAACCCCAAGACTCTTCCTCTGCATTCCAAAGGGACCTGATGCCCCTGTTCTGATCCACATCTGAAATCCCCTCCTGTTGAACCTGACCTGACATGACCTCCCCACCCACTGCAGGATCTGAAACTCCAGATCCAACACCTCCCCTCCCCATGCAAAACATCCTATCCACTTGGCAGCTTACCCAGCTGACAATCTGTCCCACAGCATCCTACCCCCTACCCCAAATGGCACCATACTTAATTGGCACACCACTCACCTGAAACCCTACCCTCTACCCATCTAGCATCTAACAATCTGGCACTTTACTCCCTCCCTGGTTGTCACCCTAATTACCCAGCAATCTGGCATGCTATCCACCTGGCAATCTGCATACCTGGCACCCCTAAACCCACCAACTCCTCTGGTACACTTGGCACCCAACACCCTAACGTCACATTTGCCTTATATGTTTATTCTTTGACAACAGCTGGCAAAGTGGCCATCTGGACCTTTAAGTTTCAGAATACAGCCGACTGCTGTGAAAAGGGGCATGGTTTAGCTTCCTCTGGCAGACCTACACTACAACAGAACTGTCAGAATGGCAGTACAGCTCCACAGTTTGGAGGGAGCCAAAATAGTATCTCCTCTCTGAAATATGTAGCTTCCTTTGAAGGAGGGCCGGAGAGGCACTCTGCTTAAGAATCTGGCCCAAGCTGTTGTTGGCTGAGAGGAATGTTGTTCAGGCCTCCAGAATTCCACATTTTCTTTAAATAATGCTATGAAGTCTTTATTGTAGTTCTGCCCACTTCAGCTGAATTCAAAGGAAATCTAAACAGGGAGTGAAATATAAAATGTGGCTGAATCGATATTTCCTCATTTACTCTGTCAGGCCAGTGACACATTATCCCAGTAACATAGGGGAAGGTGTGTGGTGTTATGTAGCCTGTGCAGATGGTGTATGGGTTAATGTTACAATCCTGAAGATACCACTGGCATTGTTGCTGTAGGACTGTGTTATTTTATTTTCACGTTGGAATGAAAGAGCTGACATCTTAAAGAAATGGCTTGTGTCATGAAACACAGAACTCTCTGAAGCTGATGATTACCTGAAGGTTGGTCTAGCTGATTTCCCAATTAGTGAGTCCTTGGAAATACTTCAGATTTGTTTTCCCATTATAAGTATTAATATCAGATGCAGAGGTTGCGGTGGAGGGGGGGTGCAGGCGGTGGTGTGGGGGGAAGGATCACAGGGAAAGCTTTCTCAGTGACAGGAGTTGAATGTAACTTATTACCATTGCAAAATGGATCACTGATCACTGATGACTATAATAATTGTCTGGTATCTCTGCGCTGCCAGTCCACAAATTAAGTAGTGATTTGGGTTTCTCTGCATTGTCTTTGCAATACCCTTGCGAAAACATGAAAATTCACAATTAAATCAGAAGTTTGAGAAAAAGGTCAGTTGGACACATGGACACAGTGAGGACCCTCACTAAGGTAGGAGTTTGTTACACAAGTTCACATTACATAAGAATTAGCACAAGTAAATTAGAATTATAAATTCAGCTCAAAGGCAATGATACAGTATCTATTACTAAGACCTGCCTACAAGCTGGCAGGGTATGGAGCTAAATATGCTGCTAACACTTTAGAAAGGACAGGGTAATTTGAAAATGAGGGAAATAATGACATTAATAAATGGACATTACAATTGCAGCAGTCAGTAGGAAAGATTTCAGTAAGGCTGATCATGCAGTGGAAACACTATGTGCAGAGTGATGGAACAATAAATAATGCAATACTTTAGTGCAAATTGTTTACCAACCTGCTGAAAAGTAATGATGGCTTGGTAAAATGTACAAATACTAAAATCAGGAAGTATGTAGCAAAAACAGCATAGCTTTAATAGGACATTTAAATTTTCACAAAGGCTAGAAGAGGCAGGTGATCATGAATAATAAAAACAATGCATTTCTACATTACGTTCTGCACAGTTACCTGAAACAACACACTTTAAGACTGATAGATGAACAGGACATACAAGATTTTGTTTATTGTTATTAATCATCAGGTTTTGACTGTGTCTGGCGAGGCTAGTATTCAGTGCCCATAGCTATTTGCATGTGTATATATTAAAACCATACAATTTCCACACCACTAAAATAGGTCCTTCTGCCCTTGTGTCTGTACTAGTCATTAAACATCCATCTATTGTAAACCCATTTTTCAACACAAGCCCATGGCTTTCTATCCTATGGCATTTCAAGTGTTTATCCAAACAGATCTGAAATATCCCAAGAGTTCCCACCTCTATCAGCCTTTCAGGCAGTGAATTTCAGTTTCCCACAAGCCTCTAGCTGAAAAATGTTTCCTTCAAATCCCCTGTAAACATCCTGTTGCTGATCTTAAAACAGTACCCCTTGGTTACTGACCCTCTCCTAAGGCGAAAGCTTCTCTCCTTCTCTCTATCTATTCTGACTATGTCCCTCAGAACTCTGTACGTCTCAGTCAGATCCCACCCTCAGCCTTCTTTACTCTAAGGAAAACAACCTCAACCTATCTAGTCTCTCTCCATAACTGAATTATTCCAGCCCAGATAACATCCTGGAGAATTTCTTCTGCAACCTCTGTAATGCAATCACGTCCTTCCTATAGCGTGGTGATCTGAACTGCACATAATATTCCAGCTGTGGTCTAACTAACATTATATAGAGCTGCAGAATAACTCCTGGCTTGGTGTGTGATGGGCATAGATCTCATATGCCTTCTTAACTACCTTATTTACCTGTCCTGCTGCCTTCAAGGATTTGTGAGCATGCACACCAAGGTCCCTTAGATCTTTTGTACTTCCTAGGGTCCTAGCAAGGAACCCAGCATCAAATCCTGTGATATGCCACTAAACACAGGCTTCTAGTCACAAAAACACCCTTTGACCATCATCCTCTGATTCTTGCCACTGAGCCAATTTTTGGATCCAATTTGCCATAGCCTGGATTCCATGGGTTTCTGCTTCTTAACCAATCTGCCTACGACATCTGGCCAAAAGCTTCACTGAAGTCCATGTAGAGTACATCAACTACGTTACTTTCATCTACATGCCTGGTCATCTCTTTGAAAAATGCAATCAAATGTGTTAAACATGATCCCTATCTTACAAAGCCATGTTTGCTTTTTTTGATTAATCCTTGCCTGTCTAAGTGGAGATTAATTTCTGTCCTCATAACCTGTTCTGGTAATTTCGTTCTCACAGATGTAGAGTCGCTGGCCTGTAATTTCCACGTTTTTGCTCACCAGATTAGTTAACGAAGCACAGACCAGGAACTGATATCAGGAAGAAGGGAGGGTGAAATTTTCAGGTCTCCTACCTGCAGGTTTGAAAGCTGTGGGGCTTGTAAAATGCTTGCATGGCCTTCACACAACCCTACTCTCTCAATCCATCTACCTGTCCAACCCAATCTGCCTTCCTTTTTACCAGGACTGAAGGCTGGGAGGAGCAAGTGTCAGGTAACCTGATTCCTGCTGGGCCTGTTGAGGCCCTTAAATATCTCCCCTAGACCCCTTTACCACATTACTCATGGCAGTGAGTGTTCCATGCCTGGTAAGTAGCTCAGCAGATTTCACTGAGCACGGGGATGATGATGATCTCCTTTTGGGGTACCCCATTCTCATCTGAAATAAACTCCCCACAAAGTAATTCCCCTTTGTAATTTGCCTCCTCAGTCTTCCAAACCCACACACACACACCACCCATCCTCCTCATCCTCCTGGTAAGTCCCTTGTGAGCAAGGGCCTGATAATAACATACATGTACATGAGCTGTGGCAGTTTTTTTTTATTTATTCACTCATGGGACATGGGTATTGCTATCTGAGCCAACATTTATTGCCTGTCCCTATTTGACCTCAGGAAGGTAGTAGCAAAGTGTCTTCTTGAACTGCTACAGTCTGAGTGCTGCAGGTAAACTCACAACTATTTGGAACGGAATTCCAGGATTTTGACTCAGCTACACTGAAGGAACAACAATATAATTCCTAGTCAGCATAGTGAGTAGAGGGGAACTTGCAAGTATTGGTGTTCCCATGTGTCTGCTGCCCTTGTCCTTCTAGATGATAGTGGTTATGGATTTGTAAGGTGCTCTCTCAGGATCTTTGATGAATTTCTGCATTGCATCTTGCAGATAGTACACATGCTTACACTGAGTGTTGGTGGTGGCAGGAGTGCATGCTGTCTATGTGGTGCCTACTAAGTGGGATGTTTTGTCCTGGATGGTGTCAAGTTTCGAGAGTGTGATTGGAGCCACTTTCATCCAGGCATGTGGAGAATTCCATCACACCCCTGACTTGTGCCTAGTAGATTGTAGATAGACACTGGGGAGACAGGAGGTGACTTAGACACTGCATTATTCCCAGTCTCTGACCTGCTCTTGTAGCCACAGTATTTATTTGGTGAGTCCAGTTCAATGGTAACCTGAAGGATGTTTATAGTGAGGGATACAGTGATAGAAATACTATTGAATGTCAAGGCTCAATGATTAAATTGTCTCTTATTGGAGATGGTCATTGCTTGGTATTTGTGTGGCAAAAATGTTATTTGCCACTTTTAAGCCCAAGCCTGGATATTCTCTAGGTCTTTCTGCATTTGGACATGAACCAGTTGAGGAATTGTGCATGGTGCTAAACACTGTACAATCATTAGCAAACATCCCTACTTCTGACATTTTGAGGGAGGGAAGGTCATTGATGAAGTAGCTGAAGATGTTTGGGCCTAGGACACTACCCTGAGGAACTCCTGCAGAGATGTCATGGAGCTGAGCTGACTGACTTACAACAATCACGATTATTTTCCTATGTGCCAGGTATTTCCTTATCTCTTAAGAGACTGGATGTACTCCCAGCAACTGCTAATGCTCAAACCTTGCACAGCTCGGACCATTGAGTTGGCTTTGTGAGGGAGGAAGGACAGAAGTCATGACCTGAAGAAATTAAGACATTTTGAAGAGATAATTGGCTGCATTTCCCCAACTCTCTGGATTGCAGGTTTAGAAACTCTGCCATCCAAAACATCCTGCTTCACTGATCCCTATTGTGTTATGCCGTAAAGTACCATCCCTTACTCCATCATTAGCATGAATAATATTAAACATATGATAGAAAGCATACTGGCAAAGCACGACTCTGCTGAGTAAATTGAAATTGTATACTTAATGGAAATTTTAACAGAGGTAATGAAATTGATGATCACTTTTTATATTTTTTGACTGAAATGGTAGCTTTTCATTATACGAGTGGTATAATTTTGAGAGTTAAGCATCCTTGAAACTAGTGATAAGCAAACATATTGACAAAATGTTAATGATGCTATTTACTTTGGCATTTATTTTTAAACAATCTGAGATTCTAGCTTTTGACAGAATTGCTGTACCATAAATTTTGAATGAGTGCATTAAAGACTTTGCTCAAGAGCTGAAGTAAAGTTTGACATAACATTGCATTTTAGGAAACAGTAGTTTGGATCCAGCCACAGTATCATGTAATCAATGAGGAAACAGCCTTTAAAAGGACAACAGGTGGTCCAACAGACTATAACTGACTATTCTTTATGAATAATAACATTTAAACAATGCAGTATTCATATACAATTAAATAAGACTCTGAGTCCCAGGACTGACAGTGGCATGAATTTTGTAGCATAGGTGACAAATAATGGCTGTATATTATTCCCAGTATTACAGCAGGACTGGGATTTTATAACTAACCTACAGAAAACAGGATAGGATACTCCACCTCTTCAAAGATATGACATGTTTAATTTTATGCATGTTTTAATATAGTATATAATAATTAGCGTAATAACATTCTAGAGGACTATTTCACATTCTTATCCATATAGACTCTACACAGTGTAGTTGATTCCCAGCTGACACAAAACAAACACAAGCAACCTTGTAAAACCTCAGTCATCCTGAACTGGTCTATAACTGATATTATCGATAAACCCCATGTTACCACAAGTCCTTAGCTTTGAAATTAGCTTCTGCCATGGAGCCTATCAATAAACTTCATTCTTGGGTCAGAGCACCCAGATGGAGCAAAAATACTGAAAACAGTCACACTGCTATTATTAACTGGATCATAATTAATTTCTTCATTGTCATATATTTCACAGACTGTTTCTCCTTCCAGGAATTATTTTTAAAAAAGCAAAGGCAGAGTAAGTGGCATGTTTCATAAAGAAAATTCATTATCGTTAATAATAATTTACCAATTTGGTTTGTGGTTTTCCAGGACTTATTGTTACTCTGCTCAGAATGTGAATATTTTCCCTACACTGGAATAACATGTAAAGTATTAATTTCAAATCAACCTGCTTGAATATGTCATAATTAAACCTCCAGAGCAGGTTGGTCTTGAACCCAGACTTTCCAGCCCAGACGTAACGTCACTACCACTGCAACATAAATGCCACCTCAGAACCATTTAATGGAGTGCTGTAATTCAGAGGGAGCACCTTTTATCTGTATTTTCAGTCAGAATGTTTGAAATGCTGCGGTCATTCTCCCGATTTCCCAACACAATTTCAGTGGGAAATTGGTAAAATATTAAGAAAATGCCTAAATTTAGGCTAGAGAACAAGAATCAACACATGACATGTTAGGACATACCACTGTTAGATCTAAATAAACCTTGGAATGGTAGGCCTAACATACGATGAACGGCTGAGGATCCTGGGATTGTATTCATTAGAGTTTAGAAGGTTGAGGGGAGATCTAATAGAAACTTACAAGATAATGCATGGCTTAGAAAGGGTGGATGCTGGGAAGTTGTTTCCTTTAGGCGGGGAGGCTAGGACCCATGGGCACAGCCTTAGAATTAGAGGAGGTCAATTTAGAACGGAAATGAGGAGACATTTCTTCAGCCAGAGAGTGGTGGGCCTGTGGAATTCATTGCCACGGAGAGCAGTGGAGGCCGGGACGTTAAATGTCTTCAAGGCAGAGATTGATAAATTCTTGATCTCGCAAGGAATCAAGGGCGACGGGGAGAGTGCGGGTAAGTAGAGTTGAAATGCCCATCAGCCATGATTAAATGGCGGAGTGGACTCAATGGGCCGAATGGCCTTACTTCCACTCCTATGTCTTATGGTCTTATGGTCTTGGAATCATAGAGTAGAATCCTGTATCTTCTCTTATGGCATATTTGGAAGTGGGAAGGTCATTTAATTTGTTGGGAAGAAAGTCTGCATGAAACTTGTTTCCTTTCCACCCCATAATTTCCAACCTAAAGCATCACAAGTGATCTAAATTATTTCTAAATATACATTTCTTTGGTTTAGCATCCTGCAAGTTGGTTCTATATTATTTCCTAGCTATTTCACTGAAATTTATAAATATACTCTAATTATTTGAATGATGCAGAATATTTGGATCTGCAAAGCAGCCCTCGAGACATACCAACATTTAAATATCTAACCTCCACAATTCAAAGAAGAAGTCAGCCAACTAGAGACTGAATCCAATTGCAGAATCCATGCATATTTGTAAACTGTGTGCCAGAGACCCTCAGAAGCTTGATTTCTTGCACACCAACGACAAACTTTACAAGACATGCCAAGATAAACAGGCTACAAATTTCTGGTTTAGCTGACTAAATCACAAAACACATTTACTATATTTTAAAGATACAGCTATCCAAGCAAAACTTAGATGAAAACAACATTTCTGTCACTCAGTTTTGCTTCGTTAGTCGCATTCTTGACCATGAATTAGAAGGTTTCAGCTTCAAACGTCATTCCAGGACTTCATAATCTGAGCTGACACTTCAGGACTGAAAGAGTGTGGAAAGTTTTTATAAAGGATGGAAAATTTTCAGAAGCTGTTTCATGCCAAATCTATCTGATAATCTTTTGGGTGAGATGTTGAAACAAGACGCAAGCTACCTGTCAGGTGACCGTTAAATATCCTACTGTGAAATTCACACCACATCACAGGGTTCAAATTGTGAGGGACAAGGGGGAGAGGACGGTGTGTTGAAAGGGGGTTTGTGGTGTGTCGATAAGTGACGAGGAGAACTGACCAAGCCTTTGTTTTAGCTTACTTTCCCTCCAGTTGATTTCAAATGATTTCAGTTGAACACTTGTCAGTGTTTTCAAGGAAAATAAATGTTTGCAATTGATGTGCTTGGACTGTTGTATGATTTCATTTCATGGTCATTGATTCCAATTGTTCCCTGTTAGATGTTAAGCAATGACTGAATGAATGCTTTTGAATGGAGGCATCACTTTTGTTCGTACCATTGCAAATGAGTGTGATCAAATGCTGTTGAGTGCAGAATGATGTCAAATGTTTCCAGCAGGAGAGTTTGTATTCCTAGTGAAACCATAAGCTCACCAATGTTTTTTCTAAGTCGCACAGCTGCACAGAAGCTCCACGCTTACCAATTTGTGTATGAACATTGACGTCGGGTTCTGGAAATCACTGCTGTGTATGGACTTTGGAGGTCAGCACAGGGCAGGAGGAAAAACATAGAGGGAATGTAAATGCCAATCCTGTCTACTTTTCTCTGAAAAGAGTGAGTGCCTGTCTTTCCCCCACCTTTACCTATAAAGCATCAGTGAGTTCCCCTGCACAACAGCAAATGGTGAATTATGAGATGTTGGAGACATCTCTCAATCCAAAGAATTCCAAGCACACGATAACCTTTTTCAGCCACTAACAGTGCAGTACTCTTCCTGTTCTGACACTACATAGCTTTTTGTGTGCAGCCTCTTGGTGAGATCTACATACTACAAAGACATGACATTGTAGCCACGGATAAGACAAAGGCAGAACATGACCATAACCTTTACCTACTGATGACAGTTCTGGGGGCCCAGGTTCTAATACCGCCATAGCAGATGGTGGAATTTGAATTCAACAAATATCTGGAGTTAAGAATCTAATGATGACTGTGATTCCATTGTCGATTGTCGGAAAAACTCCTTTGGTTCATTGATGTCCTTTAGGGAAGGAAACTGCCATCCGTACCTGGTCTGGCCTACATGTGACTCCAGACCTACAGCAATGTGGTTGACTCTTAACTGCCCTCTGGTTAATTAGGAATAGACAATAAATGCAGCCTAGCCAGCGATGCCCTTCATCCCATGAACGAATGAATAAAAAAAGACAAGGAATCCCTCCTGAAAAATTTACTCAAAAAGGATGTCCCAACCAATAAGTCTTTGTTTCTATTATCAGATTCTGTTAGCAAAATGTTGTTCACGGTAATACCAAGACTGCAGGAAAGGGATAATATTTGAAGTGCGTACATTACAAAAGGGTCTTGAAACGTCATTTGCTAGACAAGAAACCAAAAGCCTTTGGCACAAAAACATTGGCATCTGCACAAGCCAATTACTCCAATATGGAGTGTAAGACATTAAGTCTGGTATTCAGCGTTGTATGGTTTTACACACACCTATTTGGCAAGAAATTCACATTTGAAACAGAACATTAGCAACAAGAAATCATATGCCACAAACTACTAACCAATGCACTGCCAGTTATGCAGTATTTACTTGACAAAGCTGAAGGAGGTGTTTTTGAATTGAGACAAAAGCCAAGGAGGAGGATGATAATTTCTGATACACTGACTAGCTTACCCAGTATACACAAAGACCAAGATATTCCTTTTGATCTATATGTTGATGTTCTTGACTGTGAAGTTTGATCAATTGCGCACTGGCCAAAGACAGTGCGAACGTATGCAATCAGTAACTGTCGAAGATGGTCAACTACATAAGTTGCAAAGATCATTATCCAGTATGACCTGAGAGGATTAAGCAAGAATCATTTTGGCATAGAGACAAACTTGGTATATCGTGTCAAGTAATTTTCAAAGGATCACAAGTATAATGATGCGAGTGCATCTTATGCTTGTTTTAGTGAGATACGTGGATATTGAACACACAACACAGCTAGCACATGAATTGTGTAGCGACTGCTGAATCAGGATATTCCACGAATCATGAAAATATGTGAGAAATGCCAAACCTATGAACTTCAGCAGCGGAGGGAACATCTATAACCGCAACTTGCTCCGTTCACTCCTTGGGTGATAGTAGCGTCACACCAATGCATTCTGCATAGGAAAGATTACATACCTGTGATGGGTTAATTGTTTTAATTTCATGTTGTTTGACATAGTAACACAACTAGCACAACTATCATTGACACGATGAGCACTATTTTCAGTTTATTTGATGTCCCAGATAAGTTAGTATCTGACCATGGACTGGAATTCACTTGCAAGCTATTCAAATATATGGGTACTCGGTGAGGAATGATCTATGTCACATTGTCACCCCACTATCGTCAGTCAAATGGTCCACCCAATAGTATGTACTATCAATGATCGCCCAGGTCTGAGTGACAAAGCAAGTTTCTTGCATTTCATTGCTGATTATTTGTGCAACACCAAGTGGACAACTTTTGCTCACAGGCAACTATAGACAACCTTGGCCAGCAACCAGTATTTTTAACCATTCTGTGACACTGGACATTCTTCTCAAACAGAGGAGAATGGAAGAGATACCTGATGAGTGATTAGCGAGTGAATTATGAAATCTGTCCGTCGGCCAGTGATTGTGAGTTAGAAGTATAAATACAAATGCTTGAATGTTAGCAAATATTTCTAATTCATAGTACTGTATTGTGAAGGAACAGAAGCCAGTTCATACCAATGCACAGCACATCCATCGTCCAAGAAGAGAGTGAGGATAAGCCCCTCTGGCAATCATAACTGTGTGATGACTTTGACTGACAGCAACCAGCAGCAAGACAACTATATTGTCAAACAAGTGCAACAGAAAACAATGTGTACCTCTCCAGCTTATGATCACCAGGCCAGGACAAATTGTCAAACCTGCAAAGCATTGCACTGCGTTGAGTTTTGAACTATCAGTTTTGTAAAATTTTATCTTTTTGTGTAATTTCCAAACTAACAACACATGTCCATACAGAACCATACACATCTGTTTGGAGATAACAAGGTGTGGGGCTGGATGAAGACAGCAGGCCGAGCAGCATCATAGGAGCAGGAAAGCCTGATGTTTCGGGCCTAGACCCTTCATCAAAAATGGAGGAGGGGAAGAGGGTTCTGAAATAAATAGGGAGAGAGGGGGAGGCGGATAGAGGATGGATAGAGGAGAGGATAGGTGGAGAGGAGGCAGACAAGTCAAAGAGGCGGGGATGGAGCCAGTAAAGGTGAGTGTAGGTGGGGGGGTAGGGAGGAGATAGGTCAGTCCAGGGAGGACGGACAGGTCAAGGGGATAGGATGAGGTTAGTAGGTAGGAGATGGGGGTGGGGCTTGAGGTGGGAGGAGGGGATAGGCGAGAGGAAGAACAGGTTAGGGAGGCGGGGACAAGCTGGGCTGGTTTTGGGATGCGGTTGGGGGAGGGGAGATTTTGGAGCTTGTGAAATCCACATTGATACCATTGGGCTGCAGGGTTCTCAGGCTGAATATGAATTGCTGTTCCTGCAGCCTTCGGGTGGCATCATTGTGGCACTGCAGGAGGCCCAGGATGGACAAGTCATCTGAGGAATGGGAGGGGGAGTTGAAATGGTTCGCGACTGGGAGGTGCAATTGTTTGTTGCGAACCGAGCGTAGATGTTCTGCAATGCGGTCCCCAAGCCTCCGCTTGGTTTCCCTGATGTAGAGGAGGCCGCAACGGGTACAGCGGATGCAGTATACCACATTGGCAGATGTGCAGGTGAACATCTGCTTGATGTGGAAAGTCTTCTTGGGGCCTGCGATGGAGGTGAGGGAGGAGGTGTAGCACTTCCTGCGGTTGCAGGGAAAAGTGCCAGGTGTGGTGGGGCTGGAGGGGAGTGTGGAGCAGACAAGGGAGTCACAGAGAGTGTGGTCCCTCCAGAAAGCAGACAAGGGTGGGGAGGGAAAAATGTCTTTGGTAGTGGGGTCGGATTGCAGATGGCGGAAGTGTCGGAGGATGATGCGTTGGATCTGGAGGTTGGTGGGGTGGTACGTGAGGACGAGGGGGATTCTTTTTTGGTTGTTATTGCGGGGACGGGGTGTGAGGGATGAGTTGCGGGAAATGCGGGAGACACGGTCGAGGGCGTTCTCGACCACTGCGGGGTGGATGTTGCGGTCCTTGAAGAACGAGGACATCTGAGATGTGTGGGAGTGGAATGCCTCATCCTGGGAGCAGATATGCTGGATGCAAAGGAATTGGGAATAGGGGATGGCATTTTTGCAGAAAGGTGGGTGGGAGGAGTTGTATTCTAGGTAGCTGTGGGAGTCAGTGGGCTTGAAATGGATATCGATTTCTAGGTGGTTACCCGAGATGGAGACAGGTAGGTCCAGGAAGGTGAGAGAGGTGTTAGAGATGGTCCAGGTGAACTTAAGGTTGGGGTGGAAGATGTTGGTGAAGTGGATACAATGCTTGGAATAAGTTTTTACCTTTTGAAAGAGCAAGTTATTGTGTATGTTTCTCAGTCAAAGTATCAGCATGTGTTTAAGAAACATGCCCATCACTGCATCATAGCATGTGACCTGAAGGTATAAAAATGCTCCGTCTTACCTTGGACAACTTAAGGCAAGACTGGAAGCATGCTTGTCCACTGTAATCTACTAGCTTAATTTTCTCCCAGACACTTATATGCTTGTACATGATAGTTTGTTGTAATAAATGTCTGTTGGGCTTTTCATCACCATGATAACCACTTCCAGTTTCTTATAACCTTGGGAATAACATACCATTGACGAATCAGGTGAAACACCTTGTTGAAGGCAAACTCCCATCAAAATACAGAAAGAAGAGATACAGAGCAGAACAACCTAAGCACAGATCAGAATGCTTATGATTGAACAATCGTGAGTTAGGCCTGTAAAATAATCAAACAATTTCAGATTCCAAAATAAGCAAAACATTGAGCAAACTGATGTAAACATGATGGGCTAATTGCCTCTTTTTGCGTGGTAAGAATTCCCGGATTCAAAGGAGAACTTATAAAGATTAATTCTGAAAGATGAAGTGACTGATCAGATCAAAAGGAAGGATATGTTGAGAATATATTATATTTGGAGTTAACAACATTATGAAGTAAAACACTTAGTTAATAAAAAAGTGAAAATGCTCCCAAATTTTCCTTCTTAGGACTGTCACATTTGGAACTCCATCATCCTTCTGTTCTTGCACTGTTCAGTATTGGTTACTTATAAATCTTGTCAAGAACATTGCTACTGGAATATTATCTGTGCAATATCCATAATTAGTGTGAACTGTTAGGTTTGTAATACTTCACAGAAAATACACATAAGACTTATAGCACTATACAACAAATTACTCAGAAGACTTTACGATTGTGTTTTGTCTAGAGGAGAGAATAAGATTTGGGAGCTGGACAGCTCTCATTAAGGACTAGATTATGAGGCCAATCACACATACAAATCTGGAATAAAAAACTAGTTTAATCGCAACCACATAGCCACTGCCAATTGTCACAACAAGCCATCAGATTCACTAATGTTCCATAAGGAAGGAATTGTGCCATCCTTACCTAGACTGACCTACATGTAACTCGAGATCCACAGCAATGTGGTGAACTTAACTGACCTTGGGGACTTAGGGATAGGCAATAATTGCTGATTTAGCCAGCAACACTGTCCTACCATTAAAAAAGTGTCTTCATTCTTTAAGAAAGAACATATTTTCCTCATACTGCCTCAGAAAATAAGGTAACAATCCTAAATAGTCTAGAATGCATATTTTTCAAAGTAATAGTTTCACAGTGAGGTGAAACTTAGATTTCATTTTGGTTTATCGCTATCTCTAAGTAGAGTCTGGTTTATATTATTTGAAGACTTTGTAGAGCATAGTGTCAGATTACATTATGTAGGAGACAGATGATTCTCTTTTGTAAGTTGTTGAAGTTTTAGTTTGAGTTTCCTCCCTCAACATTTCAGGTAGGATCTATTCTTTGAACCACTGCATTTATTGATATTAGCCTTTGGATTAATGATAGGCTAGGGAATGATTGCTATCCAATGGCACAAGGGAATGATAAGGTCAAGTTAAGCCATGATATTCCTATGTCTACACTTACATGTGAAAAGCGATATGAGGATGGTGTTTTGGTGAAAGGTTTCCGGCAATTTTCAAACAATCTCCGAGTATGATTCATGGCTTTTCAAAGAGGAGGGAAGATGAGGGGAATTTTGAGGAAAAACAATACAAATATGAGATTCTAATGAAACTTCTCCATTGCCTTCACTAGTTGAAATTGTATAAAAGTATGTGCTGTCAATAATATTGTAGATTCTATGTCATGGAATGCTTGGAAAATTAATTCAGTCACACTCACTGGATAGTATCCAAAGCATTTACAGCAAGTAAAACTGTGAACTTTATCAGCGTGGAATCAACTTTTAATAGCCTATCTCGCTGGGACAACTCTACACGCTTGAAATTTCCTTTAAATGGATATCTAAAGCTAAGTGGGAAGGTGTTGATCCTCAACGAGATGTCTAACCCTCAATTTCTATTAATTCCCCTGGTTGACTAAGAACTAGATTGTCACAGATATTGGATTTGCTGTAGACAGTTAACATGGTTCAGAACTTCCAACTCTTACTGTTGTCTTGAACGTTATACACCAAAAGATATTTAAACAGAATTCAAGTCCACACTTCCATGTGAGAGCCTACCTGGGGAGGCGTTGTATTGGTATATATAAATATATATATATATAATAGTGGTATTATCGCTGGACTGTTAATGCAGAGACCCAGGTAATTTTCTGGGGATCCGAGTTTGAATCCCGCTTACAGTAAATAGTGAAATTTGAACTCAATTAAAATGTAAATCTGGAATTAAGGTTCTATTGATGACCATGAATTGATTGTCAGGAAAACCCATCTGGTTCATTACAGTCCTTTGGGGAAGAAAATTGCCATTCTTACCTGGCCTGACTCTTACCTGCCCTCAGGGCAGTTAGGGATGGGCAGTAAATGCTGATCAGTGACACCCAGATGTCGTGAATGAATTTTAAAAAAGTGAGAACTTTATTTTGATTGGCTACACTCTTTTTTTACTTCATTATTTTTCTAATTTATTGCTATGATACTCTACTTTAGAATTTCTGTAACGCTGTACTTTCTTTTTTTTATTTGTCTAATTATATTTTCCTTAGAATTTGTACTCATGAATCTGTACCTATGTACCTAAGATGGGGTCGTAAGTAGCAACTTGTTACCTTTTCACTGTACTCAAGTGAGTACATGTGACAATAAAGCTAATTCAATTTAATTTCATAAAACTCACAATCCACTGATTACTAGCTCTCCATGTTTATATAATCAATTCACAAAAAGACAAGAAATCAGAGCAGGAATAGGCCATTCAGCCCTCAAGCCCACCCCAGAATTCTACAAGATCATGGCTGATCTGCCCCAAGTCTCAACTCCTCTTTCACATCAGCTCCTCATTGTCCTCGACTCTATATATTACAAAAATCAGTCTACCTCCCCTTTAAATACTTTCTGTGATTTAGCCTCCACAACTTTCTGGGGTAGAGAATTCAAGGCATTCACTATTCTTCCAGAAAATAAATTCCTTTGCGTCTCAGTTTTAAATCGTTGTCCCCTTTATTGTGTAACTATCTTCCCTAGGTCAAAACCAATTAACTCTTAATTAATATATCCATCGCTTGTTGCCTAATTCCATTTGGTCTCATATATTCCTTCAGACCATGTTAAATGATTATATGGAGGCATCCCTCCTATTTCCCACCATTATCCAGGATATTGTCACTAGACAGTCAATAATGAAAATGCTTATAACTACTTGTGACAATAAAGAGTTAATATTTCCTATAAAAATTGAGTAAACTCACTTAGTATTGGATTGATTTTCTGTCATTCTACGATTCAAAGCATTGAATTACAAGAGAACAATGTGAATAAAATAGCCAATTAGTATGCCTCCTGGGTGATATACCCATTGAGCAACACTGTCTTTCCAAAACAGTTAGTGTTGTGTTTTATTTAGCGAGCTTGAAATAATTCTGCCATCAAGTACGGTGATCCCAACTCTGAAGCATCCATACTTTAACAGTACAACCTCAATTTTGTTTCTGTCCCAGTTTTTTGGATGAAGAATGCAGAGGGCAATGCTAAAGTAATTATATTACTGGCCTGTACACTTGGAAGGGGCAATCTGTCCCTCCAGCAGGTAGGCAGAAAATGCAGCACCAGGATCAATCGTGTTCTGCACGTGTCAAAAGCAGAATGCAATCAGTGAGGATGACTACAGAGGTTTGTAGCAATTTATAAAGACAAATTATAACACCATTGATTATTGAAACAGATAAAAGGAGGAAAGAAAAGGTGAGATAATTGGTTAATATTTACAGTAATAGCTGAATAGTATTTCAAAAGAAGCATTATTAATCTATGTGTTGCAGCAGACCTTGCACATTTTTGAATAATGATTGTCGCAGATGTCTCCCACATTGACCTGAATGGTATCTCATTTAATATTTGAAATAGTTTCAGCATCACGTGACATTAAACCACACAAAAAAAAGTATCAATTTTCCACTCGAAGCAGATAAAGATTTTTATTACATCAGAACTGTGTTATAGAGCTGCCACTAATGTGGACTTTGAGATTAATTTTTCATTGATCTTTAAGAATTCTTGTTCTTCAAACAGGATTTCAAATACCGCATTTTCAACTTTTAGTTTTTCTAACTTTTGTACTTGTATATGTAAGATGAGGGTCTTTTTTATATTTAAAAGGAAGTTAAGTAGATAATCTGTTAAACAGCTGTTATAATTTATCACTTGGAAGTCCAAGATGTTTTAAAGTTGGGTGTTGAATATTGGCTGGAAGTTGTATTTCATAACTGATAGGATTTTTGTTTTTTTCTTATCACTTTTAATGTTTTCTTTAATTAAACATCTCTCAAAATAATATGCAGTAGTGTTGCAAGATTACTTGTGATAGAGATTTGAAGAAGGATAATGTAACTTTCCTCTTTCTACATTTTCGTGTTTGAATAAACTTAATAACCCTGGAGAGTCAGGGAGACTGAGAAAAACACAGGCCATATTATGGAGATTGTATTGTCTAGTTCCAACAGGAAGAAACAGTGTGATTTTTCAAATTATTGAAGCAATTTACTTAGATTCCAAAGTCGTACCAGAAATAAGTTGGCAGCAGGTAACCTAAAACGCTGGTTGAGGCTTCACGGACGGAATCTTCATCTCTCGGGGACATTGTTCAAATGCATTTTGCATCTGTCACTGACCTCAGATAAGGGTGCTCCATGTTCTGGACTTTAATGGTCTTGGACTCAGCACAAACAGGTCCATCTCAGACCACATGTGGGGATACCAAATTTCTACATACAATGTATAAACAGGCCACCCTAGAACCCAGACACTGTATCGAGCAAGTGCCAGAAACTATTTAATCTGTGAGCAGTATATAATGAGATCAACTAGTCTTGCAAAATAAAAAAACGTAAGACACCAAATCACTATGTTACAATAATTCTGAATAATTTATTGATGCCAAAAGAAACATATTAGATGGAAATATGAATGCCAAGGTATTATGTATAAATGCCTCATACTTTAGTGTTGAGTAGCTTTGCTGACTTATAGGAACCCGCGAAATATATGCCCTCAAAACATTTCATAGACAGATTGTTCCCCTTTCAGAACAGATTAAATTCTTTGAATAACTTCATGAATACCTATAAATCATTGCCAGGCAGTAGTGTTATGATCTTCTCCAGATGAAATGATTATATTTCAAGAGAATGGGATTGAGAAACTTATCGGCCATGATTGAATGGTGGAGCAGACTCAATGGGCTGAATGGCTGAATTTCTCCTCCAATGTCTTATTGTCATATTTTTCCTGCTATTTGGTAGTTATTTTAATCAACCTGCTTGGACATGTTATTTAAAGAATCCCTACAGTGTGGAAACTGGCCCTTCGGCCCAACAAGTCCACACCAAACCTTGGAGCATCCCACCCAGACCCATCCCCCTATAACCCACCTAAGCTACACATTCCTGAACACTACAGACAATTTTAGCATGGCCAATCCACCTAGCCTGCACATCTTTGGACTGAGGGAGGAAACTGGAGCACCCAAAGGAAACCCACGCAGACACGGGGAGAATGTGCAAACTCCACACAGACAGTTGCCTGAGGGTGGAATCAAACTCGGGTCTCTGGCACTGTGAGACAGCAGTGCTAACCACTGAACCACCGTGCCGCCAATTATGACACACCTCTAGGGTGAATGAGACCTGAACTCAGATCTCTGGCCTAGTGGTAGGGACACCATTACTGCACCTCAAGTCCCTTAAATGTAAACTACCAGGAAATCCTTTCATCTTGTATTGATGTTCTTAATCAATCTGCTCAGATATGCTAATAACACAGTTTTGGGGCAGGTGGGACTTGAACCCGGATTTTCTGGACCAGAGTCAGGGACTTTATAGTTGCACCACAATACCTGTTATCTGGTTGGAATTTCAATCAGCTTGGTCAGACATGTTTTATGCTACACTTTTGGGGAGGGTTGGACTTAAACCCAGATCTTCTGGCTCAGAAGTAGAGATACTATCATTGTATTACAAGAGCCCCCTGCTATCTAGTATATTTAATTTCCTTCAAATTTAGCTCCAACAGGCAAAAAGTGTTGTAACTCTATGTTGTGACCTACAATGGGCAGGATTAATTCAGTTACCTGTTGCACATCTTTCTTGATAAAAATCATTGAGATTGTAATGTGTGAGGCATTGATCCAAAGACTTTGCTCTCGGAAGTAACTAATAACAGATTAAGTACTCTGGTGTCAAATTCCAGTTAAGGAATGGTTTATTCCTATTTACTACAAAATGCCAAGTACCTTACAAATAGACATAATTAACATCTTAATCTAATGTCAAAGATTCATTCCATATGGATTACTGTTGACCTTAGATTTTGGGTTGGCTTCCAACTTTTTGGGATTGTTGCCATATCTGCAATAAAGATGTTGCTATTCCCTTTTATCTTGTTAATTTAGAGTGTTGCGGGGTAAACCTATTGATATCAGATGTGCAGCTGTCTTTGTAGACAAGGTTGCAAATAGAATGGCCACTTCTGTGCCGGAACAATTCTGTGATTCAGAATCTTAGGCGAGCTGATGCATGATACTATGCTAATCTTCTTTACTAGAATATGTCCAATAGAGAATGTGAACTAATAGCTTTAATTGAAGCATTTTCAGAGCTGCTTTTGAAGATGTTCCATGTGTCATGTGACTTGCACAGCCGGTGCAATGGCTCACTAAGGCAATTAACGACACGTGAAGTGGAGATTGAGCTTGGCAATTAAGAAGATAAACAGCTGAATTAGGCCTCTGTCATGTCTAACGAGAAGTGGGCTATAATTTCATTGCCAGTGTTCACAACAAATCTCCTTATGATTCAACAAAAACATACAGGAAAATCTGCAGTTATTCTGAAGTAACCTGGAAAATTACATAGCGGCAATCAAAATCTCACTGCCTCATACTCTATACTGAGAACTTATTTTGTTTCAAAATAAAGCAAAGCAGCCACTATGATTCCAGCACAAGTTTATGCAGTAAATACACAGGCAACCAGACATAACACTTCTGTCACATGACCTACTATTCCATCAAACCAAAACATAAAAAGCTGCATCTGTCAATGATTTAGCATTCAGATTTGAGACAGTCCCCATTCCTTAATCAGCTAACTGCTTGCAGGTGGATAAAATGGAATAGGTCCAAGAGAATTAAGAGCACAGACTTGATGAGTTCAGCACAGTTGGCTTTCAGGAGAGAAGGTCAGCACAGCTGTGACAGGGATGAAAAGAGAAACAGATAAATGGACTAAATGCATGTTTTGTTTCAATGCAGATTAATGAAGTTAGGTTTTTGTTTTGTTTGTTTTGTGCATATGTATATAGTCAGAAAAAATGGTACCTTTGAAGCACTCAAAGGTCTACCAGATTAATTCTTGGGACAGCAAAATTGAAAAGAGATTGAGGACCCTGAATCTGTATCATCTAAAGTTTAGATGAATGAGAGGGAATTGCATAGAAACTTACAAAATTCCTAATAGGCAGGATAGATGCAGGTAGGGTATTTACCCTGGCTGGGGGCTGTTGTATTAGGGCATCAGTATCTGAAAGTGTTAATGTTGAACTGTGTATTATGCACCACCCAATATACTGATGTCGTTTGATGGGAGGGAACAACAGTTTTGGACCTGAAAGGACTGTAACCTATTATCAAAGTCAACCTCCACAAACTTTGTAAAAGTCTTGGTCATACCAGCATAACTTCTACCTGGTTGTTACCATGCAATAAACTACATCTTGTTTAAGGCAGGATTAGCTTATCATCGGGCTAATGAGTGTTTTTCTTTGACCATACTAGACCAGGCAGGTACTGAAGCTACCAAAAAGATAAGAGGATGATGGCAGCAAATTATTAGATGAATCTTAAATCATAATCGTGACAAATTATTACGCAAAGGGAGCACCTAAAACCATGGAAAAGGCACAGAATAAAGGGAAAGCTGTTTCGGACTAAGATGAGGATGAATTACTTCACTCATCGGGTAAGTGAATCACTGGAGTTCTGCACACTAGCAATCCAAGGACGTTCAGTTCTTGGGTCATGTTCAAGACAGAAATCAATATATTTCAACATACTAATGACAACAAAGATACCATGGAAAAAATTACTTTGAGGTAGTCGATCAGCCATGATCTGGAATGACAAAGCAATTTCCATGGGCTGAATGGCCTCCTCCACATCCTACCAAGATTGGTATCTTGGATACCAATATCTCTGGGTGCAATCTGTGGGCACTGATGATGTGCGCTCCATGGACTTCGGTATTCAATATGCACCAGCCTCATGCCATGAACATGGCATGTTTCAGATCCACTTACAGTGCAGTTCTGAACTCAGTGCCACCCTTTGGAGTGCACCAGCATTGGAACAGTGAATTAAAGTCACATTGGAATGCTGTGGTGAGGATAGTTTGCACCTGTGGATGTGCACCCAAGTAATGGATTGGACAAGGAAGCAGCTCGTGGATCACTTACTATCTTACAATTCATTCACTTTGAGGCCAATTGGATGCTGAAGGCATCTCTGTTTTGCCTTTCTTTTCTGTAGTTTGCTCCTCAGCCAGAACTAACAGACTCACAATACTTATGTATTGACTTGCCTTTTAGAGCATGCAAAAGCCAGGCAACTTGTCATGGTTTGCAACAAACTTCAGTCAAGCGGGTTTTATGCTACTGTATGGCAATGTCCCATTTCCATTTCATACCTGCCCACTGGGTGCCAACTGCATATGCACCAAGCACACTACATCTCTTAAAAGTAAATGAGCATACTTCACCCAATACATTCACTTGCTGTTTTAGAAGACGGCGTGCACAGAACTCAGAGGTCCATGCACCAAAATAAGAATTGTATTGGCAACCATCTGTCTTGGCTGTTTCCTCTTCATTGTGAGCACTTTCTCCTGTACCGAAACAAAGGGAGATATGGAGTGAGATGAAAGTGGCTGGCATAGTTGTTAGTGCTGGGTGCATGTAGGAGAAAGGTCACAGTGTCCCAAGTGAGTGAGTAGGCAACATAGAGGGCCTGCAAAGTAAATAGCTTGGAGGAAGGTTGAGTTAGGATGGGTGAGAATGGATATGGAGAGACGTTGCATGCCACAGAGAGTGGCAAAACATGAGCCTTGGTGTGAGTCATGTGCAGGAGCAGACATAAAGTGAGTGTGAGTTAGCAGAGAGGACATACTGACACTTACCTGGAAGAGCAGAGAAGGTCATTGAGCTTCCACCTGCAGAGCTGGGCATTCCTCTAGGCCGTTGAGATTGCACTGACCTGGGTAGGAACTTGGGATCAGGCTGGAACGGCCTGGTTTTGTGGCCTTCTCTGCTGGTCCTTGGGAAAAGAGGTGGCCCTCTTCTGCGTTACCCAATTCAGCAAGACCTCCAATTCCTGTCCATGCTAAGTGGGCACTTATATTCCCTTATTTATAATGTCTGAGACAAATGTCACAAACTGAGCAGGACAGTTCCAGCCTGACATCCTTTGACTGTGCATGCAGCAAGCTTTTAAATACAGTGTCAGTGCCAAGGAATCCCAGGATATGCCAGCAGTCATTAAACCTTCAGCCTACACTAGGCGGGAGACTCAAGCTACCATCAGATGAACGAGGCATCTTAAGAGTTTTATACGCTGTTAAGTCAGGCACATTTGGGACAAAAGCACAAGAAAGCATGTTAGGCCTCACAGAGAGAAACCCTTATTGCCAAGTTTGGTAGAGTATTTTTGGATTGGAAAGCAGAACGCTAGAATTTGGTGTTTGTAAGATATTTGTGTTTGTAAAATGTTGGGTGGGGGGTGCGGGGAAGCAGTGCATGGTCCCTTTAAAAGATTGTGCTTTCTCTACGTTTGAAGATGTCTGTGAGAAACTTGAAAGTTTGTAAGTACAGAGCACATCTGAATTGAAACATTTGTGTCATAAAGCTATACTATTAGCCGGCCAAGCAGCATTTTTACCTAGACAACAGATTTTTCAATTTAGACAATCAATTTGAACCAGGTACTTAGTTATCAAGAACCTGTCAAATTTTAATCAGATGGTTTTGACAATCTAGGACCAACACCATTGTAAGAAATTGCTATTTCATCAGGCATAAAGAAAAAGGGAGAAGTTGGACAAAGGCAGGAGAACTAACTGCTATCTGCTACAGTTAACAGCTCTCAGCTCTCGAGAGAATCGCTGGCTCTCACAGATTCTTATAAGTCATAGAGAAAGCACCATTTAAATATCAATGGTACCAATAGCACAACTAGTTAATATTCCTGACAGAAGAATCGACGGAGTAGGCATTCCTGACAGAGCATTTGACAGAGAAGGCACAGAGCATTCCGGAAGACATGTAGCCTGGCTAAAATCTTGAAAGACTAAATTCTACTTTATTTAAATTTTATTTTATCTAAGTTGGACCTGTATTTATTGGAACAGCATACTATTAAAACCTTGTTTTATTTGGGAATGGTAGTAGTTAGAAGGGATTTATTAATACTTAAGTTAATTTGTTCACTGTTTTTGTTAGATAAATAAATTTTTATTTGTTGATTGTAAAGTGAGTGTCAGGGGTTTATTTTATTTAACCACTAGAAGTTGCTGAAAGACAGGTTACACCACTTTTCACACTCCTTTTACAGATTATAGGGCGTGGTGGTCCCCTTGGGGTGTTTCAGTTTTAGTTCACAGAGTGGGTGGGCAACCTTCACTTTATAATAACCTCGAAGAAACTCGACAAAAATGACACCTAGCCGATTTCTGGTAAATTCAGCCTTTCATTTCTATTAACTCAACAATTCTTTCTCCAGAGATAATAGGTACTGCAGATGCTGGAAAATCCGAGACAACAAGGTGTGGAGCTGAATTAACATTTCACTAAACGAAAATCTATTTTAGGGAAGACACTATTTGGAGAAGAATTTTGTCACATGAAACAGCGGAGAAAATTGGGTAAGGCCAGTGATTAGAGTAACCCACAGTGATTAGAGTAACTTTATACTTCCAGCTTTTTAAAATGAGAACGGCAATAACTCAATATGAAGCTCACTGGTAACTGTCCGCATGCACACTTCTGTAAGAGGCCCAATGTTCATGTGAGGGCAGAGCTGCTTCAAGTTAGTCTGTTAAAGCCAGGCTGCAGTTCTTTAAGACAAGCGGCATTTTGGTGTTGCCAGGAGTTGGAGAAAGACGTAAGCAAAACATAAGTGAAAATGGCACAATTAGCAAGAGAACACAATTCAAATTCCTCTGATGCAGCACTGGAAGCTTTGTTGCAAGAGGCAAACTGAAGGAGAGTTATGACCAGACCCATGGACAAAGTTCCCCAAATTATTATGGTTGCAGGTGGTGACCCATAATTATTTAAGAGGGAAGAACTGTCTCCCTTATTAATTCACCCACCCTCTAGGTCGGCTGCAGCAATGTTTAAAAAAGGATACCTCCCTTTTGATGCCTTCTACCCAGACCAAATTGATTTATGTTTTAGAAGGAACCAATTTAATCAGACCTTCTTGAATTAACAAAAGAGTGAGTTTATGAGTAACTAAACGCAGAAAGAATTAATAATGCAAACACATACTTCGATTTAAGATTAAAAATAAGTGTGTACATCAGGGACCTGATCTGTTGTCATGACAGGAGAGAGGTTCTCTTCCCAAAGGGATCTGAAAACCCATGAAACAGGCATTATTTGAAGCAGCTAGTTGTCGTGGTCAGTCCGAGAAATTTAGCTTTGATGCAGAGCATAAAAAAAATCCAATGACCTAACACGAGTGGTCAAAGTCAGTAAAAGCAACTTAATTTTTATTCCAACACGCTGTATCAAGCAACTCATACTAAACTTTCATGGGCTTATCTGCACCTCCTTCACAAGACACAGGTGTCAATGGCTTGGCCAGAATTTATTGCCCATCCCCTTGAAGAAGGTGGTCGTAAGTTGCATTCTTGAACCACTGCAGTCCATGTCATAGCGCTGTACAGCATGGAAACACACTTATTGGTCCAACTTGCAGATGCCAACCCGATATCCTAAATAAATCTAGTCCCATTTGTCAGTATTTGGCCCATATCCCTCCAAATGGATGGAGGGATAGCCACAGTGCTGGAGGTGAGAGAGAAGAAACATCTGGCTCAGTGTCAGTGGAGAAACAAGAATAGAGCTCCGAATCAGGACGGTGTGTGCCGTGGAGGAGAGCCCACCTCTGGAAACCTCACAGTTATACCTCAGAGCAGATAAGCACAGGCAGCTATCCAATATGACAGATACCACACCCAAATCCATATTCATCTTCCTCAGTAGTTGGAATCTTCTTCATTCGGTCTCAAGTGCCGCCTGACAAAGTGCCATATACATTTCTAGGATGAAGGCCTGCTGAATTTGCAGCCCATCAGGCACTTAAATGAACACTTGCGGGCTTTCCTGACAACTCAGAACCCTGAAATTCAACATCTCAGCCACCAGGTGTTGCCCGCCAATGAGAAATTAGCAAATCCAGTGCTCAGCAGTATCTCAAAGGTGAGTGTGGCTGTTATTCATCATATCCAACCCCCTGGACTCCTAGAATGATGATGTGATTGGATACACTGAGGCGTAGGGGCATTGGAGTTTGAACCAAGGGCAGGGACAGGGCCAACAATGGCCAATTCTTATCATGTGTCCATTCTGATGATCATGGAAAAATTAGTACAGATCAAGAGTTCCCACCCAGAACCCATTTGAGTGGTGGCAGTTAGGAGACAAGTATCAGTCCCACGAGCAACTCAAAGTGTTCCAGGCCTCTCTCAATCCTGTCAATGTCACTTCTTTAACGATTTGCAAATTGCAGATTGTGCAAACTTGCAATTCTAGCTCTCTTTACCCTTGTGCCTTTACCCTTTCAGAAATCCAAGAAAAACTAAAGTGGTAGCCTGAAGTTTGAGAAATGGGAAATTGATAAAAAAGGGACATGTTCTGTGAATCTCACGCTCAGAGTCACCAGCTCTGATGCTGCCACTGTTCGTACTGTAGCAATAGAGGGTGTGACCTACACGTAATTACTCACTGAGTGTCTTGCAGCTAAAGGGGATGATGTATCTGCAGAGGATTCGGATGAGTACTTCAGTCGGGCAAACTACAGTAAAAGAGTGACAGGCAAGCAAAGTGAAAGGTTCTGTGCATTTACACGATCACCAGAAAGACTGATACCAGTGTCGAGGAACAGAGAGGTAATCCCTTATGTCATTCTGACTATGTTATGTAAGAGTTTGTGTGCATCTTTGTGATAAATCAATATATTTTAAGTCAGAGTTTAATTTGCTTATTTTTCTTGTTTTAAATAGAGTACATCAAACATATTTTTAAACTAATTCACGGGATGAGGGCATTGCTGGCGAGGTAGCATTTATTGCTCATCTCTAATTGCCCACAGGGTGGTTAAGAGTCAACCACATTGCTGTGGGTCTGGAATCACATGTAGGCCAGACCAGGGAAGGATGGCAGTTTCCTTCCCTAAAGGACATTAATGAACCAAATGGGTTTTTCCAACAATCAACAATGGATTCACAGTCATCATTGGATTCTTAATTCCAGAGATTTATTGAATTCGAATTCCTCCAATGGCCGTGGTGGGATTCGAACTCAGGTCCCCAGAACTTTATCTGGGTCTCTGGATTAACAGTCCAGTGATAGTATCACTAGAACATTGTCTCCCCTTAAACATTTGTAAAAGCCCAAAACCTCAGAGAATTTAACACATCCTGACTCCCCACGATATCTAGTTATCACTTAGACAGAGCAAATTGATGGGTTTTTTTAATCTAATATTTAGACGGTTATGACAGATGAGACTTGAACCAGGATTCCTGGCTCTGAGGCAGTGACTTTGCTACTGTGCCCTTAAAGACCTGCTGATGCATATTTTTGATTCAACTTGTTCAGAGATATTATTACACACCTCTGGGCTAGATGGGACTTGGAGCTGGATCTCCCAGCTGAGATGTAGGGACACAGCTCTGCACCACAAGATCCTTACAACAAATTTAAGTAAAGGAGTAAACTAGACCAACCTATGTCTTACTTCAGCTTCTGGTTTGTGCGGTTGTACTGCTGACAGTTGATATTGCTATTTCCGAGAGTCAACCATTTTGTTGATTTAATTGATGTGAGCGGAGCTGAAAGCAAGTTTCAGACTTTTAGCAATTGTCTTAAGATACATTATCCAACTGGGTGTAGAGATAAGAAATTCAAATACTTTCTTTCTCACATTTATAAATTTTTAAAAGCTGCATCACTGACATAATCAAAATATTTTAGGAAGTTTTGATGAACTTTTGTAAAATTCTAGTTTGACCTCGACTGAAGTATTGTAACCAATTGTGGACACTGTATTTTAGGAAGGATGCAAAGACTTTAGAAAGGGTACTGAACAGTTTTCTGAGTGTGATTCCAGGGGTAAAGCACTTCAGACACATAGATTGGAGAAACTGGGAATTTTCCTTTTAGAGGAGAAATGGTTGAAAGGGGAGTTAATAGAAAATCATAAAGGGTCTGAGCACAGTCGAGGAAAAGAACAAAAAGAAAGAAACAAGTGTACACTGATTGAAGGTGACTGCAATAACATTAATGGCAACATGAGTCAAAACATTTTTACTCCGTGATCTGGATCTTACTTGGACTCTAGAATGGAGCCCGAAGATATTATAGTGACAGATACAAGTGGAGCTTTCAAAGGAAAGTAACGAAACTTCTGAAGAGAGGCAATGTTCAAGGCTATAAGGAAAAGATGGGAATGTGGAACTAACTGAGTTGCTTTTGTGGAGAGTTAACATAAACATAATGGACTGAATATCCTTCTTCTGTATTGAAGCAATTCTGTGGTTTATTGGTTAAACCTTCCACAGAAAATAGATTTCTGCATATTTTTAATTTTTGCAATCTCTGTATGAGAACATTTAGTTCCTATTCACAAAAAGGTAGTGTCAGGAAGATGCCTCCATTAATATTTATGTAAAAAATAATTTCTTTTGAAAATTGTGAAAATCGGTTCATTTGAAAGATTTGAAGATGTCTAGACTTGTCCTTTTCTTAAAAAGAAGGCTACAGGAAGGACACTTTAAACTAAAAAGCATCTTACTGGAAGAGACAATTAAACTAAATAAATGAACAGTTAGAGCGTTATAGACAGTGGAACTTCTTGAATTTGTACACAGAGAAGCAACATGTCTGAATTTATGGCTGTAGGCAATTATGATTTGTTGGGTATTGTTTAGAAAGTTAACTTGGGATGTAGCATGCTCAGAGGGAAGTCACCTAACTCATCTCTTCCTGCCTTTTTGAAAAAAAACTTTCAAGAATCCAGTGTGAGAACAGAAAAAGAAACTGATGTGGAATTTCTGCAGAGAAGCTTTTAGAAACTGCTTCTGAAAAGATTGCAGTGAGAACAATATTTTGAACTGTATGTCTCTCAGCTTTGTATCTTTTGTTGAATAAATCTTAATGGTATAATAAATCATTAATTTTGTTTATTAAAGGAACCTGGTTGATGGATTTTTAAATTCTGAAATTAATATAGGTAATGTATATAATTGAATGCATTAGTAAATATGCAAAACTTACAGTATTTGTTATGACCACTGGAATAGTGGAACTAAAGAAAGACAGTGTACTCTTCCAAGCCTGATGTGAACAGTTTTCACTTTTGGAAAATAATGAGCAAGTTTTAAATCAAAAAAGAATTATGCACATTTGTGTAATGGTCAATGTCTAAATATGAAATGACCTCTGTGCATTCTCCCCGTTAACATTGGAATAATGTTTTCACAATTATTTTATATTCCTTCAGAATTAAGCTGCGGTCCAACGCTGATAGAGTAATATCACAACATTTTCCTTCCTGATCTTTGTTTCTGGAATCTAAATGAGATAAACAGCACATCAACTTTGACCTAAGGGACTGAAGAAAAGTGATTCCACGATGCTCATTAAGCTCTGAAGGCAGAGACCTTTACTTTAGTTGTAAAACGTTGCATCTTGTTTACCAGCTAACTTAAAGTCTCTCTTGCTATCTCAGCCTAGCCCAATCAATGCACCCGTGAAAAATAAATAGTGGTTCCATCTTCCAGCTATAACTAACAAACCGTTTTTGAAAAAAAATCACTACTTCTAAAGTAATTGGACACTTCACAAATAATTCTCTAAAATAATAGGGTGGATTTTAACTCTTGTGAGAAGCCAAATGGACATTGTAGAAGCTCATAACTATCTGCCCAGAAATTTCACTGGGATACTTTGGTCGATTTTAACATGTAGCCTCCTGTACATTCTTCCGTTGGGTGGACAAACTCAGCTAGCCATCTTCAACCAGGTCAACACCTCAAGACATACTACCTGTTGAATTCAAGGTTTGCCATGTCAGGAAGGGGAGATTGGAGTCTATTCACAGGTAAGATGTGGGAGAAGGAGCATGGGTTACCATATGAATGATTGCACTAATGTATAAAATGGTGTTAGATGTCTTCTTGGTGACAAGATTCTCCAAAATGTGAATGATTCTAGATTCAGACATGTGGCTTATTCAGCAGGAAGATGTTCTATTTCACTATGAGAGGGTGGTCAGTTGTGATCCCATAGACAAAATCATGCGTGTGAATGCCTATCACATTGTATCATTTGATGATACTATACCATGACGCTATTCTCAACTAGTATTGATGGTGATGTATTCTTGTGATATACTGGGGTGATACACTCCAATATAATTAATCTCTTTTGACAAGGTTGAGATAGAACATAAACACTTCCTCTATAAATTAAATGTACATATTTGGTCAAATTGGTTCTTCTCTTTAATGATGCTATTCTTTGAATGTCTGTTATCTTCTCCAATTATTTCTTGGTAAGAGAAGTGAATTATGGTGGCAGGCTTTTTTTCAGGGTCAATATACTTGTGGTAAAGGATCCAGGAGTTCCTCCTGATGGCTAATGTGAAGGTAGAACACTTCTAACCTCGTGACAGCCCAGTAGTTGCCCGATCCTAGAATCATAGTTGTAGGAAGGATATAAATAAGCTGGAGAGGGTTCAGAAGAGATTTACCAGGAAGTTGTCATGGATGGAAGGTTCAGTTAAAAGGAAAGGCTGGATAGGCTGGGACTTATTTTACTGGGGCGTATGGGGTTAAGATGTGACCTTATAGAGGTTTATAAAATAATGAAAGGTATAGACAGAGTTGATGGTAGTTGTCTTTTCCCTAAGATAGGATATTTCAAGACTAGGGGATACATTATTGAGGTGAGAAGTGAGAGATTTAAAAAAGACATGAGGCAAATTTATTACACAGATGGTGATTTGTGTGTGGAATGAACCTCCTGATGAAGTGGTGGATGTGGCTACAATTACAATGATTAAAAGACGTTTGGATGGATATATGAATAGGAAAGGTTTGGAGGTATATGGGCCAGGAGCCGTCTGGTGGGACTAGTATACTTTGGGCTCATGTTTGGCATGGGCTGGCTGCACCAAAGAGTCTGTTTCCGTGCTGTATGACTCAATGACATAGATTGATACAACACAGAAGAGGGGCATTTGCTAATCATGCTTGAGCCAAATCTTTGACTGATCTGTGCAATTAGTTTAACTTACCTATTCTTTTACCAAAGCCACTGAAACCTTTGCCAGCATGTATTTATCCAATTTGGTTTTGAAAGTTATTGTTGAATATATTTCTATCACTCTTTCAAGCAAATAAACAAAAGAACTTGCTCTGCAATAATCCAATGAAATGCATTCTCTGGTTATTTCAGTTACATAAATAACAATTTCTTCTCTTTTACTTTATCAAAACCTCAATGATTTTACAGTACATCCATCAAATCTCCTCCTAATCCTTTCTACTATAAGGAGAACAATTGTAACTTCTTCAGTCTCCATGTTGATGAAGTCCTCATTGCTGCTGGTATTTTAGTATAGCTCTTCTGCAACTTCTCTAAATCAATGATTTTTACCACTTTTAAGGACTAGGGAAGCAGGCATATGACAGCACCAACATTTCTTGTTCCCTTCCAAGCCCTATGCCATCCTAATTTTCAAATATATCATTTTTTCCTTCATTGAAGCCAACTACTCTGATCCTGGAAACTCCTTAACACTATGGGTCTCCTCATAGGAACTGCAGAAATTCAAGAAAGGAGTTCACTGTAACGACCTCTTCAAGGCAATTAGGCATAGGCAATGAATGTTTTCATTGTCAATGATGCCTGCAACCCATATTACTGCTGTTTTGGAAGCTTTCTTTGCACAAATTGGTCGCAATCTTTGCTATAGTACGGTAGTGGCAACACACAACATTACCTGACTGGCTCTAAAACATTTTGTGACATCCTGAAGTCTTGAAACATGCTACATAAATGCAAAAAAAAAAATACAAAATGCTGTGGATGCTGGAAATCTGAAATAAAAACAGAAAGTGCTGGAGAAACTCAGCCGGTCTGACAATATCCAAGGAGACAGAAACAGAATAACATTTCAAGTCCAATATGACACTGCTGCAATTAATTTCTCCCTCCACAGATGCTGCCAGAGCTGCTGAGTTTTTCCACATCCTTCAGTTTTTCTATATAAGCAAGTTTTTCCTTCCTTTCTTAGGGAGTCAGTGGCTGCTGGTTAAGAGTTCTTCCATCCAAACTTCTATTGGTCCTACCTGTTAAAGTATAGCCTGAATAGACACAAAATATATAAGTACTGGAATTTAGAACATTAAAATTGTGTCACCAACACTGCAAGTTCACAAACATAGGGCGGAATCTTATAGGGGCCTGAATAACGTGAGTTACGGGTAGAAATGTGTCCAGTGAGGTCTGTCTCGATGTTGTGAATAACTCACTGCATTTTTAACTGATTGGGCATCAAGATGAGATTTTTGCTATGAAGCAGCAAGTCGCCTCCTCAGGAGGATTGTTGCTGGTTAACAACCTTATTTGTTGCACATCATCTCAACTATATACAGTTTCCGATTCTCTCATACGCTCAAAATAGACAGCTGGAAATCTTGCTATGGAAGTCAGTGTGGGTATCTGATGACTTCAGCTCACTACTTGCTCCAGACGACTTTCACGTTGGATAACAGTACAAACAGCTCCTGGCACACTCCATGAGTACCAGGCATTTGCACCCACACCCATGGACATTTGAACTGGAATGCATCAACCTCTAAGAACCCTCAAAGCACATCTCTGATCCAACTGCACTGACATCTGACCTCAGGACACATGGCCAACTATCACTGCAATGCTGCAGCAAGGATACACCCAGCTCATGGGCTGGACCAGACTGCATCTCTGGCCTGGTGTTTGCTTTCTTACTGGCTTTGAGCTTAATTGTAGCATCTCTGGCTTTGCCTTCTTGTGTTTTGGCCCTCAGCCAGATAAACCAATCTCACATTACTGCTCTAATGGCTCGCCATTTAGGGCAAACACAACGCCAGGAAGCTTGACACGGTTGTCATCTGTCCTTGTTCAAGTCGGAATGACCTTTATAAGCCAGTTCTGGCACCAGGGATGGCTGTCCATTCTGGGATATCCCAGCAGTTGCAAGTTGTTACAGTTATAGTGAGTGGTAGAATGGGACCTAGAATCAGGTGAAATGAGTGCCATAGATAAAGCACAAGTTTTAATGAGGCAAGTTTTTCCAGACATGGTGAGAGTAGTCACATGGCCTCTCAGAGAAAACAGCTCCATGAAACTTGATGAAACTAACACTTTAATTCAGTGAAACACCCATAACTGAGTTTTTGTTGAACAGCTTTGCAGAAATTCTGGCTGAAGCTAGATGTGTAAGACGGTTGCTTGTGATGAAAGGAGATAGGTTAGAGTTGTGGAGAAATAGGTTATCTTGTGTCAGGAGCTTAGTTTTAAATTCCCAGTGCCGAGTGATTGGTTATATCCCTGATGGAGTCATTTCAAGCTCGGTGGTATAAATGTTCCAGGAAAAACCTATAAAATTCTTAAGGTGGGCAATTGAAGTCAAAGTTAAATCAAACACTACCATTGTGAGAAAGAAGAGAATTCTCCCTGGTGTGAATACTGTAAATGAGGCTTTTGGGATTAATGGGATTGTATTTTACGGTATATGCTCCATACATACTATCTTCACACTATTCATGTATTAGACTAGTTAAAATATCAGGTAACAATTAATTTGAGTTAAAATAAGAATTAAGCAACCTTTTTTCCTCAGGCTATTGTTTCCCCTAAAGACAACCAGCAGTGCGATGCTATATCCTTGAATTACAATGCATATTATCTGCACTCTATCTTATTATATTTCATGGCATCCAATGAAATAAATCAGCTCTCCTACTATCTCTTCACTTAGCTCAGTATTAATTTATATTGTCTGATTACACTTGTGTGAAATGCCTTGGGATGTTTACCTACATTAATGGGAGTATATAAATCGAAGTCATTATAAGGAATCTTGAAAGCTGTGTGTTAGCCTCCAGTTTTTTCATAGCCTGGTCTAAGGTCAGTTAATTAGACTGCACAGTTCTCTAGCATACCATCATATTTTAATTAGCTTAGAGTTTTCTTTCTGATCAAAATTGAAGTGTAGCTTGGAGAAAGTATATGTTGTTTTGCAACTAAATGCACAAGAGTTGATATTAAGCATCACATTGCTGGAGTAAAGCAGTAACAAATAAAAGAAACCTGCTGAGTGAAATGAGAAAGAAGTGAAGTGAAAATACTTATGTCAGCAGTTGACATGAGTATAAACATTTAACTAGAAAAAGAACTGTGTAAGGTTGGCCCTCAACTTCCACAAGGTTAATGGATTCATTCATGTTCTTTTCATGCAGTGTCGTAGCAAGATGTATTAGGTGGATCACTTTATGTGTGAGGAAATGTTTACACCCTTCTCAATTCTTGTCTTTAATCAAGCAAGAGTGAATCCACATTGATAACAAATACAAACAGCACCCAGATATATAGCAGTTCAAGGTGTACACTGTAAGTCTCTGCTTAAATTTGTTTTGTATTCCTGTTGCAGCCTGAGTATTTTCCAATCATGTTTGCAGAAGTATGAGGTGATTATTCAAATTCCAGTCCACAGGGGAATATCCATCTGAGCTGAGTAAATTTTGTGAGATTCTGTAAGTCGAGAAAGGAAGTACGTACAGTTGGGCCAGTGCTTTTCTTGATTATATAATGCCAGGAATGAGGCAACCTCCAGGCATCAGTTTGTCCCTTTCTGCCTACCTATTGAATTAGTATTAGTCAACAACATGTAACTTCAGCTCCATTTCCTCTTTGCTGAGCGAAAACTAACCAAACATTTTCCAAGGAACTTATCCATTATTACACAAAATGGCTGAGATGTTGCTGGAAGCAGCAAAGGAAGTGCTTTTGCTCTTCATCTGATGTACAGTTGCCCAGACATTCTGCAGGCTTGATATTGAAGGTGCAAAACATCTTCTCCGATGCAAAGCCCTAGAGGGTCTTTGCACTGACTGCGAGCAGGGAAAGGAACTGGAACTTTCTCATAAGTGGATTGAAGGATCTTCAATAAAACACAGACTGCAAAACAAATAAAATTCTAAATTATAGTTAACAGAACAAGAACCTAAATTCTATTTAAATCATTGAACAGGAGGTGAAATAATAATTGAGACATGCTCGTGGAGT
This sequence comes from Ginglymostoma cirratum, assembly GCA_024137785.1. NCBI lineage: Eukaryota > Metazoa > Chordata > Chondrichthyes > Orectolobiformes > Ginglymostomatidae > Ginglymostoma > Ginglymostoma cirratum. Next base: position 26,950,270 of record JAHRHZ010000045.1, read on the forward strand.
TAAAGGAAATTGAGAAGAAAAAATTGAAAAAGATGAAGAAAGCTGCACCATTGTTTTTCTTTTGAAGGAATAAGACTTCTGATCTGTAAAATGAATGTAACACGATCAGAGATAATGTTCACCAGTGATGATCAAACATTGGATTAGAAGATTAGTATCAGCTGAATGCATGAGCTTTACCTTTATCATCTATGTTTAGTGCAGAATTAAATGTAATTATTGCCAAATTCATGTTATTAGAGAGATTCCACCCATGTAGACTACAATAGTGCAGACTGTAGAGGAGCAGGTTATCACTGGCTGAAGCTTCCTTTTTCCCTTATTTAACTGCGCACAGGCAGGTGACAGGAAGTTGCCATCATTTTACCCTATAATAACTGTGAGTGTTGACAGCCTCAACATTGTTTAAAACAGCAACATCTGAGCCAACAATTTACTTGGCCACGCGCTTTGATCTGTAAACAATTGTTCATGTTGTCTCAGCACAGGATAAAAGATGCTGCTATGATATATTAGCAGGCTATGAAATACAGTTACTGATGTTAGGCCAAGCCAAATTTAATTCCATTGACTAAACTGAGAAGAGTAGTATTCACGCTTTCCTACTATGATTGGCACTGGCACTTCAGAACTTAAGAACGCTTCCGAGAGTAGTGAAGCACAAAACCAAACAGAATGGTTTCCATTTCAGTTTACAGAGTTGCTTCTGCAGAAGAATTTATAGTTACCTCATCAGTTGCTTTGAAGTAGAAAGCGGACAATGGCAACCAGAAGAAAAAAATCAAGACACTAAGGGCTGGAAAATAGAGAAACCTAGCTTTTGAGCATTAGATTCAGATTGTGACATGCCTGCACCTGTTCTAAACAAAATGAAAAGTAATAAATAAAACAAGTGCACTCCATCTCATTTCCATGATGTAATGAAGATTCAGTCAGATCATACGCTGCTCTCCTTTCTTCAATCGACCAGAAGCATTTGCAAACTGCAGGCTAAACTAATGTTGGTAACAAAGCACATGCTACCGGCAGCCTTTCTGTTTTATTGGCGCATTCCTTATAAAAGGGATGTTGCACTAATGGAATTTGGAAGACTCAGGTTGAAGGAAGGTATCTCAATTCATCCAGGGAAGGGCTTTCTGTTTCAATAATACCACAGTGAATGTGCTGGCCAAACAAATGGAGTCATCACCTTTGTGTCAAGCTGCAGAAAACCTTCAGGTCAGATGTTTATGATAGAATGGGAGCAGGAGGCAAAATGGTTAATGCCCAGAGTGTATTCCAAAGGACATGGCAACAGATGGTGAATGTGCATGAATATATCTGCATGTCACATCACTGACCCACCACACTACTCAGCTCACACACTACTCGGCATCACTCACCCAGAAGCATTTCCTGGCAGCTAGAAATGACCCCTAACTCTCTCAAAATATAGTTCATGCGCACACATCTTCCAATCAAGTCAGTTGCATTCTTATGTTGCCCAGCCTCCAGCTATGGCAGGCAGGCGATCAAAGTACAAGTACAGTGAAACACAGACACTGACATTTTGCACACTTTCTTGTCAGTGGGAAAGCCAGAGGAACAGCAGATGATGGGTATGCCTGCATTGCCTCAGTACCCTTGAGGAGGTGATGCTGTGAACATTTAGGACAGATGCCACTTCACCATTGGCACTTGGTATTGTCAAGATCATTAATGATCATCACAAGTTGCTGCTTTATGCACCTTCTCCCTTCATCCCTCACCTCCACCTAAAAGGTGACCTAAAATTAAAATTTCAGTTAGTTTGATCATTGATCTCCTGTTATTCTCCCAAATTGGATTCCATCATCCCAATTCTTGTGTGCTTTTGTACTTTTAGATACTCAAGAATGAACCATTATTTAGCTTCCATACAGTGATGTGGAGTGCTTAGAGGAATCTACAACTATGAAGAGATGGTCACATGATCTGACACCCACAATTCTGAAGATCAGGTCATGTGATCTGGCACTCAACTTCCAGCTCAGGAACTGCCCCAATGCAAACTTTAGACTCTTATAAAGTGTAATGTATTGGCATTTGGTAGTCACAGGCATGAGAGAGTAGACAACACACATACAAAGTACCCAGGGGAAATGATCATAGGTCAGTTCTGCTGCAGAGTAAGATGAAGATCTCTGTGAAATAGTAACAGGAAATCACTGATGATAATGCACACTGAAAGACTTGGTGCATTGCTATTGTGTGTCAGACAGCCTTCAGGCGCTGGCAAGAAGCTGTCCAGCTCTAATGTAATGGTAGATAATGTGCACAACTCATACTTTTTCATTTCCAGTATGGAAGTGGAATACATCTCCATGAAAATACTGCCAGACCAATCTATGACAGAATCTGTCACTACCTCAGCTTTCACTGCTGTGCAGGCTGAAGCCTTTGGACATTTCAATGCAGCAGCAGAAGTTCAACTACAGAACATGCCGATTGGCATCCAACCAGAAAAGCTGCCATTGTGGTTGTGTGGCAACAGACAATGTTCACAATGTTCAATCTCAATGTTTTTACAACAGGCCAGCAATCTGCTCTTCAGCAGATTGTTAGAATTGTTAAGGTCACACCCTTTGGGGATGGCAGTGATTCTATGGGACATAGCCCTACTGTTGTGTCTTTAGATGACAGTATTCTTGCTATCCTCCATTGCCTCTCTCCAGTGTCCCTGTTTTGCCTGTCAGCCAGACAATAGTGAATCCTGCCTTCCACGCTAAGCTGGTGTAGTTTGAAACGAGGCCTTCAAGGTCCAAAACTGCTTGAGGATTGCAAGACCATTTGTATTCTCCCCCTGTGAACATCAGCAGTATTCCAGCAACCAAGCTACAGCACTTCGTTTGCACTGCATAGGACCACTAGCACAGACAAAGACAAATTGATGGCAGATTCTAAAGGGATACACAATTTGGTTAGTTGCTTTCTCTTGTCTTGCTGGATAAAATTGTTGGCTGAAGAATCTTGTTGTTCATCTTCATTAATTATTTTGTCCAAGGAAATTTTGTATTCATATCAGACTCCCCATTACATAGTTGAAGATTAGTGAGTCTATGTTAGGGTCTGAAAGCTCCTTATTGTCTCACTGTAAGGATCCCTGTAATCAGCTGCATTTGGTCTGCTCCTTTTCTTTCCTTCCTACTCTTCTATCTCTTCCTGACAAAGCCTCCAGATCTAGGAGATATAGTGGCTTGGCTCTCAGAATAGCTAGGTGTTGAAGGACACTGCACATCACCACAAATATGGTCATCCTCTCTGTATGAATCTCTGTATGCAGAGGTTCCCATCACCAACCCTATTCCCCTGAGTGATCCAGACAGCAAAACTATTACTTGAGCAAATCAATGGTTTGCTACAAAGTTTCTACATGGCACTCAGCAAAATTTATAACGTCTTACACAGTGGAAGGGGCTCCTCAGATATCTTCTTGCCATATAACCTACTGAGGTTAGGCCTCTTCATTGAGCAGCCATCCTGTGTTGCAACATGAATGCCCAAAAATGGTAGACGTAATGAACTAGTGCAGTCAAACTACTTTGTGGATAGTGGGAATTCATTCAGGTGAATTTGGTGTGGACACACACCATCTGTGCAGATAGTACCCTTAGGAGATCTGAATTGTTCCCACTAGGTTTCGGTGCCACAGATCTACATGTAGTAAATGATATGCTGCATGATCCATGACCCACCTTACTCAGTGAACCCAGTGTTCCTTCCATAGGGAGAAGTGAATAAATTCTCCATTCCTTGCACACAGTGCCTTCGTGATCTTCCTGACACAGCTCTGAAATGGTGCCTATTTCTGTCTGGCAGGATCTGCATGCATAGAATGTTAGCACAATGGAATTTTCATGGACATTCAGGGGCCATGCTCAATCTTCTTTGAAACCTGCAATGAAAGAGGTGTCTGGACACTGTAATAACCTCCCTGGTGAAGCTTAATCTCCTAGGGCACAAGTTCAGACTCATGGCTATGTAGATGTAGTGATTCCACGATATCTTCTGTTTGTAGAGATTTTATGGAGGGCTGACTTTCTCCTTTACAGTCACAGAGCTTCTCTGCTGCCTCCTCCTTTCCACATCCTAGTGATATTGCAGATCAAGTAATGATGAACAACTTACCAAGCCTCATTCAATAATCTAATCCGTTACCTCAAACATCGGGAAGAGCAAGGACAGTCAGACATGCAGACATGCAGGAACATCATCACATGAGATTTTTCTAAGTCATGCACCATGATGACTTGGAACACTATCACCATTCCTAACTTCTCTGTTGCTAGGTGAAAATCTTGGCACTTCCTATGTAACAGCACTGTGAATGTACCAACGCCTCATGGATTGCAGTGGTTCACAAAAGCAGCTCAATACTACGTTCACAGGAATGATCAGGAATGTGTCATAAATGCTGCTTATCCAATGATACTCAGGCTTCATCAACAGAAAAGTAGTATTGTTTTTGTTATTTCAAAATCCCTTGTTTGGAGAATATGGTAAAGAAATAGAAAGCACTTGTTGCCTGATTAATAACCTGACCATGTGACAATAATATGTGTACTCCTTCCATTGCTGGCACCATTTTGTTCCATTTTATTGTCTCCTTGAATGACATCAGGACACCTCAAAATGCTTCACAGTTGAGGGAACATTTGTGAAATACATTCTGTGTTGTAAATATGAGGAAACACTGTCGTCAGTTTGAACAGTGAAATGTCTGAAAAATGACTTTGAAATAAATAAGGAAATCATCCTGTTTAAAGAAGTTGGGTGGGAAAACTACAGTAATGTTCTTTGAAGACCCCACCTGAAAGGATGAACCAAGCCTTGGTTTGTGGTCTTACCTGAAGGATAGCATCATGAAAATGACAGCCCTCCATCAATACATCTCTCAGAGTATCCGCCTAGCTCTTGAACTTTAGTTCCCTGAATGGGGCTTAATCACACAATCTCAGAAGTGAAAGTGCTGTCATTGAACCAAGGCTGTAAAATATACAATCTCTGGTTGTCTGGAGGGTTGGAATGATCTGGACCTTCCAGACCAATTCATACTTGAATTTTCATAAGAATAATATGTAATAATCATTGAACAACTGCTCATCATTGAATCCTTACAGTGTGGAAACAGGTCTTTCGGCCCAACAAGTCCACACCACCCCTCAGAGCATCCCACCCAGATCCATCCCTCATAACCCACCTAATCTAGGCATCCCTGGAGTCTATGGGGCAATTTCGCACGGCCAATCCACCTAGCCTGCCCATCTTTGGGCTGTGGGAGGAAACCAGAGCACCTGGAGGAAACCCACACAGACATGGGGAGACTGTGCAAACTCCACACAGACAGTTGCTGAGGGTGGAATTGAACCCAGGTCCCTGGCGCTGTGAGGCAACACTGCTAACCACCAAGCCACTGTGCCATCCTTGAAGCAATGTGGTTTTTAAAATCCTGTCATTCCTAAAGACGCATTTAAATTATCTCTGTAGGGATTTAGGTATCTTTATAAAAGAAAGATGCCTATTCAACTCTAATGACCTTGTTGAGTGATGTTATACAATTGTGGTTTAGAGAGGTGAAAGAAATTTTTCAATTAGCCTCAATGTTTTGACTAGTTTCTTTATGACATTTAATTGGAAGAATGCCAAACTGCTAAATATTATACTTCGCCATTCCATACATTATATCTATAATGTATAGACTATTTGGTACAAAGAAAATTATTTTTATGCTCCACAAATGACTTGTGAACAACTTTGGAGATTGACTCTGCTGAATGTAGTTACCACTATAATAGCGTACTCGTGTTGCACTTTCTGTTGGAACTGTTTCAATTATTCTGAGGTGTGGCACAGGTATCCCCAAATGTTCTGAAAAGGGAAGCAAAAGTTTGTTAAAGCATTTTAATTGTTGATTACGTTGGATTAAAAATGAGTCAGGGAATGTGAAAGGCTGTGCATGTGGTTATATTCACACAATAACCTTTACTATTATCTGAATCAATTTTAGTTTCAAATTCAGATGAATCTATTTATTGGACAATGATGGAGAAAATATTGCAATACTCAACAGCATTTAACCTCTATCAGAGAAACAATTACAAGGAGCAACCTCAAAATAATCATAACTTCAGCATCCATGAACTGTGCTTAGAAAGTTAATGCATATTATAATGGGTATTAAAGTGTATGCATAGCCTTCATTGGGGAGGCAATGCCCTAGTGGCATTGTCACAAAACTATTAGTCCAGGAACTCAGCTAATGTTCTGGGGATCTGGGTTCAAATCCTGCTATTGTAGATGATAGTGTTTGAATCCAATAATGAGTTTGGAATTAAGGGTCTAATGATGACCATGAAATCATAGTGAACCAGATGGGTTTTTCTGACAAACATTCCTATCATCCTTCTCTGGTCTGGCCTACATGTGACTCCAGACCCACAGCAATATGATTGGCTCTTTACTACCCTCTATGCAATTAGGGATGGGACAATAAATGCTAGATACCCACATCCCATGAGTGACTAAAAAAAAAAATTGTTATTATTGGCAGTACTTTATTTATAAAGCCTCACAAATAATATGTCAAGAAGACGTGACAAATGAAATCTAGCAGGGATGATTTTCCTCAGATATTTTAGGCTTTAAAGAGAGGTAGGATTTTAAGTTGAAATGGTGACTCAGCACGTGATTACTGCAAGGCACTGTGTTGGTGAACGGCCACTGCAGGATCGGAAAGGAGCTGACTGCCAGTGAAGTTGCCTCTTCATGCTAATCAAAGCAGCTTCATGGCAGCTTGATGGCCAATACTGGACCCAATAATCTCTTCCAATAGTGACGAGCTAAGTGGGAATAAATACAGGTATTTCTCCTAAACACAATAGTTTCGATCTTGTGTGACCTCGTGCTGTAGAAAATTGCCATGAAAAACTGCATGATAGGGAAATCGCTATACTTGCACAGCAGAAAGTTCGCATTATCCAAAAAGCATCCACTATTCATCAACCACATTACAGCCAATTTGTGTTAATGAAACACGTGGTATAGCAGAAATACCTGTTAGTAATTCCTGAGGATTTTGAATGCCATTTATGGAGTATGCAATTCCATAATTACTTGTATACTTTCTCCTGGAGGTTTGAAGTGGACTTTCAAAACACATCAGGATATTTCTCAGAACACTTCATCAAGACTTCACCAACAATCTAACAATCTTTTGTTTTCTGGAAATTCTCTAAAGATTTACCTAAAAAGAACAAGCACTGTTTGCTCTAGGAGAAAGGAAGAAAATGGTCCCAGCAACTTGTATGGGGTTCTACTTTATCTGCAGGAAGAATGGAAGGAGGACTTGAGGCCAGGTAGATCAGCATTAGCTGCTGGAAGAGAGAGAGGCAGAAGGGCAGGGAGTGCTTCATATTCAGGGTGACTTATTGTGCACTCTGTAATCTGGCAATCATGAGATGTTAGTTACTACCAGCAGTTGTGCCAGGGGCCCAAACTGAGAAGAGGAATTTCAGGAAAAGAGAGAGAGGCAGGAAGGTGAGGTAGACATTTTCCTTCTTAAGATATGGGAAATTCTCCCATCACCAGGACCTTCAATGCCAGACGTGACAATCTAAGCACTCGGTCCATTTGTGACCCTGAAGCCAGCTTCTGTATGTCAGATAAGGAGGATCCACAGATATTGTCCTACAAAAAGTGCTAAAGGTAGCTCTGATCTGGCAACTCTAAGTTAGTAATGGTATTCAACAATCCAGACAGAACTGTATGTTAAAACCAAACTTTTCAGACAGGTATGTCTTCTCAGAACAGTGTCCGCATCAATCCTGTTTTCATCCTTTGTCAAATGTTTAACTTCATTCGTAGGATAAGCCAATATTTATTGCCCAACCCTAACTGCTCTTGAGATAGTGGTGCTGAACTTTCTTCTTCAACCTCTGCTGCCCTTGTGATATAATTGTACCCATAACGTTTACAGGGATTTCGTTCCAGGATTATAGAACCAAATCTAGATGCTTTGTGGTTTGGAAGGGAATTTGCAGGTGCTGTATTCCCATCTGTCTGTTGACTATGTTCTACTAAGTGCTAAATAAAAACCAAAAGAACTGCAGATGATGGAAATCAGAAACAAAAAACAGAAATGCTGGAAAGGCTCAGCAGGTCTGGCAGCATCTATGGAGAGAAATTAGAGTGGAAATTTCAGGTTCAGTGACCCTTCTTTCTACTAAGTGCTAGCAGTCACAGGCTTAGAAGGAAATACATTCAGCAAATCTAGGCTACAAATTTGTCATGATCAATATAAGCCTCTTCTCTCCACCATAAATCGTGAATATAGAATAGAACAATAAAGCTGCATTTACAACAAGCTTTGGAATACCAATGTCAGGACCAAGAGGGATTCCCAAGTCCTCATGCCAGAAGCAGTACCAACTTGTCATTTTACTGCATGCTGCCTCCTAACTGGCCTGTGGTCAAATTAAAGAACGCATTCTGACCTAAAATCTCTGCAATGGCATTGGGCGAGATGGATGCTATTGAGGCAGCTAGTACAGTTCAAAGAAATAAATTTTATACAACATGTTGAAAGGCTGGGAGCTAATAGGCCTGCTGATTCACCGGAATTTCATTCCTAATGGCATTCTGGGTCTATCTTGAGCACATGGATTGCAGTGGTTCGAGGAGAAAGCTCACCACTACCTTCTCAAGGGCACCCAGGGATAGACAATAAATGCAATCCCAGCCAGCAATGCCCATATCCCACAAGTGAATTTTAAAAAAAAGGGAGGGGAAATCCTTGAGATTTTTGAGATGCAGGACTGCCTTTCCTGCTGTATATCCACTCCCCCACTCTTGCTCACTATGTGCAACAGAACCTTTAGTCCCAGTGGCCATTGGCAGGGTGCCTACATGAGATAGCCAAACAGACGTATATAAATGTACAATTATATCGATGACGAAAATTGACAAAATAGAACGCAGCTCATGATCATTGGAGCATATGTTTATGGGGTAGTTTCAGATGGGGCTCCTGCGGTAGCGTCCCTACCTCTTAGCCGTAAGACCTAGGTTCAAATCTCATCAATTCCAACTCTGTGTCTGAAAACATCTGAACAGGTTGATTAAAATAAAAAAGAAGCACTGATTTTCCTTATAAAGGGGAGTTGGAGAAGGGGGCAAGAGTAGATTGGAGTTTGTGTTGAACTATGAAATGCAAAGAGACAACTGTGGAAGGCAGACTGACTCCTGCCTGAGTAAGTGGATGACTATCACTGTATCACTGTAACAGATGACAAGCAAATAGTTTGCTCTTTAAATTCAATGATCTGTTCAATAATGCCAAGTTATGTTTCAAGTCAAATGGAAAGAAGAGCTAAGCAATAAAAACATTTAAACATTGCAGTAAAACAAAGGAGAAGTAGATAGATGAGCAATGTGACTTTAGATTGAAATGCTGCTTTTATGATTTCCAGATTTTCCGTTTTACTCTTGAAGATTAAAACTGTTTTCCCAGCTCTTCCTATTTTCTCAATGACATCATAACACTAGTTTGGCATATTAGGATAAACACACAGTGAGTTGTAAAGCCATAATAAGATATAGGAGCAGAGGTCAACCATTTGGCACATTAGTCAGTTCCATTTATTAAGATAAAGGCTGGTCTGATAATCCTCAACTGTATTTTTCCATCTTTTCCCCAAAACGCTTGATTCCCTTACTGATTAAAAATCTATCCCTCTCGAATATATTGAATATATTTAATAGCCCAGTCTCTACAGTCCTCTGCAGTAAAGAATCTAGAGATTTACTACACTGCCAAAGAAGAAATTCCTTATCATCTTTGTCTCAAATTGGTGACCCCTTACTCAGAAACTATGAATCTAGTCCTAGATTCTCCTACAAGGAGAAACAGTGTCTCTGCATCTATCCTCGCAACCCCTCTAATAATCTTAAATATTTTAAAGAGGTTATCTCTCAATCTGTTAAACTCCAAAGAGTACAGGGCCAACCTACTCAACCTCTCCTCATAAAAAAAATCCCTCCAAGCTTGAAATTAATCTAGCAAACCTTCTCTTGACTTCCTCCAAAGCCAGGATATCTTTCTTCAGATAAGGAAACCAAAAACTGTTCACAGTGTTCTAGGTGTGACTTAATTAGTGCCTTGCAATAATTTTAGAAATTTTATTTTTAGATTCCACTTTTTTAATACTATGTCTATTTATATACACCATTCTCTTTGAAATAAAGACCAACATTTCATTTACTTTCCCTATTACCTCTGGAACTTAGTATACTATCTTCATATGATTTATATATGAGGACTCCCAAAATCTTCTCTGTTGCAGCTTTCTCCAGTCTTTCTCCATTTAAATAATATTCAACTCCTCTAATCTGTTTGCCAAAGTGCATAATATTATACTTTCCCAGAAAATATTTCATCTACCAAGTTTTTTGCTCACTGACTTACCCTATTTTTATATCCGTCTGTAGACTCTGTGCCATCCTCTCCATTTGCCTTCTCACTTATTTTTATGTCATGTGCAAATGTGGAAAAGTATGTTCATTTCCCTCATGCAAATTATTAACATATATAGTCCCAGAACTGATTACTGTGACATTCCTCCAGTATCAATTAACAACCCTGAAAATACCTGGCTTGTAGCAATTCTCTGTTTCCTTTTAGTTTGTAATTTTTTATCCATACTAATTTGCTATTCCACAACCACCCCTCCTCCACACACTATGTAATCTTATCTTATTAAGTAATGTTATGAGTTGTATCTTATCAAATGCCTTTTGGAAGTCCACATATATTACATCAACTGGTTCCCCTTTATCTATCCTGTTATTATCTCCTAAAAGAATTCCAAGAAAATTGTCAGGCAGAAATTCCCCTTCACGAAGCCATGTTGACTCTGTTTGATTATACTATGCATTTCTAAATGCTCTTCTATTAAATCCTTCATAAGGGGCAACAACATTTTCCCAACAACAGATGTAACATTTCTCTCTAAGATTATTTTCCCCAAAATATCAAACATGGTTTTGTAATAGTTTGTGTTATACTCCATTATTATTTTCTTGTTATGATCTGTGGTAATCATTCCTGCTGATATGTATATCTATAGACATAAATTTCACAAATCTGCCATGTAGCAGTTGTAAGACTTAGTTTTTGGTGCTGCATTTTATGGGGGCACACTTTCCCTTCCCCTCAGAGAAAAAAAAGTCTTCATCCAGCTGACTTTAAATATTGCCCAACACAGATAATATGCTGGGGGTTGGCCTTAACAAGATTAGTGCGATTTCCACCCTTGGGGGGAAAGGAATTCGAGTTATTCTGCTTGAGTAGAGATAGTGGCCACTGCTGGAACTATAATCACTCCTGAGGAGATGGATCGTGGATGAGAAGTCAAATCCAGTGTTTTTGGTTGGGAAGAAATTGGAGCAATGGTAAGGTATCAGGGCTTGGATGCTGGTGGTGTGTGACTCACAAACCTTAGAGGTTGCCACTGATGAGCACAAGGCAACACGCCAAGGAAGTAATCCTCTAACCTTACTTCCTGCCTTTTGGCTCAATGTGGGCTGGCTGCTTCATTCCACATATCCCATCTACATGCATTATTGTAATCAAGGTAGGAACTGGCCTTTAATTACTCAGTTAAGACCTTCAGTAGACATAAAGGCAAGATAGTTGGTGTCTTACCCATCTACTATATTATGGGAACAGCATGGGTATAGATGGGAAAGCATGGAGTATCCATTCTCCTTTATGTGACACTGTGATGATGCTATGGCTTTAAGAAATGCGTCATGTCCTTATTTTTTAATGAAGAAAGGTTAAATCAGAGGTAGCAAGCAATCTGCTCCAAAGCCAATAAAGTCACCTGCTCATGAGGTCTTGCTTTTTTTAAAGAGTTGGAACAATAGAAGCAGCCTGAATGGGTAAGGTCAAGTTCCCACAGAAACAGTTTTTTTTAGTTTTAGCCTCCAGCAATAGTTGCTGGGTCCTTGATGCTGAAAGTGGAAGCTTTTATTCCTCTCTCTGTTACAGCTGAAATTGCACGTGAGATAATTTCATATATAAATTATTTTATTAAGCATTTTGACAGAGATACAGTTAAGTAATTCTTTTATTTTTCTATTTTGTCCACATATTAATTATAGTGTATGAATAAAATGTGTTTTGTTTCAAGCCTGGTAGTTTAACCAATCGAATTGCATCCGGAACACAATGCCTTATGCTTACCTTTAAAATAAGAATATGTTAGGATCTAGACTATCTTCTTAACATATTTTGAGGAGGTTTGGTCTGGTTCATTACAGACTCCCCTCAACTGCAAATACATCAGCAGGGAGGCTATAAAAGTTGCCCATGATCACAAGGGCCCAAAGTATATCATCAAGCTCCAGGTACATGGTTTTGTGAAATTATCCCCATTTGAGAACCTGATAGGGATAACAACCTTATTGAAGGGTATTGTTGAAGCCCTGGTATAATAATAATTCTCAAATTACAGAAAGCAAACGTGGAGGTGGTGTTAGAGGGACTGATAGTTTTTGAAGAACACTGTCGTATGGTGGGTTTTTGTTTAGTCACATTCAGAAAGATGAAATGAAAGGAAAAGTATGTTTTATTAATAAGAACATGAGCAACTTGCATTCAGATAGTGACTTTGATGCAGTAAAATGTCCCAGAGTGTTTCACAGGACTCTTAATATTGTAGCACTGGAATTTCCCATTCCCCATTCCTGTCAATACAAACTGCCCCTCCTCTGGAGAAATTTTCCACTTCTTTCTGTATAATTCCTAAAGTAACGCAGCTCTGTAATCTGGATAGCCCTACAAATAGCCCATGGCTGACTTCCAACCAAATCATGGAAGGTGGTGTGCACCAGTAGTCACAGCAGTTTTATGATAATCAGTAATATAACGCTTCAATAAATCAGCAGGGATTGCCTCAAGAATGCCAACAGATGCTGGAAAGAGGTAAAAGGGTTTGTTACCGATTTAAATTTCTCAATTTAAAAGCAAATACAAGGCCTAAGAAAGGAGCTTTCAAGTGGAAGTGTGAAGACAAGGAAATAACATCCTGTAAATCAGTATTAGTGGAGAGATGAAGCACATAAAATGTTAATTATTAATGCTATGCTAGAAGGAAATGCCTAAGATCTCGTAACTGGCACTCCATTGCTCAATCAACAGGAGTCACTGCAGGGGATAATTAACTCACCTACTGCCATAGTTCATGGTAGCTATAAAGAAAATGTCATTAAGTGGTAGCAGCAATTAGCAGTGAATTTGCTTTGCTGCCACCTGCATGAACCAAATGTTGGTTTTACGTTGGAATTTGCTTTAGCAAAGAGACAAAAGCTTGGAGACGGTCAACGTTGATGTAAGGAAAAAATATTCTTCCACTGAGTGACATTTCCACAAATCCGAGTTCCGATCCTCTGAAACAACGATTCGAACAGCTTGTAACTTTATAAATTGTGGAAACTGAAAGAAATTCAAAACAAAAACACAGCTTGCTGGAAAAACTCATGGCCCGCTTTCTCTGTCATATTTAATATGACAATAATTAAAAGCATTATATTTGATATATGTTACAGGTTGGGAATCCTACAATAACCAACTGAGCTCCTGCATTCCCAAAGTCTGTCCACCATCTTCAAGGGATTAGTCTGGAGTGTAATGAAATACCCTCCATTTGCCTGGATAAGTGCTGCTCCAACAACACTCAAAAATCACAACACTACAGATCTCTTTCAGCACAGAAGGAGGCCACTTGACTATTGTGCCTGTGTCAACACTCAGAATGAGCAGGGAACCTAGTGCCATTCCCATATCTTTCCACGGCTACTGTGCGCATTGATTGATTGATTGATTTTATTGTCACGTGTACTGAACTACAGCAAAAAGCTTGTTTACGAGCGGTACAGACAGATCACAGCAAGCAAAGGATGTACAGATAAAAAGACTTAGAGGCATACAGGTTACATTGCAGGTCATTATTTGACGCTAGAGACCATTCAACAGTCTGATAACGGCCAGAAAGAAGCTGTTCCTGAACCTGCTTGTCCGTGTGTTTAGGCTTCTGTATCTTCTACCTGATGGAAGAGGTTGTAGGAGGTCATTACCAGGGTGCAATGTGTATTTGATGATGTTGGCCACCTTTCTGTGGCAGCAAGCCGTGTAAATGGAGTCCATGGATGGAAGGTTGGCTTCCGTGATGTTCTGGGCTGTACACGCCACCTTCTGTAGTTTCTTATGGTCCTGGGCAGAGCATTGGTCATACCAGGCTGTTATGCACCTGGACAGTATGCTTTCAATGGTGCATATGTAGCAGTCAGCGAGACACCTTATGTACATGCCAAATTTCCTAAGCTACCTGAAGGAGAAGAGTTGCTGTTGCGCATTCTTGACTATCACATTTACACGGGAAGTCCAGATCAGGTCATCGGTTATCGTCACTCTGAACAACTTGATGTTCTTCGCCCTCTCAACCCCAGTTCCGTTGAAGTAGATGGGGGCGTGTTCTCCCCCTGACTTTCTGAAGTCGATGATCTGTTCTTTAGTTTTGCCGATGTTGAGAGACGGATTGTTTTCAATGCACCATGTCACCAAGCCTCCCATCTGTATTTTGACTTGTCGTTAGATATCTGTCCCAATTTGGTGGTGTCGTCAGCAAACTTGTAGATGGCATTTGTTCGGAATTTGACAACACAGTCATAGGTGTACAGGGAGTACTGTAGGGAGCTGAGAACACATCCTTGGTAGGCTCCAGTGTTGAGTGTTACTGTGTATGAGGTGCAGTTACCTATCCTCACTGTTTGTGGCCTATGGGTCAGAAAGCTGAGGATCCAGTTGCAGAGGGCAGAGCCGGGACCAAGGTCACATGGTTTTGAGATCAGTTTGGAGGGGATAATGGTGTTGAAGGTGGAGCTGTGGTCAACGAGCAGGAGTCTGACATAGGTTTCTTCATTGTCCAGATATTCCAGGGATGAGTGCAGAGCTAGGGATATGGCATCCTCTGTGGACCTGTTACGTCAGTAGGCAAACTGTAGGGGATCGAGACAGGTTGGGAGACTGGAGTTGATGTGGGTTATGACCAGATTCTCGAAGCACTTCATGGTTATTGAAGTCAGAGCTATTTGGTGGCAGTCATTAAGGCACACTGCGTGTGTTTTTGTGGGTATGGGGATTATGGTAGTCTTCTTGAAGCAGGTGGGGACTTTGGCTTGTAGGAGAGAGAAGCTCATCACAGTCAATGGCGAAAACAAATTGATGAACTTGCCATCCATCACCTTAACATTCACTTCCAACACAACTAAGACATAGTTGAGACATATGTACCATCTACAAAATACATTGCAACATTTTACAAACGCATGGCCTCCACCACTTAGAAGGATAACAGCAGCAAATCCACAGGAAAACCACCACTTCAAAGTCCCCTCAAAGTTACACACACACCTGACATAGAATGATATCTCTGTTCCTTCACAGTCACGAGATCAAAATCCTGGATTTGGTACCTACAGCTGATGGACTGCAACGCTTCAAGAAGGTGCTCACCATCACCTTGTCAAGGGCAAATAGAGATGGGCAACAATATCTGTCCTGGCCAATGATACTTATATCCCACGATCTTCTTTTAAAATTTCTGAAAAATGAAAACAAATTGAAAAAAAATCTGGATTCTCACTATTCTTTGTTGCACTTGGCTGAGGACAGGCAGAAGTAATGATACAGACCTCAGGAGAAGGTCAGGGAGGATTATCCACCTTAGGTGACCTTTGGTTGAAGATGCTTCAGCTTGCCTGTTGCACTCACCATCATTGAAAATGAGAGTGCACATGCAGCTTCCTCTTCCCCGAAAGTAGTTACCTGCTAACTTTTCTGATAAAAAATGGCAAAGCTGTAGAGCTTCAAACTCATTCATTGATTGCATGATAGCTTAACTGTCATAATAGTGTTTTGCTTCTGTTGTTTCGCATATTGTCCAATCTTACAGCGTTACCAGTTTGAGAACTCACTTTCAGGCGCACTGTGCTGTCATGCCTTTCTCTACGTTTTACTGAACACAGGTCAAACAAAACTTTTCCATCATTGCTGATTTGCAATGCTTTTTTTTAACCTTAACTTTGGCACAATTACTGGAAATAACTCATAATTATTGGAAATTCATCGTAAGTACTATGATTAAATAATAAGTAAATTACCAATTAAACTAAATTTTTATGGAATTGACTGTGTATTCCTGTCAGCAAGTAATCAAACATGAGGTCACAGTTTGAATTCAGGTTAGACATTATTTGCACATACACTCCCTCAGCCCCATTAAAAACTCATGGTGCCGATTGCATTGAATGACTCTTTTAGTGGTAAATGCCTTTAAGTAGTGGAAAATAAACGGAGGAAGGTGAGGAAGAATTGGGATCAGATATTATTCTTTCGGGTAATTTTCTCAACCAGCAAATAACAACTATATGGAAGCAGAGTCTGTGCAGCATTTTTACCTCAACATTAATATATGCAAAAGCAAAATACTGCAGATGCTGGAAACCTGAACTAAAAACAGAATCTGCAGGAAATACTCAGCATATCTATAACATTTGTGGAGTGATAAACAAAGTTAACAGATTGATGAGCTTTTACCAGAGCTGAGTTGTAAATAGATGCAAATCACCCACTAATAGCAGTTCTGCCATTTCTGATGATTACTGTAGCTATGAACTTCCCTTTGACAAGAAATTGAGATTTAAATTACACAAAACCACAACTGGTAATCAGAGAGTTCTGAATGGGATATAGAAGTGGATCCTCGCCTCTATCAAAATGGGGGAGGTTACAGAGAACCAGAGGGACAATGTCAAAGAGGGATTTAAAACAATTTTGCTAATCTCCAAATAGATGTGTTCAAGTGGCAGGTGACAATATCTTCCAATTTGCACAGGAGTGATTAGTAAATAACACCATTTGGATTGGATGTACAAATATCACTCCCGGTTCTCCTTAGTCTTGCAACCTCTACCGTGTCATGCAGTACAGATCAGATTGCTACCTTGAATGCACAGAGCAATGACTTTTCATACAGATAGCATAGTTATGAATGTATTCAAGTTTATGTAGAAGATGGGAGCCAACCAGGAAAACTTTAGAATGGTCAAATCAAGAGGAGACAAAAGCATAAATGTGGGTTCCAGCAGAAAATGAGTTGAGGCAGAAGTTACACACCAATTTTAGCTAAACATTTCTGGTGTGTACTCTCTGCCATGTAGTATGTGTCTACTCGAGCAGGGAGCAGAGAATGTTGCACTGTAACAGCTGCTGATGGTAATGGTGGAGTTGCAGTTGGTTATATGTGTAAAAAAAACACGAGGTAACATTAATTTATATAAAAAAAGGATGACGGTGGAGTCATTTTCTCCATGACAATAGAATATGAGCTACCCAGTTATTCAGGAATAACTTCTCATTATTCAGGGTTCACTTTATTTTGCTCAAAATGTTAGTTTAATGGATCAATTCAGCAATGTCACTGTAGAAACATCACAATGAGAAGCATCAAAGTAATGATAGAAAATATATTCTCAGATTTTCGTTCAAAAATAATGTGAAGTCAGAGGCAACAATGGCATTTCATGGTAATGATAAAGTAACTTTACTTAGCTCATAAAATAAATTCAGAAGACTTGACCAAACACTGTTTTATTGTATGTACAAATTTTAACTGGTGTTAGTCTCTCAAGTACTGTTAATTGATGTTTTCCTTGAACCTCTTTATTTACAACATAATAGATACTCTCATTCTCTTGAACTCTGAGAGATATGCTGCCTCCTTCCAGGTTATTCTACATATTCATGTGGTGAAAACATTATCATCATTATACATGCTGCTGATATCTCATCGCTCCAGAGCTACATGCCATAGCAATGCAATTTAAGACTGACATTTCCTGCAACAGGTTCCAACTAGAGTGTCAGACTACCCATGCAAATAACATTATGCTCAGCAAGGGAGAAGACATTTCACTGCAGCTCTTAGTTATTTAGTTGTTATTTTTTTTCTCAACAGTTGCACCATTAAATCAATTCCCACTTGGAATTTATTTTTCTTCTTTTATGCACAAAGGGAATTAAATATTAAAGTAATAAACCCAAGAAAATCAATTAAAATTTCCAATCTAATTTGTTCTAGTTTTTTGGTGGGGTGGGGGTGTGGGGCAGGCTATGTCTCAGGACAGACCTTGGGAAATCTGTAGCACAGATTTATCGGAATGATGTCAGGGCTTAAAGGGTTAAGTTATGAGAACGGATTGCATAAATGTACCTAGTTTTCCCTTGAGTTTAGTAGATTGGTATGTGATTTGTTTAAGATGTGATATGTGATGTCAGGAAGCAGTTTTTAACACAACAGGTACCTGATATTTGCACAATTGGAGCTTTGAAGGCCTGAGATCAATACCCTTGTTTCACAAAACTACCAAGGAAGATGAAGCAACGGTGTATACATTCAGATGAAAATCAGCCACGATCTAATAAAATGGCAGGACAAAGTGTTTTTATGGCACAGTGGTGGTGTCCCTACTTCTGAGCCAGGAGACCTGTGTTCTAAACCCACCTGCTCCAAAGGTGTGTCATAACACCCCTGAATAGGTTGGTTAGGAAAATATAAAAAGACAGGCTCAAGCGGTTGAATTGCCTAATTTTGTTTCTAATATTTCTAGATTTATACATTTCGGATTACAAAATGGTGGATAAACATGCCATAAAAGAGCAATAAAAATTTGACAACCCTAGCATGTTAAAAAAAAGTTTTGCAGAAACATCTGGTTACCAAGCTTGAATTAAGTTCAATAGCCATCAATAGCAAATTCACTTGCAGATTTGCCAAGACACTAGGTGGTCCTGAAATATTTCACTTCTCTTTTAGCCAAAAAATCCATTTGCTGCATTTTTGTGTTCTGGGCATGCAGCTTCATTCCATATGTTCAATGTCTATGCCTTCATATTAACAGACTGAAGAAAAACAGACACAGGGATGATTGGTCCAGTCATTATGAGATCAATAATGTAGTCCTGAAAAAAATTATTAGGAGAATGGTCACTCTTTTGAGGGTCCTCCACAGTAACATTGCTATCAGCCAACATCTTTGGTAAGAATATTAAGGTACTCCTCTTCCACGTACTGGGAGTGCAACAGAATCAAGGAATTCACTGCTATATGAATGTTTTGCAGGTGTAACTCTGAAGGTTAAGCAGATGAACAAGTTACATTTAATTCATTTTTGTAACAACTAAAATAACAGATAAACATAAAAATGCATCTATACAAAATTTGCCAGTTTTCATGAGGCTACTGAACATTATCAATAATTTGGGGAATATGGCAATTGGAATTTCATCATCTAAAGTGATTGAACATGTACAGTTTGCAGACACCCTTTTAAAATTGGACATCCATTGATATCAAACAGAGCCTGTTGTCTGCATTACATTTACTACAGCAACACTTTAATTTCATCACTATTAAAAATATTTGGAGCATTCGGATGTTGTCCTCATTCATGTCACTGAGCATATATGATATGATATGAAATTATGCATAAAAGTTCCAGTACAAATAGGATTGTGGCAAATAATACAGGAAGAGCATTAAGGAGCAGAAACAAAGCAGTCATCATCATCATCATACACAGGGAATGCCACAAGGCAAGGCACTTGGGCTAACACTCAATTTGTATTGCGGAAAATTGAGGAATGTAAACAAAAAATGCCGCAAATGCTTAGAAACATTTACCAAGCCTATTTAATAAAACTGTGAAGCTGAAAGTTACACAGGAGAGAGAAAACTTCACAAGGTTCCTCCACTGCCTATGTGCTTTGAATGAACGGGTGTCTTCTGAAAGGAACCTATGATAAGCAAAAAGTAACTGAAATCTTTGAAGTGTGAACAATTCTAAAGACACCAATGAAGAACAAAATATTGAAAATTATGCCTTTAAGTGAGTTTCTACCTTGAATATGGTACAAGAAGTATCATGTTCATTAGCGGCAACAGAGCTACAACTCACCAAACCTCCTTCTCCAGTACCTTCTGAACTTGTAACCTTTAACATTCGAAAGGCAAGAGAAGCAGAAGTGTGGAAATATGACCATCTGGCAATTAGCCTCTGGGTCACTCACTGCCCTTACTTGGAACTCCATTGTTTTCCCTTCCCTATTCTTGGACCACAAACCTGGAATTCCCACTCTCAACAGCACTGTAGGTGTACTGAAATGAAATGGACTGCAGCAGTTCAAGAAGACCACACACCACCTTCTCAAAGTCAGTCAGGAATGAACAGCAAATGCTGGCCTTGCCAGTGACACCCGCATCTAATTAAAGTAGATCTAAAAATAAATGCCACAAAATTGGAGTTGGAAAGAGCTCTTAATTAATTGTGAAGCTTGTCACAAAAAAAAATCTAAGGTATGACAGTTTCCAGTCCTTAGTGCTCTTGTTAAATTAAGATTCTGGATTGTACGCTGGACTGGTTGAGCAGGTATGCCTGCTTTTGTAGTCATTTGTCCTCTGACTTCAGTTGCACAAAACATGCATCACAATGTATGTACTGAGCTCAAGATGGAAACCACATTGAGAAAACAACATTCCTGTGGAATCAGAGATAAAAGGTACTGCAAATGCTGGAGAATCCGAGATAACAAGCGTGGGGCTGGATGAACACAGCAGGTCAAGCAGCATCATAGGAGCAGAAAAACTTGACGATTCGGGCCTAGACCCTTCATCAGAAATGGGGGAGGGGAAGAGGGTTCTGAAATAAATAGGGAGAGAGGGAGAGGCGGATAGAAGATGGATAGAGGAGAGGATAGGTGGAGAGGAGGCAGACAAGTCGAAGAGGCGGGGATGGAGCCAGTAAAGGTGAGTGTAGGTAGGGGGGTAGGGAGGAGATAGGTCAGTCCAGGGAGGACGGACAGGTCAAGGGGGCGGGATGATATTAGTAGATAGTGGAATCCTCTGGACCCCCTCCAAGGCCAGGAAATCCTTCCTTAGATATGGGGTCCAAAACTGCTCACAATATTCCAAATGCAGTCTGTCAAGAGCCTTATATAGCCTCAATGCTGCTTCCCTGCTTCTATATTCTAGCCCTCTCGAAATGAATGCTAACACTGCATTTGCTTTCCTTACTGCCAACTGAATCCACGTGTTAACTGTAGGAGAATCCTGAACTAGAACTCCCATGTCCCTTTGTGCTTCAGATTTCCAAAGCCTTTCCCCATTTAGAAAATAGTCTATGTCTCTATTCTTCCTGTCAAAATGCATAACCTTGCACCTTCCCATTGTATTTCACTGCCATTTCTTTGCTCACTCTCCTAGCCTGTCCAAGTCCTTCTGCAACCTCCCTGCTTCCTGCACAGTGCCTGTCCCTTGAGTGATGGAGTGGTAGTGTCCCTGCCTTTGAGGCGCAAGGCCTGGGTTCAAGTCCCACCTGCTTCAGTGGTAGGTAGTAACATCTCTGAACAGGTTTTTGTTTAGAAAATCTATATGCCACTTGCTTGCCTATCTGTTGCTAAATTCTACAACTTGAATCATAGAATCATCCAAACAGAAGAAGCCCTTTGAACTATCAACTCTCTACCACCAAAAAATACATTACTACCCACACTTGCCCCTCTTTCCTGCACTAGACTCATAGTTTTTAATGTTATTACACTTCAAGTGTTCATCCAAATACTTTTTAAAGTTGTGAGGTTACTCACTTCAACTACCCTCCCAGGCAGTGCATTCCTGACCCTCACCATATATTGGGTGAAAACTTTTATCATCAAATTCCCTCTAAACTTCCTGCCATTATCTAAACATTATGCAAAAAAATTCAATCCAAAACCTTCTTGAGTTGAAGTTTTTGTCATATTCAGCACATGGCGAGATTGGCAAAAAAAAAGCCAGAGCCTGAAATAATTATTCTTGTAAACATTTGTTGCAAAATAGCCAATGTGGTAGAAGGAGTTTTAAGTAGTTTCCATTTGCAGAGCAAAATTCTCAAGAATGTATCAGCAAAATTTCCAAGTGTCACATTGTCGACTGCTTCTTTACTTAGACCAAGGCTAATGCTCTGGAAATATTTTAGTGAGGCATGCCTTTATTTTTCAGTTAAATTTTAACTGATGACTTTTACAACAGTTGTCATTGTTGAAAATATTGGCTTTGTTACTTATCTGCAAAGTAAAAATTTGTATGGTGAAAATAGTGGACACTTATATTAATAAACAGGTATTTGAATGTTCCTAAAGTTGAAATACAACCAAAGTGACAGTATAACAAAGTGCAAGTGTGAATATTGTTTTGGAAATGCTTCAAAATTCATTGGACACATGAATGGTACTAGAAGGCTGGAAAATAGTTAATGGTATTTCAATGTTTCAATGGCATATAATTTATATAGTTTATCCTCGCCTCCTGTTAAGACAACATCCTAATAGATATTAAATAGTAAGATAGCTCAAACTGAGATATGCGCTCTTTCCAGTTAAACTATTCACATTAATGTCTTCCCAAAGTAATGTTACTCAAACTCCCATCTGTCTGTCAATTGGATCTAGAATGAAAAAAACAAGTGATTTCCCACTATCCAGGCCAATGTCCATACTCCAGCCCACACAATCTGAAAAAAAGACTTTTTGGGCATTGACATTATTTGTTGTTTATGAGAGATTGCTTAATAATATTGACCACTACATTTGTTTAAAAACAAAGTTAATAAGTAACTTGTCAACTGTGAAGAAGTTTGTGATGCTCTGAGGACAAGATAATGTTTTACATAAATTGTAGTTATTTTTGGAGGAGGCAGGGAACAGAGAGGGGGTCTGATGTCTTGAATTCCATCTAAGCTGTGTGCTTTTCCCCAGTAAACTTCACATTTTAATTGTAATCAAATGTCTATAATTGCCTGATTAACTTCAGATTTACCGACAGAAACTGCTCAACTGATCAAGGCCAACAGCCCAAACAACAGCATGTTCTTATCGGTTTACCTCTGTATGCTAATTATGTTGAACTAGGTAACTGGATGTGGAGGTACTAGTGTTTGTTGCACTGGGGGCGTGCCAGAATCCAAAGTTACATGACACCTGGTTTTAGCCCAACAGGTTTACTTGTAATCCCAAGCTTTTGGATGACCGTTTCTCTTCAGGTGAAGTGACTTCATCTGCTGAAGGAGCGCCTCCGAAAGCTTGTGATTTCAAATCATCCTGTTGGATTATAACCTTGTTAGCTGGATGAAGATTGGCTCCAAAGGCTCTATGATACACCTGTCCCATACTTGTGCTCTTTTCCTCTTTACCATCAGTGGCAACAAAACTGATATTAAAGGATAGCGTATAGCTTCCTCTCATAATCAGAATGAACACATCACAGTAGACAGCCAGAACATCCTGGTGCCTTGGACTACAGCGATAGATATCCTTTCTGTTGATAAAGAGCTCGGCTCACATTGGCGTGACTGCCACCAACTTTTGCTAAATAAAAAATGGGAATGAAAGAATAACAAACTGACCCACAGGACCAAGATACTGATCTACAAGGCCACTTCCTTAATGTGTTGGCATACAACAGCAAAACCCAGAAAACTTGCATTGGTTAAAGATAGCAACTCAGCCATTTTCATTATCTGTGTCTACACCATGTCCTTGGCATCACGTGGAAAGGCAAAGTCGCTAATGCAGTACTTTCTCAGGTAAAATGCCATGTACCATGTATGTTAGATCTAAACAAGCAAAGAAGGCTTCTCTGGCTTGGACATGCATGCAGATTGGAAGATGGTCTCATCCCCAAGGAGATGCAGAATTGGGGGGTGGCCTATGCTAAGAGACAGCAGGACAACCCAATGCTCCAAGTCAAGAATGCACTGAAAAGGGACACAGAAGTCTTTTAAATCAACCACGAGAAGTGGGAAGCTCTATTGATGGTGGATACAATTGATGACACCAGCCGCAGCCAGGGGTTTACCACCATCATGATATATGCTTTAGGAAGCTCTGAAACAGATACCAGTCCTGTACACCAAATATTGACAGAGATCGTCGTGCAACACTGTCTAGGATCAATTTCATATTTGGCACATGTGGCAGACTTTACCTTTCCAAAATGGCTTGTTCAGAAAGATTTTTCAGGAAACTACTGCTTATTTTTCCACTGTCAAGCAGAGCAGTAAGGGAGTGAACTGATTTACAATCCATAAAATAGTGAAGCCTTATTTTCAACAGAGATTGTCTACTTACGATAAAAAAAACTTAGAATTTTCAGTTTGCATATTTTTCTCTGCAATTTTGGTGAAAGAATAATGGGTTGATATTATGGTCATTATTGTAAATATAACCCTTGTTAGAAGTTCTAATCTTAACTCATATTTTAATGTATTACATAATTCTACATTATTATTACAATATTACTTAACATATTTGGATGCTACATTATCAATTATTACAATATTACTTAACATATCTGGATGCATGAATTGCAAACCATCTCTTGGTCATCTGTTTCTGTTGATATAGTCCCCAGATGGTCTCATTAGCATACTTGGCCGAGCTTAAAGTCTCACTGATGGATAAGCTCTGCAGGGGTTTGATTCGACAGGCTGAAGTGTTTTCCTTAATTTATTGACTTATGCAGTTGTAGTAACTTCATGTTTTTCTTGATCTATTTTTCAGCATATTTATTTTTATTTGGGCAAGATTAAGAGGTGAGCCATAAAGTAAAGCTGTTGTGACAGTAGCATTTTCCTTCTGAGAACAGATTTTTGAATGTAAGTTTACTTTTCATGAGAATTTCAAGAATTGTCATATGGTTCACTACCTGCATGGAGGGCATACTGGATGAGTGGGCATGGGAATGGGAGCATGGAGGTGGCAATGGAAGGATGAAGTTTATGGGTGTGGGCAGAGATGAGTAGACGTGAGATCTAGAAGACTTAAAAGTCTTTGTTACAACTCAGGTGAAGTCCAAGGAAGCTAAGGCCAGCCTTCAAACAATCCTAACTTGGCACTCACCCACCTCCGTGGCCACCTTCAATATGTATCTGGGATCAGCCAGCTTGACTCAATCCTACTTCTGCCATCTGGCGCTGACAGTACATTTAGAGGCCATTCATATGGACCTGAGCTTGCCAAGTCAGGAAATTTCTGGACGTAAGTTTTCCACCCTGTTAGCAAAACTGCAGTCTAAGATATTTTTTGGACCCAGGAGGAAGAGGGGCCACTCCTAGTTCTGTAACACTCCTGAGGGTCACCTTAGGTCCAAAAGCTTTGGTGCTGTTCAATATAGTTTGCCCTCTTTAAATAAAAGGATCTCTCTTGTTCAACTTTCTTCTCACATCCAATGTTGGTTTAAACAAAGTGACAAGTTACATTGGGATTGCCATGGACAGTTTGCTGCAATTATTAAAATAGAGCTCTGTCTAATTTTAAGAAATGTCTAAGAAATGTCATTTTGGTAGATGTGCAAGAAAATTAGCCATAATAATTTTATTTTTCTTATCTATGCCTTTGGTACCTCATGACTTTATTGTTCCAGAACAGTTCTGCCTGTATCCTGCATTCTTCCTCTGTAAACCTGATGTCTTCTGAAATTCTGTTACTTCCATCTTAACTCGTACCAAGTCCCTTTCCCCAATCTCCTCTACATTAACCTGTTACTTACATTGGTTCCTGGTTCAACAATGTCTTTATCTTGTAATTATTTGTTTTCAAACCCTCTATGAACTCTCGCTTCTCTGTCTCTGTGGTCTCCTCCAGTTCCACAAACTTCCAACACGTCTGTGGTTCTCTAAAGCTAACCTCTTGAGAATCCCCTAATTCAGTTATTCCAACATTGATGGCAATCCCTTCAGTTGCGAAGCTCATCATTCTGTTCCCCCCATATTTATGCTGTGCAAATTGATTTCCTCCTTTAACACACTCCTGAAAACCTGCCTCTTTGACAAAGCTTTTGATCATTGACATATCTTGATGTCAAGTTATGTTTTATAAATACTTTGTGAAATGTTTTGGGGTGGTTTATCATGTGAAAGGTACAAGGTAATTGTAAGATGTATGTTGTATCAAAACGAATGTAACTGAATAAGAAATAAAATTAATTTGTAACTTACCCAAAAGAATTCTTGTATTTAATTAAATTAGTTAATTTTCAGCATATTTTAATAAATGTCATACGTGGCATAATACAGGCTACGTTGATGAACTATGCCATGTATGTTCCCCACCATGACTGCCCCATATACTGAATTGCTGATTTGAGGATGGTTCAGAAATGGATGGCACTCACCCACATAAAGCTAGATTTGAGCTGACTGACAAGTGGATTATTTTATATCTAGTTTTGATTTACTGGCTGCTCCTTTGAATGTAGCAACTGCATACAAACTGACTGCAATTTGATTATTGCATGAAGCCTGCGTTGATGGGATATTGCAATTTTATCACTTTACAGCTGAAGATAGAACTCATTGAAACTCCAGTGGTGCTGAGTCAAACTAATAAGGGTGGACATGGGAATGAATTAAATGCCAACCAAGGTTTAAAAATAAAACTGACTGACCAACCATCATATGGAAAAGTGATGAATGAGAGACAGGAAGAATGTCAGTGGGATATAAAGGACAAGAAATCATCGCAGAGACATTTGAGAAGCCTGGAATTACAGTGTGGAATGTGCATTTGTGCCTTGTCAAGAGAGTCAGATGAGGAATAATGAAAAAATCCAAAGTAAGGAAAATGTCAACATTCTTTGACTGCATATGTTATGATTATTTTGTGTGCAAACAGATTTTTTTGTTTATTTGGTGAAAAAGATAATTAATGAAGCATTAATAAATTAAATGCAGTTGGAAAAATATACAATGTAATATTTCCTACTTTAGAGTGGGGATGGAATGTATAATTTATGCCATTGGCAAATGATTTGTACACAATCATAATAGGCATTTAAAAATGATCGCAGCCAGTGCTGGTTAATCAAATTATATGCTTCTTTGGGTAGCAATAAAAAGAAAAACTTTCATTACTATAGCACCCTTTAACATAGTGAAACACTGCAAGGTGCTTCACCAGAACATCATTTAACCAAAGTTTTCAGAGGTGTATAAGGAGATATTAGAAGACAAGATGCTGAGTTAAAAAAGTTTCCTTTAAGAAACATCTTAAGTGAAGATAGACCAATGAAGGGTGTAAACCTGAAATGCTGACTCTCCTGATCCTCTGATGCTGCCTGACCTGCTGTGTTCCTTCAGCTCCACACTGTATTGATTCAAGACAGGAAGGTAGTTAAGTTTAGCAATAAGACACCAGACCTTAGAGCCTAGGCAGGTGGAGGTGCAGATGTCAGTCATGGAGTGATTAAAAAATAGGGATAAATACAAAACCAGAACAGGAGGAACGCAGGGATCTCAAATCATTGTTAGATTGGCACAGCTTACAATGACATGATCAGTCAGGCTGTGGAGAGATTTGAAGACATGAATGAAAATATTAAAATTGACTCATTGCTCTATCAATAGCCAGTGTAGTTCAGTCAGAAAAAGAGGTGACAGGCAAAAGGTACTAGGTATGAGTTAAAATACAGACAACAGAAGTCTGGATGCGCTCAAGTGAATTGGTCATGTAAAATAGGATGCCAGTTCATAAATCATTAAAATAGACAATTCTCAGGTCAGAAAGTTGGGGAGAATAGAAAAGCAAAATATTACTAAGATGGAGATTAAATTCTAGAATGTCATGGTACAGACCGATTTTGGTATTTTCGTACACGAATCACAAAAAATTAGCATATGCTCTAGCAAGTAATCAGGATGGCAAATGAAATGCAGGCCATCACTGTTAGGGGATGGAATATGGTAGTAGGGAAGCATTGTTACATCTGGGTATTGATGGACCTACACCTGGACTACTAGATATAGTTTGGTCTCCTTATTTAAGGAGGGATATATTTGAATTTGGTAGCATTTAGAGAAGTTTCACTGGGTTAATTCCTGGGTGAAGGATATTTTTAATGAGGATAGGTTGCATAAATTCGGTCTATATCCATTGGAAATCAGAAGAATGAAAGGTGACCTTACTGAAACATCACATTTCTGAGGGAGTTCAAAAAGTAGATCCTGAGAGGATGTTCCTCTTCATGGAGGAATCCAGAAGTAAGGAGAGCACAGTTAAAAAATAGAGTCTCCCATTTAAGATGGAAATGGAAAGGTATTTCTTCATTTAGACCACCATTAGTCTTTGGAATTCTCTACCGAGAATGCAGTGGGGACTGGATTGTTGAATATATTCAAGGCTGAGTTACACAGATTTTTAATCCACAAATCACTTAAAGGCTTTGGGGCTAGGCAAGAAAGTGGATTTAGGGCTCCAATCAGTTTAGTCATGATCTTCTTGCACAGTGGAGCAGGCTTGAAATATCAATTTGTCTGTTTCTGCTCCGAGTTCCTATGTCCTTATGGTATTAAGGGTATGGACGAGGTTTCTGTATATTTTGCAGGGGCAAGAGCAGAAGTATGAAATTATATGAAGCTAACAGTGGTTTAAGAAAATGAGGAGCCTTAATGATTGAAAGGATCTGCTGACTCAAGTTCATCACAGAGTCAAAATAGGACAAATATTTATAAATAGAATGCCATAGTATCACTGGACAAATGTTTCGTACCAAAGGGGATCATTCCATTTTGAAATATTCTGCCTTCTAATTGCTGTAAAGGATTAAATGAATAGTTTATCTTTCAATATTAAACCAATTTCTCTAAAACCTTGATGTTCGTCTTGATTGAAACTAAGGAAAAACCTGTGTAACAGAGCTATATACAAATAAATATTCTATTAGCTAAAATAATTTTATAAAGTCTTTCATCACACAACCATTATGATAACTGTTCTGTTGCGTTCAGCGGAAAATAAAATCAGTAATTTTTATTGACAGTTAACTTAAAAAATTATCAATCATGGGCCGTTAATAAGTAGCTATCAGATGGAAAAATATTTTTTTCTATATTTTATTGAGTGCAGTGTCTGGCTTAAACTTTATTTGATGATCATAATGTGTTTGGATGCTTTGATTCATTATGTGAACCTGTGTCAATGGTATAAAACTGATCTGTTTATGTTGCTTTGAATGACACAGATGTAAAATGACTGTAATATTTCTGGTTGGTACACATCAGTTGCTGTGTGATGCACAAGCTGACTCTTCTTTAAATGGAATTGTTAATGCACGGGCATTTGCTTTTTGACCCGTGAGACATGTTTTTACAATGGTGTTCGCAGGTCTGAGAGTTCACCTTAGTGCTAATAATGCTTTTGTGAAACATGATCCAATATTTTAGAACTGAGAAGCTTCATTTAACCAAATTTGCAATGCAAGAAGACCCCTTTAATTCCAAAACATGTACAACTGAGCACTGTTGTAGAAAAGCACGGGCCCAAGCTTTCTGTGAGCATCAATCACCAACGGATCACTTCTCTTGTATCTACATATATACTCTCCCTGCGTCTTGCACTTTTCTGGGCCCAACTTCCATGCTGGAAACCTCAAAAGGTGCAGTGTACATTTAATTCGGCTGAATCCTTATAGTGTACAACAGTCAGGGGGGAAAATAGCTATACCCTGTTCGTTAGCGATAACTGCTGCATTCGGATAACTTCATTCATTCACTAGCACACTGAGCAACTGTGTTCATGGCTAAACTGATTGTGCGTTAATCGATGGGTTTGAGTCAGTTCAGTGGGTAAATGGATGTTTGGCTTAGGCAATTGACTATGGGATGAATGTTCGTAGGCTATAAGGTGGCAACATGGGTAGGATGGACTAGGTTGCAGGGTCAATGGAGAGTAGTCAGTTTAGGTCAGGAGAGTGTTGTGCTGTTCATGAGTCAGACCTGGTGATGGAGTGGGGGTGAAAATATTGTGGTCTCAGAGCTAGAGAGTGAAGTGTAGAGGGTATATTGGATCCAGACCAGGGAGCGGTTAGGGGGTAATTTCAGGTCTGGGTGGGTGGATGAGGATGGTGGAGTTGGGGCCGCAATCAAGATGAGATCTGTCAGTTCTGGAGAATGGTCGAAGGAGATGAGTAGTTCATCTAGATTGGGGTCAGGGTCAGGTCCAAATTGGGGCAGTAGGTATCCAGAGGGTGTCTGTGTGGTGATTGGAGGTGGTCAGTTTTCAGTTTGCCCGGAACTTATTGCCACATAGTCAGTGCATCGGGAGTTCTGTGGTATACTCGCGCACAATAGTCAATGTATACCCAGTCTCCGGGAAGAACAGGAAGTTGGTCACAACCACCAACTTAAAGAAACCCCCATCCTCTCAAATATTGCTTGTTTCTTTTGACTCGATCAAAATGGCGAAATGAGTCAAAAAATATGCACATGCTCCAACTTCACTGGCCGACTCTGCTGCTACATGCAGCCCTGATCTCATTCTTCTTCTGCCTTTGTGCTGCCTCCTCTTCCCTGGTGTAAAGCATACCCAAACATTTCCCAGACTGACATCAAAAAATGGACAAGGCAGCAAAAACCTTTCACATAATTGGCTCTTTAACAAGCCTCACGAGCTTGATAATTGGCTATTTCAAAATGGGAAGCAGGCATCCATTATCTGCACTCACTCATCTTCGTTTTGGAGATTGGCATGAAGCCTTCAGATGGCTGATGCAATGTCATTGTGCTATATATTATCAACAGGCAAAGATGTGGTGAACTGTTTTGTAGCTATAAAATTCATCCAACGATGTGGATCAGTCAAATTTAGTTTGATAACACTCCTGAGAATTGGGAAGTTTCACTGTGTTAAATGCCCAAATAAATGCAAATTAGTTTCAAAGTTGATTCCTATTCAAAATGTGAAATATACAGTATTTCCATTGGCAGTTTCAATTTCACAACTCCCTGCATGTCAACATCAATAGCACTCTCCTTATTTCCAACTTTTAAAGAGAAAAAGGTCTTCCCATTTCACAATGAGATAAGTGAATATTTAGCAATTGATTCAGTGATGTCTAATTGTATGTATTATGAGATGGAAGTTGATTGAAAAATAATTAGACGCCAAGCCCTGTAATACTAAATGAGGGAATAGACAGCATCAGAGAGATGTGTGTCATCAGATATTGATGCTGAAGGCAAGAATTGTCTCCCTGCTGTTTAACTACTTGGAATTGAACTTGTGCTGTGCTGAGCACCAGTGGGGTGCTTACTGACAAAAGCCTTGCACAGTCACATGGCAATCAGTATTAGTTACAAGCTCACAGGATGAACAAACAAGCTGTGCTGGTGACTTAAGTAATTGTCAGGAATGATATAGGCGATGCCCAGATGTTGAAACCACAAAAGTTGCCAAGCAACTAAGAATAGACTGAAGAAAGATTGATAACCATAACGCATGAGCAAATGAAAGAGAGTTTATAATTTCCCCTTTAATATGAAAATAATACAGATTATGAAACCATTTTAAATGTCTACGAAGAAGCACTCTGCAATATCCAGTTACTGTATGAAAAATGATCAATAATCAGTACAATTTTAGTGTTCTGGTTTTCAACTGTCTGATCTTTCCAAGCTAAAGGGTCAAAATGTTCATTCTCTGGATGGCTAGCGATCAGTCTTATGATGATAGATGCATGTCAGGTCATTGTGTAAGTCTTGATGCATGGACCTGTGTGAGTATTGCCTGAGAGGTTTGAGCTTCAGATGGGCAATTCCCTTGGCCTGGGAACTCAGCTGGAGAGTTAGTATCTTCAAACAGTTCCAGTGCAGCATTCTTACCTTGACGGGTACTGAGGAAATGTTAGACAGATTAACATCTTGGTAAATCCACAAGTGGCGTCACTCAAACCATACTCCTGGTCCAGATTATCCCCATAATCTAAACTATCCCCACAACCAACCCTACAGACTCCTTACTCCCTGACTACCCTCTGACAAATGGTACAACCTAGACAACTAGCATCCCTCCCTAGACTTGACTAGGCCTCTGAGTACCCAACAAAACTACACTGCCAACCATTTAACTACACTACCAAACCTGACCACCATGACTACTCCAACCAGTCACAATTAGGGTTCTGAACACCCAGCTACATTCCCAAACACTCTCCAACCTGGCTAATAGCCTGATCTGACCCATTGTTCCCCAACTCATTGACCCACCTCACCCTCCTAACCATTTACCCACCTGCCCCTGACCCACTTGCCAAATTCACCCACCCACAGCCTTACGTATTGATTCACCCCAGCCACCAACTAATTCATTCTCTTACCCATTCACTGACACTCACACTGGACCTTTAAGGTTACCATTTGGCAACTAGTGCTAGAAGAAGTTGGGCCCTTGTGTCTTCCCTGGCTACTTAACTTGCTAGATTTCTCTGATGGCTGCTCTGCTATGCACTTTTATAAAAGTTGGGCTCAGAAGACCCCAGTAGAATTGCTCTGTGGTGTCAAGTCAGGGAAGTTTACAAATATAGTGATAATCTGATGATCATTACCAGTGTTTTGAAGATTTGGACCAAGTTGCTATCCCCATTTTGAGAAGACAGTAGTCAGGCAGCTGGCCACCTCTGCATGCCAATGACAGGTCTGATCCATCTTAGAGATGGGCATCATTAATAATGGACTCACAGACTGCAGGCTGACAGCAAGTGCACTGGTGCAGCACACTCAGTCTCTGGACTGGGCAATATTCCATTGACTGTGGTGGGTTTCTACCCTGGAAGACAGTGATGGTGACAAAAGCAGGAACGAGGCTGGCTCTGTAGACCTAAAAGAGAATTCCTGGGTTGCCAAGCCCCACAGATATAATCACAGAGATACTTATCATTTGTTCCTTGGTTAGAACAACAACTGATACTGTTTAGAGCACATCCAAAGCACACTCATTGCAACTAACTCTCAAAATGCCAATTAGTGTCTAACTTGTATCATAGCATCCAAATAACACTTTAAGTGGATATACGACTTAATTTGAGAGGACGGGATTGTTGAGAAGTGTAGGACGGTATTAGTCAGGCAAGAAATACTAATAGCAACAGTGATAGAGAGAAGTGTGTGGTTATAGCTTAGTGACATTTTCCATGGTGCTTCAACATCTAGCCCTCGACAACATTGATATTTTATTTGCATATACGCTCTGGATTTGCAAACTAAATCAATGTGAGATTTATTACAAAACATTGCATCTACAGGAAATCTGAAGTAAAAAGAAAACTGCTGAAAATTCTCACAGTGCACAGCAGCAGAATTTTTTGGTCAGAAAAACAGTTGCCTTTTCAGATACGTTTTTGCTGAAAGCTCAACTTTACTTAACTGTCTATATGAATGAAGCCTGTGACTTGGGATCCACTCAAGGCCTTTGGTTTCCTGGTGGAAAGATTTAAAAATCATACAATGCTGTAAAAGAAGTTTCCACATACTCAGACCATGTTTGCTTTACTCCCGAGCTCTTTAAGTTTTAAATTTGTAAGGGTTTGAAGGCAGAAACTGACATCAGCTGCTTTTGGCACCTCCCAGAGATCCTTCGTCATGGCTACAGGTCAGGACCCCAAAGTACTGTGAACATTTTTATCTTAATTCCAAAACGTGTTTTTCTTTTATAAGACTGCAGTAGAAACAAGGTAACTGCAGGTCGAAAGACTGCTGTGTGAGGCTGATGGGATGTAACACCTAAAGGTATCAAAGAAACTTCAAACAGACTGTGTTACAGTGCCATGAAGGCCACAGTTGATGAACTACCTCCTTGTCATTCCTTGTGTTGCAGGTAAACACAGTCTCCCTTTCAGAGTGCCAGAAGCCAGCTGGCTACTAGGAGAACAACAAAAGGGAGACTCTATCTCACTCCAAATGCTGCAAACTGGTCAAAAATGAAATTAGCTAAAACGACTTCGAAACCAAAAATCATGAAACCAATGTTGAATCACAAAAAGCTATCATTCAACTTCAGTGAGTTGTAGGGAAGACAAATGGAATGTTAGCCTTATTTCAAAGGGAGTGGAGTATAAATGTAGGGATGTTAAGCTAAAACTTTGTAATGCTTAGGTCAGATCATAGCTAGAAAACTGCAAACAGTTTTGGGACCCCTTATCAAAAAAAAAAGGACATGATGGCATTGGAGGCACTCTAGGGAATGTTTGTTAGGCTGGTAGTGGGTGTGGAAGGACTGTCTTATGGGTAGAGGTTGAGAAGGTTTGCTCTGTACATTTTGGAATTTAAAGAAAACGAGAGGTGACACTACTGAAGCATACAAGATCCCTTAGCGACTTAACAGGGTGAATTCAGACAGTTTGTTTCCCCTTGTGAGAAAGTTTAGGACCGGGGGCAAAATCTCAGAATAAGGGGTCATACATTTAAGACAGGGATGAGGAAAACATTCTCCTCTCAGATGGTAGTAAATCTCTGGAATTCCTTCCTGCAGAGGGCCATTGAAGCTGGTTTATTACGTATATTGAGAGAGATTTTTAGTCAGTAAAGGAATCAAAGATTATAAGGAATAGACAGGAAAGTGGAATTGCAAATTAGCAGATAAGCCATGATGTCATTGAATGACACAACAGACATGATCGGCTGACAGGCCTACTTCTGCTCCAACATCTTATGGTCTTAACTGCCAGGACCATGAAATAACTGTTTTTCTTGAAAAATTCACAGACTGATCAATTTATCTGTTTTGTTAACTTTTATTCTTTTGGACTAATCTCTTATTTCTAACCTGCGTGCGTGTATGTTGCAATACTAATTCTTCTTGCATTTAGTAATTAAAAATCCTTGATCTTTGTCAACTCATAAAAGCCTGATTAAATTGGTTGCTTTATAAAGGTATGAAAAAGGGAAGGGATCCTTTTTAAATTAACCTTGTTGCAACCAACTGTGGGGTAGGTTGAACAAAGAAGAGAAGCCAGTTTATCCTCCTCACTCAGGAGTGTAACAGTTTGGAGATCTTATCTGGAAATGTAACCAATTGGAGAGCCTTGTCTGGTTGGAGTTTCAGAGGTTCCAATGCAGATGGTGGGGTAAAGTGAGTTAGGAGAGCTGGGAATGTTCATCCTGCCTCTTCTCCATAATAGAGAAGGGTCCAGACCCGAAACGTCAGCTTTCCTGCTCCTCTGGCGTTGGTTGGCCTGCTGTGTTCATCCAGCTCTACACCTTGTTATCTCAGATTCTCCAGCATCTGCAGTTCCTGCTATCTCTCATCTCCATAATAACTGCTCTTATCCTGCATCTCTGGTTAAGTGCTGCTAGCACCTGAGACTGAGCACATCTAGATTCCACAGAGAAATAAACAAAGATGATCATGTTTTTCTATCTTTTATAACCAAGCATTCACATTCTCCTCTTACTGTAACTCATTTCCCTCACATACCTTATGGTTACAAGTTTGAAGTCTACCACTAACAAATGTTGTGATTCAGGCAGCCACACCCAGCGCTGAATCCCATATTCATCATTTATCCTGTAATGTTGACTGAAGCTTATAGCTTAAGTCTTGTCCAACTCATAAGATGATCTCTTTTTGTTCTGACTCCTCAATTGAATAATTTAAAATTGAAGCTTTTCAGGTTAAATTAAACACCATGAGATATCCACTGATACGATTGCACTACATACATTTTTCATTAGGAAATGGTGCTCTAATGGTTTTAGAAAAGCTGAATAGTCTGCAGCTCATTTGGTATAAAAATTAATGATAGTCAGAATATCCCTGTCAGATGAATCATCCTTACAAAGTTCCTTTAAACCATCTTTGAAACTATCAGTAATGAGGACAAAGACAAGGAATAAAAAGATGTTAAGTCTTCAGGTGAAGGAAATAAGTGATATTCTTTCATGTTCAAATTAATCTGCAGATACTGATTAAATATTTTGATTTTATTACATCTAGTGGAGACATCTGAACCAAGGTAAGCAATATATTTGGACATTTTGAATTCAAACTGTTGTATCCGTGCTGCTGAATTGAAAAATACCTTTTACAATCAGAAACATTTTCAATGGTAGCTTTGAACTGTTAAGATTTCAATTATTTTGCTTTGACACTGATCAAAATTTATTGTAAAAAGAATTCTGCTCTTGAACCTAATTTAAAAATTCAAAGGGAGGATTTCTTTTTCCTGTGTCCTTGTATTACAAAATTATAAACTCTCTTATAATAATTTTGTTAATTATATTGATTCTTTTGGGAAAGGGGAACTTTTACTCACAGGTCCTTTATCATAAGATTGACAGAGGATGGATATACAGGAAGTAAACTGTAACCTTCATGTTAAAAAAAAGCAAAAGATCTGCGGTTGCTGGAAATCAGAAACAAAAACAGAAATTGCTGGAAAAACTCAGCAGGTCTGGCAGCTTTATTGGAGAGAAATCTGAGTTAACATTTTGGGTTCAGCAACCCTTCTTCAGAACTGGGCCTTCATGTTAACTCCTTAACGATGGTTACTGGGCTCTTAAGTACAATAGCAAGATAAAGATAGGACCAGCCTTCTCCAAGAGGCATGACAAACAGCAGTGCTTCCCTCAAGTAAAACAACAGCATTCCTTCTGCTGATTGCAACTTCTCTCTGGCCCTTGTTATAATCTGCTGATCCTCTCATCCTGAACCAATGCTGACTCCTCTTTGCGGATCCCATCTCACCTAATGCTTGATCTAGAACTGCGATTGCCAGGCAGCATCGTTTTGCCAGCCACTGGGCAGGAGGCAGAACTAACAGGATAGAGAGTTATAGGAGTCTGGGAGAAGTATGCAATACTGAGACCTGTTGCAGAATCAGGGGGTGGGGGATTGGGGATAAATGTAGTGAGGCCCATCTTGATGTCGAGGTCATCATGCTCCATCTTTTAGGATTTGCATAAACAGTGTGGCAAGATTCTTACAAGGCTAGTTGCCAATTGACAGTGATTACTGTTGTTAAACACCTTGTTAACTTGCTTCAGTAGTATTCAGCATCCCGTCTTACCAAACACGTTAATTTTGCTCAATATCGAGAAACTTAACAAGGAGACCAGTGAGCACCTGGCAGATTCAGCTCGCGGCTTAGTTCAAACAATCACCATGTCAGATATCGGACACCAATATTTCAGGGCATGCTCCATTGTCACCAGACACATACACCTCATATCATGGACATTGGCATCTGAACACATGCCTGCCTCTAACAACCCTTGTAGCACATTTATGATCCACTTATAAGATGCTTCTACACTTCAGTGCTACACTACTACCAGCAAGTACTATTACAATGCTGCAGCAAGGACACTGCGAGATCAGGAACTTGCACCCAGTTCATGGACCAGACCAGGCTGTGACTCAGGAATCTTCACTTGTCTTCATAGTGTTCACTCACTCTGAGCTGACCTGGATGCTCACAGCGTTCCTAAGTTGCATTGCCTTGATTTGCTTTTTTTTGTCAGAGATACGAGGCTCATATTACGGCAGTGTTTTCTTTTAGTGCAGACAGAAAACTAGATAGCTTGTCATCAGGGTCAGCAGACCTCACTCCAAACAAGGAGGATAGCCTTCACACAGAGATTCCCAGTGTAAAGGGCAACGGTGAATACAGTCCTCGCCCTGCTTGGAATGATCAGAGACAGGGTCCTCTCTTTATTAGTGGTAAGGAGCCAAATGATAGCCAGCACATAACCAGTCTTGACACCTTCTGCCATATAATGGGAATGAGAGAAAGGCAGGTAGTATAAGAGATTAACCTGGCGGCACCATTAGTGCAGGCGGGCAAATGTCCTGAGTGAGTGAGTTGGCAGTGCAGTGGATGTGCAGGGCTAATGCTGCCAGGGTTGGGATGGGCGAGAGCAAGTGGCTAAGACGTTGTAGGTAATAGTGAGAGAGGTAGAGCATGAGACTTGGTGGGAGCCAGATGCAGTAGCAGAGATAGAGTGAGTGTGAGATATTGCAGAGAAGATGGTGGCACTTATCTTGGCAGTGGAGAAGGGCATTGCCTTTGTCCTACAGTGCTGGGTATACATTCAGACAGCTGAGACTGTTGTAACCTGGGTGCAAACATGGTCTGGTGGCATGGTCCTCAATGCTGGCCCTGTGGGAGGAGGATGTCCCACATCAGTTCTGTCCAGCAGAATGTCCAGGTCCCTGTATGCAAAGCAGGGCCCGGGCAAACGTGAACAACTGCGCGGGGCAGCTCCAGACTGATTCTGCTCATCCAGATGCTCAGTAGGTGTTGAAAGATGATATGGGTGCAAGGGGTGCCGCTGAATTCCAGAATATCTGCTGAGTGGCAATTGCTCCTGAGATGGCACTTGGTAATCAGACCGGAGAGATATCATGGGGTGTGGAAGGCAATTTATGAAATGAGTTTGGCAATATTTGGCGAGAAAATTTGCTCAGCCTTCAGAATGAGAAATGCTCTAATGAACGCAATGTGACTTTCATTTAGACAAAAAACCACAAGATTGTGAGCTCCTGCATTAAATTCAGCAGGACTTCAGTGTCCCCAGCTTCATTAGGCTCCCCCTCATTACCACAATCCCCCTCAGCTTCCCTACCTCACTGTGAGTATTGGTTTTGGGTTTCTATTTATTCAGAGCCTTTTTTTTAGGTAACTGAATGTCAGTGGTTTACGGGATCCTCTTTCAATGGCCAAATGAAAATTATTCTTTATTTTGATGCTTGGATTACTCCTGATCAATACCATGTCATTCAAATAGGAATTGTCTTCTTAAATAAGTGGCAAGAAATGCCTTCTAGAGAGCAGAAAGAGACAAAAGAACAGCCTGTAATGTTTAATACAACTGTAATTTCCAGTTGATGAGGCATTATGTATTATTTGTATGGAAAAACACAATGTAGCTGGACTAGCATAGAATCATAGTCATACAGCGCAGAAATTGACCCATCAGTCCAATTCTTCCATGCCGACCAGGTTTCCTAAACTAAATTAGTCACATTTGCCTGCATTTGGCCCATATCCCTCTAAACCTTTCCTATTCATGTAACTGTCCAGATGTCATTTAGAAATTTGAACTGTACCTGCATCTACTACTTCCTCTGGCAGTTAATTCCACATACACACCATCCTCTGTGTGAAAGTTTCCTCTAAGATCCCTTTTAAGTCATTCCCCTCTTACCTTGAACCTATGGCTTCTAGTTTTGAACTCTCCCACCCCAGGAAAAAGACCTTTGTCAATCACTTTATCTATGCCCATCTTGATTTTATAAACCTCTATAAGGTCATACCTCAATCTTTTTATGCTCCAGTGAGAAAAGACCCAACCTATCCAGCCTCTCTTTATAACTCAAACCCTCCAGTCCAGGTAATATCTTTGTAAATCTTTTCTGCACCCTTTCCAATTTAATGTTATACAAGTTAATGGATCCGAAAGATTAATGTTAAAGATTGTATTAAATTCCACATAATCTGATTCTTAATTAATAAGGAAGATTAACTAATCATAATTAATAAGGAAGAGGTCTTGAAGAGATTGTTAGCATTTGAAGGCAAGGCACCAGGACAGGATGAGGTGGATTCAAGGATTTTGAAAGATTTTGAAAGAAGTGAGGGTAAAAGTTGCAAGGGCACTGGTCGTAATCTTTCAATTTTCCCTGGACTTGGGATGTGACAGAAAACTGGATAATTGTAAACAAGAAAAGTTGTTCAAGAAAAGTTGTAAAACTAATCCCAGAAATCACAAACCATTCAGTTTAACTACAGTGGTGTGGAAACATCTAGAAACAATTATTTGGCGTAGAATTACTAATCACAAGGAAAAAGGTGGGTTGATTGTGAAGAGCCAGCACGGATTTCTTTCTCAGAGAAAATCACGTTTGACTAACTTCCTGCAGTTTTTTGAAGACTTAACAGAAAGAATCAATGAAGATACGACTGTTGATGAGGCATACTTGGATTTCTAGAAGATATTTAATACAGTGTCAGACAACAAACTTGTGAGGAAAGTTATAGATCATGGCATAAGAGGGACAGTGACAACATGGACATAAAATTGGCCGAGTGAGAAGAAACAAAGACTAATGGTCAATGGATATTTTGTTGGGTTGGAGAAATGTTTGTAGTGAAGTTCTAAGCTGTGAATATCGGACTCTTGTTTTTCATGGTTTACATTAATGATCTGTATCTTGGTATGCAGGGAACAATTTCAAAGTTGACATATAATACTAAACTTGGAAGAAAATTTTGAGGACAGTGTTCAACACCAAAAGGACATTGACAAGTTGGTGGAGTAGGCAGATAGGTGGCAGATGAGGTTCAACACAGAGAGGTGTGAGGTGATGCACTTTGGTTGGAAGAACGTTGAAAGACGTGATAAAATAGGGAGGATGCAGGAGCAGTGCCACCTGGATGTATGTGCATGCAGATCATTGAAGGCGGCAGGACAGGTGGAGAGAGCAGTTAATAAAAGTATACAGCATTCTTGGCTTTATTAATACAGGCATAAAGTAGAAGAGCAGGGAGATGATGTTAAACTTCTGCAAGACATTTGTTGGACCTCAGCTGGAGCATCGTGTCCAACTGTTGGATAAATGTGAATGCATTGGACAGAGAAGTGTGTACAAGTGATTTACAAGAATGATTCCGGGAATGAGAAATTTCTGTTATGAGGATAGATTGAAGAAATTGTGATCGTTCTCCTTGGAGAGAATAAGGCTGACATGAGATTGATAAAGGATTTCAAAATCATAAGTTGGTTAGACAGTTTGGGAGAAACTGTTCCCACTTATAAAAGGAACAAAAAGAAAAATGCATAGATTTAAAGTGACATGCAAAAGAAATGAGGATGATGTGAGAAAAATCTTTTTCACACGCCTAGTGCTTAGGGTATGGAATGCACTGCATGGAAATATGGTAGAAGCAGCTTCAATTGAGGTGTTCAAGAGGGAATTGGATGAGTATTTGGATTTGTAACTTATCTCACTTTGAAGAAAAGGCAGGAGATTGGCACCAGGTATTAGAACCTCCTTTTGTATCATAATAATTCTGTGATTCTGATAATGTCTTAAGGACTTGGGTGGGGGCATGCAGAGCAGCTCTCAGTCTTGAAGAACAAGACCCACAAGCCATGTCTCCTCATATTTTTAGTAACAGCATCAACCTTGCTACTGCAACTTGCTATTTTGTAATGAATTACACCATGTTTAAGACAATAACATCTTCTGACTATACTACCAGTGGTTTTCTTTTACCATTTTAGACTGAGTAGACCCAGTACATGTAATCTGAAAGAGAACAGTCATAA
Source organism: Ginglymostoma cirratum (assembly GCA_024137785.1). Classification (NCBI taxonomy): domain Eukaryota; kingdom Metazoa; phylum Chordata; class Chondrichthyes; order Orectolobiformes; family Ginglymostomatidae; genus Ginglymostoma; species Ginglymostoma cirratum. The sequence continues at coordinate 26,991,541 of JAHRHZ010000045.1, forward strand.
TTAATCACCCAAATATGGGCAGCACATCATGCTCATACAACACAATGAAAGGATCAATGCAGAACATTGGACGTCAATATACTATGACAGTATTATTTAGTTCACAGATATCTCTAGCTGAAGAATCATAACGCTTAAAAGTATTCAATGTCTACAATTTTCAAAAAATAAATAATGTTGAAATTGTGTAATTACTAAATGTATGTGTTAAATACTGTGAATGTTGCTTGCAAATTGTGATTTTACACTCAGTGAAATCTCAGCCTCAGGCATGATTCAATCAGGTGGCAGAAGGTCACTAATTGCTCTTGATCAAAGCAAACTGGCTGGGACAACATCCTAGTGTGCTATTACATACATAATGATTGGACAAATGTTAGCATTGTCAGACTTTTGGAGGTCGTCCTTCCAGCTCTTTTCTTATAAAAAACTGGAAAGATAAGGCAGCAGACTAACTTTAGTAGTACTGAAATTTAAACTGATATTCCTATTGTAATGGACCAGACCAACATCCCTCAAAATATGTTAAGAAGATACACTAGACTTCAACTACTTCTTATTTTGAAGGGAAGTGTAAGGCGTTGTGTTCCAGATGCAAAACTACCAGATTTGAAGCAAAACACACTCAAAATGCAACAAAAGCAGAAACTAGAACGACGACTCTATTGAAAAACTTAACAGAATAGTAGATTATTTAACTACTAAACCGTAACCGTTTCAATATAGTAACATCCCATAAACATCCCCTTGGCAAAAAGGCGAGTTCAAATTAAAAAAAAAATTAATTCACAGGCCATTTTTCAGTCCAGTAGTAAAATCACCAAGAGAAAACTCTGAGAGAGTGTGTAGCAGGGAAAGACATACTGCAGCTTCCAAACCCTGAAGAGACCCAGCAACAACTGCGACTGAGAATCTAAAAAAGCTAAAAATCTTGGTTCTGAGGGAGCTGCCCCCATCCCCCAACCCCATTTCAGGCTGTTTCTATTGCTCCAACTTAAGATCAAGGACTCACAAACTGTTTACTTTAAGGGCTTTCAATAATCTGCTCAGTGCCTCTACCTTCAAACCTCTCTTTTAAAAAAAAGGACAAAATACACCTCTTAAAGCCATGGTATTATCACAGTATTCAGGTTATTTAACACTGAAACATCCATTGGTCCTGGGACACTATTACTTGCACAATGAGGAATTCAGATTGACTCCATGGCCCTGTGGACATACAAGAACAAAAACAATTTCTGAAAATAGACATCCAAATCCATTTTGCCTTGTCAATATAACTGTATCATAAAAAGTACGTCTTGAATATCTGGCACAGAGTATGAGTATAGTTCCAAGAAGAATTGAAAAAATATGTTCTACATAAAGAGGACTTTAACACTTGAAACATGATCACAATTCTTTAGATTAACTGAAATGCAGAAAGGAGGATGAGATAGACATATATTTAGGCTGTAGGGAACTTATGCTGTGTAATTCCAGATGGCTTCCTTTTCTGTTTTGGAAATATCAGTTAAAAATTTCAGTGTAGAATTATGCACAGAATGTGAATTAAGAAAGGGGAGAAAAGATGGATTTAAAGATAAAGATAAAAGAAAGGTAAAACAAATGAGAATATGTTATTTCAAATTAATTTTTGCTAAATTTCAAAAATTATTGCAATTTAAAGGAATAGAACACCACAACTTAAAGTAAATCTTTTGTGCTAGAGATGTTGTCTGAGAGTGATGAAGAATTATTAAACCATTAGAAGTTCACTTACATTGGAATGGAGAAATCATAAGTTTCTCTGGCACGTTTCGTGGGTATCTCAAGGTAAATATCGCAATGTGCTTTAGTCAACTTTTTCCTCAACTCACAAAGTAAACACTAGTGATTCATCTCACTGGCTGTTTGTGGAACCTTAATGCTTGCCGACAAACCCAAAAAAGAATGACTCTTTCAACAAGTAATTCATTAGCAATGAAGTACTTTGGAACATCCTCGGGACAATATGTCAATGAAGGTTCACAAACTTTCTGATTGAGAGTAAACAAATGTAGATTGTATTTCACATAGTTATTGTACTTGTGTAATCAATTAATAGGTAGTAGGTTTGTTTCACTTCCTCCATTAACCGTGACAGGTGTTCTCTGAATTTATAGGGGAATATTCCAATTATATCATTATAGATTGATGAGAAAGTCATCTTGTTGCTCTAGATATTGAATGAAATCAGTGATGGGGTTACCACGTTGAAGCTTTTTTAATTGTAAATTTTCTTCGGAAGATACAAATACAATAACCTGTTCAGGTTATTGCCACATTTGTACCCACATTCGTGCTATTCTAAAGAAGAGTCACTGGCCTTGAAATGTTAAATCTGCTTTCTATTCCTAGATTTTACTGGACTTGCTGAGTTTCTCCAGCAATTTCTGTTTTAATTTTAGTACGGCAGGCGGCTGAGTGGTTTTAGCAACAGCTGGTTGGTTATCAAAATACACAAAAATGTTTTGGTAGAAGTATGAGCCTAGTTAAATGTGCTAATGTGGGAAATCATAATTTAGGAATTTAGATTTCAGCCAATATGATAGCATTTCTAATTTTACGTGAAGCCTGTTATAAAATGAAACATGATGGGGAATGCCAGTGTTGGACTGGGGTGCACAAGGTCAGAAGTCACACGACAACAGGTTGTGGTCCAACAGGTTTATTTAATATCACAAGCTTTCGGAGTGAAATAACTTCACCCGATTAATGAGCAGCGCTATGAAAGCTTGTGGTTTTAAATAAGCCAGTTGGACTATAACCTGGTGTTGTGTGACTTCTGAAAATGAAACTTTTTTAACATAAGCATTATAGATCACTTAGTGTATGAATACAGTTCTGACTATTATTTTTCTGCCTTCAGTATTGCCTACATGCAATATAACAAGCACACCTCACAGTGTTAACCTTATACAAAGTGGTGTAATCTCGATTCAGTTTGCCTGAAGGGCACAACCCAATATAATGATGCCCTGTTTTATATGTATTTTTTTCTCACTACTCCCAAGTAGAGCTCAAAGACTAAATGATATTCCACCTTCCCTTGAGGCAAAACGTACCATTCTTCCGAGTTCTATTACAACACTTTCTTGATCTTCCCATCAATTAAAATACATTTGCATGTTATTTATTCAATGCCGTGAGTAAAAGAATTCTCATACATTATCATAAGCCACTATTTATGAAAATGCCTTTCAATGACAGGTACAAGCTTCTGGCAAAAAGCATATAATGACTAAATGCAACATCCTTTAAATGATGGTGAATTTCTGCACCACCTATATGTTACAAACTGGATTGGCTTTAGGTGTTTGTTTTTCATCACAGTTAGAGTAACAACTACATTGGCTTCTAAGTTTCCTAAAGTGCCAATCATTTCCTCAGACAATTGATGTCCACCAGTTGTCATCTCCTTATTTTGCTCAATTTCTAAAAACAGTAGCAATCTCAATGTTATAATGATATCGCAAGTTTTCTCATTTGGAGATTGAGGAACTGAAATTTCTTGGGCTATAATTCCAGAACCGATGTCCCATTAATGAACTGTAACTGAACCTGCTGCGGTGATAAAAACTCACCTTATTTTAATAGACCTGGTCGATGCTGTGCAGTACAGGAAATGCATCAGAGTTCTGATTGCACTAAGTAGCTGAATATGATCTGAGAATGATAGTTCCCTGTCTCTCAAGATAAGACCATTCAGCTGTAACCTTTAAATCCATGAATTTAAATCAGGGAAAAAAAACTTTACTCTCAAAGACCATGGGTCTTTGAATATTGTTAGGAATAAACAACATGTTTGAAATATTAATGAAAGGGAGTATTTTATCCACTTATAAATTATTCTGATCAAAATCGTTGGCCTAAACCCAAATAGATACCACAGACACTAAAGCCCATTCACTTCTTATCCCTAAGTGTACTGAAGGTATATCACGTGATTGTCGGCTGAGGGTTAAAGAACTCGCTGACGTGGGAATCATTGCTTTTGCTCTAGCTTTTCTGTGCCAAAGGCCGTGCTTAAGGCAGGCAAAGAATCTACACTCAAACAAGGATGCAGTACTTCATGTTAGGACAGGAGACAATGAATTCATTACTGGGAGAGTTTATAACTGTTCTTTTTGACTCCCACTGGACATGCTATATTTCAGGTGCTGAGAGTCCATTTCAACCATTAGGTAGTTGTGTACTCAAATTGATTTCTGAAACAGATATTTGTTATTAAAATAAACATCCCCACGCATACAGTCAACAGCAGAATGGCAGGAGTGCTCTTGGCATTACATCAAACAAAAAAGAACAATTCTGACAAACTATAGGAATAAGTTATTTCTTGGCTATAACTCAGAAACCATATGCTACTGCTCTATGTATTTTGCACAGTTTTCACTGAAAAAAAACATTTTGACAAACGCTTTGGCTGAGGACAGTGAAGACTATGAACAGCCAAGTATCATTCTTGTCACTAAGGTATTTTGATACAAATCGTGGCATTGTGCTGTATGATGGTAAACAAGGTGAAAAATTAGTCATGCTTTTCATGAATCCAGGGCCAGTCTAAGAACAAATAGAAATGGTATGAAGAACAGAGCAATTTTCTTAATCAGACCTTTGCATTAGATTCCAATCTAATTTCATGTATTATCTATTATAGGTGATAAATAATTATTGCTGAACTCTCTGGTAATGAGGGAATTTAATATTTACCTTGCAACTCCCCATAATTGGCAAACCTGAGGAAATGTAGGGTGGAAGTTCTGTTTGGGTGTGGTGAAAAAGTGTCACATTGGATACCTGTTTTATGAGTTGTCCAATGCTCCGGATATTAATTACGCTCCTGAGATGACATATGAGACATTTTCTTGCCTCACCTCGTAATGATCAAGATGATTTATACATTGCTTCCCTGGATTAACTTGCTTGGTAGAAATTAACCAAGTGGACAATTGAAATCTGCCTCAAATTCACTCTTTTCCCATAAAATGCAATCTCAAACTGCAGAGTTCTGAAGGTAACAAAGTCACTTGTCTAACTCGGAGTCATATTATGTTTTAATCCAGAGCTGGATCAGGATGGTATTGTACTCGTACAACTATGTTGGGAGGGGTGGACTGATATCTTCCTCAACACACTCCTCCCTCACAACAAAAGGGTCTGAATTTCCGAGGAAAATTATATTGCCAATTTTATATGTTGATCCCCATACAGCTCATATCAGGAAGAAGTCAGCCAAGTTCACAAATTGTTACTTGGTACCACAGAACTTGAGTATTACTGAAAAATGGTGCAGTTTGCTAAAACCTTTTGCCTTGCATTCATTATGACAATTTGCAAGAATACTAAAGAGAAAGGAAACCAACATTAATACTGAATGAGAGTAGAATGCTGATTGATTGGTCAGAGAAAACTAATTGATACAGGTGTTGCCATGGGGCGTACACCAGTTAATGATGACTGATGGTTAACTGCCAAGTTTTGTTTAAATTTTAACCAAGGCAGGTTTGACTTTAATTGCCCAAGGCATTGCCCTGAAAAATGAACCTGTGAATGGCTTTCACTACTTCATTGCATATACAATGTGCAGTATACTTGTTCTTTCTGACTGCAAATAACAGGGTCCTATATATCACTACATATAGCATGTGCATCTGACTGTGACCAGGACTGAAAATTCTCCATTGATTATCAGCATAATTCATCCATTGAGAATTATGGAGCAAATAACCAATTCCAGAAACTGTCCTATCACACAAATGATTAAAGTGGCATGTGAATTTCAGTGCCAATGTGATACGAGGTATATAGTTTGTATGTCCCAAAGATTGATGGATCATGTCAAACAGCATGCTCCTTTGGCTGGTCACAACAAGCAAGGTACTGACCATATCAAACCAGCGTGCACTTCCCAAACTCACACCACACTACCCAGCGATAGATGTGATTTTGTAATCAAAAACCATTTGTGTCATAATCTTGAGCCATAGAATCCCTATGGTGTTGAAGCAGGCCGTTCGGCCCATAGAGTCCACACGGACCCTCCAAAGAGCATCCGCCCAGTTGCAAACCTGTGCCCAATCCCAGGTTAATCCACCATGCCTGCATATCCCTGCACACTACGGTCGATTGTAACATGGTCAAACCACCTAACCTGCACATCTTTGGACTGTGGGAAGAAACAAGAGCAAAACCCCATAGGCATGGGAGAATATGCAAGCCCCACACAGTCGCCCAAGGGTGGGATCGAACCCACATCCCTCGTGCTGTAAGACAGCAGTGCTAACCACTGAGCCACCATTGTGCAGAAGATATATACTGTACATTGTCTGGATGAATGCAAGGCAAGAAGCTTTCACAGTACGTATCCTTTGTTCAACTATAATCAGACATGTTCCTTAAGTTAACTGATAAAGAATTAGCTTTATTTGAAACACTTACTTGAGTGAAGCTGCAAAAATTACAGTAATAACAAAAATTTTAAAATATACAAATATGTTGAAAAAAATCACACATTTTCCAACATCCAATCCTGGAAAGATAGCTCTGCAGAATAATATCTGAAAAGAACTTTGGCTAAATAGCCATTAAATTCAGAAAAAGAATTGTTGATACGTTACTCAAATGCTGTCAGTCTTCAGCCAATGTTATTGTCCACAGAAATTATTGGTACTGCGTTACCCCCATATCAGTTGTGACTGGTTGAATTTTGTTACCCTGAAGACAATGGTGTAAAATCAGACTACGGTTTCAACAGCCCTCTGCATGTTGCAGTGCGATCTTCCAGTGGGTTTTTAATTCACAAAATTTTGAGGAGAGGAGTTCCAAAAAAAGAGAGGACAATGATTGTTGCCTCCGACAATTTCTCACTGAACACCTTTGTTCAAAACTACAAAAACTGGCTCATGTGAAAGTTCTACGAAAGCATTACAAATGCAGTGACTTCAAATAAGTAGCCTGTATTTCACAAATGTAACTTTTCAAAAAGTTCAAGATCTGTTTACTTCTAGCCAATAATATCATAAATTATTTCAAAAAGTACATCTTCAAAACAGTACCGAGCAAAAATTATTCCATGTGACAGCACAAATAACACATGTGGTATGCGTAGTACACGGCAACTTCTCATCATCTTATACATTCCATATTGGAAAACAAGCATAAAGAACCATTCTGTATAATTAGCAAGGTTATGCATTGAGATATGATGGCATATAATGTTTGACCATTATGTCTTGCAATAAAGTAAAGGTATGGGTTATTCTATTCTAGTGGTCCTTGGATTGCTCCACCTCCTTCATTCTGGAGATTATACCGTTGCATTTATGTTTTAATCTGAATTCCAAAAATGAGAATGCTTCAGTTTGCATCCACTGTGAACTTTTGTGCAGTGTAAACAGTTATAAGAGTACAGCAGTGTTAACACCACGCTACCACAAATTGATCTTAGTCACAATATACAAAATCTATCTTATTATGCACGCATCTTTTACCATCATTTGAATGTGATTGCTGGAATAAAATCAACTGTAAAAGAATTATGAACAATATGGTATTGTACATTGGAAATTCAACTGGGTCTGCCCAAAAGACCCACAAGATGATTAACAAATATCAGAGAAATATTAGGTAAAATTTTAATTCTAGCAGAAAACACGTGCTGCCATGCATTTTTACTTGGGCCCAAAAAAACAAAACGAAATCTGAGGACAAAGCACTTCACAATGAGTCAGGCAGAAAGAGCTGGTACTATAATGTTTTGCCTATAGGTTGCACACCTATTTGAGGGGTGTAAAATTCTGCATCATTGCTGCCACTTTAAGGCAGCTGGCACCTTTTAAAGTGCAGGTGCATTATGGCTGCAGGCTGCAGGCAGCAGAGGGAGTGCACAATTGTTACAGGAGCTCCAAGCACCCAGATAGTCTGACACAACACTGGAGATCTTTGTACAGCTTTTAGGCCAAAAGAGGATGATCCAGTTATCCTTGGGGCTTGGCAGTCATGGGGGGCGGGGTGGGGGGGGAGTGGGACGGGTGGTAGATGGTGTGGTATGTGGTTAGCAACACCTTTACCTGTGTGAAGAGATTGCTGAAAAGGACAATGCTTAGTTCCCAGCTTCAATGTCATGGTAGAAGTTCAATGAATTCAAGAGAGTTGTACACTCTTGCTTCTCACTGCAGCTTCTTTCCTCACGTCTGCAGCACCCTCCTTTATTTGCACCATCGTGCTTTAAGGAACCTCCCTCTTACAATTCCTTCATCTCATTCCTTTCACTGAGAACACCCTTGTTGATGGAGTACATTGGATAATCACCAGGGCATTTGTTATCTTTGTAGCTACAGCAAATGTTGACCAGGGTCTGGTTTGAGGTTCCATCAGTGACTCCAAAAGGTGGTGGCCCTCAATGACAGACCTCTTTAGTGATGCATAGTCAATGGGCACATTGCTCCTCAGTGATGTTGAGGTATGAGGAAAGATTCCCTTAAGACCCACTTTATGTAATGATCGCCTGTGCAGCACAATCGTTTTGCCTCTTCTTGCAGCTGCTGTTAACTCTCTGTCTTCTATTGTATTCGCTGTCATCCTCCTGCGTCCAGAATGCAAACTGACCAAACACCTATAGCTACAACAAAGCTGTTTTCAAAGCAGGCAGAAAGAATGCAGTAATAGCACAAAGTTGTTCACAGGAGTCAGAATCCTGTTGTTACACACAGAAAACAAGCACCAAAAGGTTCGGAAATGATCAATCAGCCTACAATGACAAATCAGCAACCAGCAGTAATTGTATGAATGAGCCTTTTAAAAAGATCTCCTGCAGGATTTGCTGCCTGTTATCAATATGATTTGTTGGATGATAAATCATGTGGCATGTCAGGCACTAGAGCAAACTAATTTCTCAAAAGGGTACTACAATATGTAGGACCCCTATATAAGCATAATGATCCTTTTACACGCTTCTCCGGGCACCTACAGAGACATCTGTCACTGTGGCAGGTAGTGAACTTCATGAGTTCAAAAGAAGCACATGAATGCCACTCAACATTTAGGCCTTTAGGTGCCTCTCTCACATCCCACAACCAGAATGTGGCTGCAGTGCAGGTGAATTTCTGGGTCATATTCCCTCTAGTTAGTTTAAATGTTCTATTCAGAGATTAGAATTCTACATACTATACAACTACGTACTAGATTTTTGAAATGCAAGAAAGGAGAGGAATGTCATTTTAATTCAGTGGCTTACTTAATTTTCAGACTTTAACTTGCAACTTGATAGATGGCAAATCATGAAACCATTTCCTTAACTCTGTTCAAATGTTGCTACGCTTTAACACAGTCCTTGCAGTCAAACACAATTTGAGGTGTTTAATAGTGACTTATTGTACAAATAACTGGCAAATACACTGCTTTGACTGTGTTTTATTATTCTGCTCACTCTAAAGGTTGCAGTAATATTTCTGTAACATGTCCAAAAATAATGAGGGATCAGCATTTTCCATCTTACGTGGATTTGACCAGAAATAAAACTAGCTTGGTGGTCTGGATTGTACTATGGGGTTCGGGGCTCTGACGTCAGGAGAAATCTAATCACTGTTCAGCATTAAGGAGAGTGAGCAAAATTCCAATGCTGCAAAATCAAGCAGAGAGCCAGAAATGCAGGATGCTCTATCAAGAGAGATGAGGGATACTGATGCAGGTTGCAAACCATGAGGGCTTCTCAAAATATAGTTGCCCTAGGAGGTATGGATGGAAATAAAACATTCTTATAAGTGAAATCTGCAAGGTCCCTTGGAAGTTAAGGACAGCTCTTGCAGAGGAATGTTTTGGGTTGTGAATAAGACCTTTCTTGACCACTATTCTTCTTTCTGGTAGAGAATAAGGCTTTTAAATTCAATTATAGTTACAGTAAAATATTTTAAGAACAATATGAAATTATTAAAGTGGTATCTCCCTTAATTGCTGATTGGTGACTAAAGAATTTGTGAGATAAGACTAAGACAATTGAGGAGTGATTTTCTTCACTGATCCCTAGCAACTGTACCTTTATCATGACAGATGCACAAAGGAGATAAGCAAATCTAATATTTGTTCCCGATACTTAGTGTGCCTTGGGCTACATCAATAACTTCTTATATATAGTGGTGGTATCTTAATTGTAATTAGGTTTAGCCCCTTTATGTGCCAATGATGATTTTTATTCCTCTTAACTTCCAAATAGGGATTGCTCTCCTCCATTCAAAGAAAGTTGACATGACTATTATTTTCCACAAAAATGGTTTGGGCCTCATCATTTCTAGGGAAGCCAAGCTGTAGGATCATTGTGATGAAAAGTCATGTTTTAAGGTTATATTTTAGTTCAATGGTTGGGGTCAGTTTCAAAAATTCCAGTTGACTGTGACCAGGATTATCAGTATAAACTTGTCTTACACAATACTAGACTAGAGTGCCGTTGCTGTCTGTTTGCAAACAAAAATATGCTACCCAGCCACTTTGGGAGCATCTCTTTCTTATCAAAGATTCTTTGATAGTGACTAGACCCTACATGCGGTAACCTGCGATCAGGCATTGTGAACTTCATTCACCCTTTTAAAAAGGAACTCTACCAATTGTGTAATCTTTCAGTTATCAGAAATAACTCTTCTAAACCTTCTAACCTCTCATTGTGGCTAGATTTCTTTATGGATTCCTTCACAAAATTTAAGTCTACAATAAAGACCATTCTGCTGATATATTTAGTTATTATGTTCGTATTAATAGAAATTCATATGCTGACAAAATTACTGGGTGAAGTATATAACATGCTTTAACTTTATATGTCATTGAAAACTGTGCATTATATTAAACCAGACAACATCATTTCCATTCTTTTTATGAAAAAATCAGAATTCCATTAGGCCATTATGTTTGCATGTCAATCTCCACAGCTTTGCATTATTAATACCATTATCATTTGTACAGCCAGGCAATAAATCATGAAAACATAATCTTGTTTGAGAGTCGACTGCAGTACTGAAACAGCTCAGGCTATTGAAAGTGTTATTCTTTGGATAAGATTTTTATTTGATATGGGAATCACTGTACTCTTGAACTTTTACTGTTCATTTAGTGCAGGTATCCCTACAGTGCCCTTGGGAAGAGAGTTCCAGCATTTGATCCATAGACAGTGAAGGGATAATGTCATTCCAAGTCAGGATGATGTGCAGCTTGAAGGGATAGTTTTAGACATATCTACACATTTGCTGCCTTTACTCTAGAGGGGGTAGAGTTTACAGGTTTTAAAAATATGGTCAGTGGAGGTTTGCTGCACACATCGTCACCCATTGTGCATTGGTTGCGGTGTTCTCTGTTATGGATGTAAAAATCCCATGACATAGACATAAGAAGAACAGCGAAGTTCTTCCAATATCCAGGCCAATTTGTTCTTATGCTTTGTGTTCTGAAATTTATGCACTAACCAATGCTTAAAACAGATGATTTGCTTGCTTAATGCTTTGCTGTTTCTTTAGGTGTATATAAATTGGTGGCCACTGATCCTACATTATAATGATGGCCACATCTTGAAAGTAGGTAACCGGTTGTAATGTGCATTGAGATGACTAGAGGTTTTGAAAGATAAGTTCATTTTTTGTTTTGGCAGAGTAGAAAAGAGCTCCACGTATACACTATGCAATTTTACTGTGTGAATCATAGATGCTTACAAAAATCCCTTTGGGTTTGGACTTGTCTAATAACTCGTGACTTCAACACATGTGCACTGACTGGCCCAAAGCCAATTCAGGACTGCTTACATCTGCAGTTCTCCCAAATGACCACAATTTCATAACCACTACCCTGATGTATCTCTTGTGTGTGTCTTAATTTTTCATCTTTAGTATTAAGCATTGGAAATTTTCATTTGGCATTCTGTGCAGCTTAAGGGTTGTGGTAAATGTTATTGTCTTATAAACATCAGTCAGTCTTCCAAAATGTTAGAGGACAGTAGTTCCTTGTGACAAGCATGTCATGTAATTTAGCCGACCAAGATCAAAAGGAACTCAACTTCATGACCCACATTCCAAGCATTCTGGATGCTTACTGACGCTAACCACAAATACATCTACTGCTGGAAGTTGGGAATGTGTAATTTAGCCTCAAGCCCATCCTGTACTTAGATACACCACATCAAGCCCTTGGCCATTCATCTTTCAATACTGTGTGTTTTAAGCAATACTACAGTATTCCATAGGAAATCTCTCTGCAGGCAATCCTTTTATCTCTTAATTTCCTGAGGATCATTTGGTAAACCCCATAGTGGTTTGAAAACCGCATCTCGCATCCTTTCTCTTGGTAGGGTTTGTGCTTCAGGTCTTGGTCTTGCCCTTTAGTTATTAATTGAATAATGAATGGAACATCAGCCAATGCATTTGCATTTAAATTAGACAACGCTTTGCCTTCCAAATGTGAAACATGTCCACTTTTGTGAACTGTATTAATTGGAGCCCAGACTTAAGCAAAATAGTAAGTCACTTGCCTAATTTGTTCTCTTCTTCCAGTGATCCATTTGCAATGATCATGACTAGTTCTCCTGAGTTGAATTCAGGGATGACAATTTTGATCTCACCGCATAAGTTAATACTGTAAGTTTGGCTCCTGCACTGGAACAGACTTCAGAATTTTTTTTTTTTGCCTCTTTTTTTCCAGAATTCAAACATGTCCACCATTTCCAAACAAAAATATTCCTGATGTAGAGTAATAGATCAATAAAACTGAACATTTTCTTTTGACACAAAATGGTTTCAACATTGCAGAACACACAAAATTTACAATACTTTGTATGTTCAGAAATAGGTATGAGAATACTCGAACAATTTCAAAGAAAGAAATTTATATATATCAGTTCATAGAGGAAGCACACTTTGAGGCAGGAAGGTCACTTAATTAGGTAAAGTGGTAGCGTACCCAAGACTCACCACCTTCTTGACCCCACCAAAATTAGGTTCTGGGTAGGAGGCCATGTGATTGACATTCCCATCCCATTCCCAATGGAGGGCAAATAAGGACCACTTGACTGACTCATCCTATTGCCACTGCCATGAACCCAACTACAAGTGGGCCTGTCGCCATGTATTGTGAGCAACAGTGTGGGCAGCTTTTCCCGTCATAGGATCCTTCAATCAAAGGCAAACAGTACCTCATTGAGAGATTAAACATAGGTGGCTGCTGGGAGTCAAACTCATGGTCTAGATTCTGACCCGCTGCTCCCCTCTATGCTTGTGACTCCAACTGGAGAAGCCACACATAACATTCCTGGGTCCTCCCCAGCCCTGGGACTCCAGTGGTGCTCATCCACCAATAACCATGGGTTCTTCAGTGGCATAGTTAAGAACAAGAACTGATGGTGTTTGGTTGGCTGTTAGGTGTTGCTGGGCATGGTTTCTGCCCCCTTGGATTTCAGGTAAAAGCCTGATGGCAGCTTTGCCAAAGACTGAGTGGTATGTCACTTCACAGACCATTACTGGGAGAGGCGTTGTGGTTCTCTCATTGACTCTCCAGCTGATTGGCAAAGCCACCTGTCTCTGCAAAAACATTCTGCCACAGTCGCTGTTGTAATATTCACACTGCAAGCTTCCAAAACAGCAATGTCGGACTGTTCCACAAATGAAGGCATGTTTTTGGAACTGTAACATGAAAAGTCTGAAAATTAGTACAAGGACATGTGATGAAAATGCTTCATATTTAATATTTCATGGAGGAATTAAGTTTTGAATATTGTCGAAAAAAATACTTTTTTCGAGTTATGCAACGAGGTTCTTAGAAAGATGTAATTGAAAGATCACAATAGGTATTAGAGGTATTTCCGTAATAAGCTTTCCTAGGACAGCACAGTGGCTCAATGGTTAGCACTACTGCCTCCCAGCAGCAGGGACATGTGTTCAATTCCAGCCTCAGGTGACTGTCTGTATTGGAGTTTGCACATTATCCCCGTGTCTGTATGGGTCTCTTCTGGGTGCTCTGAATTTTTTTTTCCCCGACAGGCCAAAGGTGTGCAGGTTAGGTGGATTGGCCATGCTCAATTTCCTGTAGTGTCCAGGGATATGTGGGCTAGGGGATTAGCCATGGGAAATGAGGGGTTACAGGGAAGGGGGGTTGAATCAGGGTGCTCTTTGAAGTCTGTGTGGACTTGTTGGGCCAAGTGGACTTGATGGGCCAAATGGCCTGTTTCCGCACTGTAGGAATTCAATGACTTTGAAATCACAGGACAAGTGGCAATTGCTTGTTTTGTTGCTGATCCTGCTCTTTGGATAGAGTGTGTTTTTTTTGTATCTGCAATTAGTTGGGATCAAGACATGTCCAGGAAGAACTGCCCAGCTGATCACACTAATTTCAGGAAGAATTCTCTTGCTGAGTCCAGGGTGAAAACAATTCTTCTGAAACAGTGATTGGAAGAACTTTGCAATGTTGTATTTTCTGCGTGAAGTAAGTCTGACAGGCCCTAGTGATAACCATGCACGATTATTGATTTAACTAGATGTGCCAGAACATCAGATCATCACATTTTGGAGCATGTGGCATTTTATCCTTTTGTCTTCAAGAATAGACCAATAAGCAAAGTTATGTTTTTTTTCCCCAGAAAGCCAATCTCTGCAGTCAAATCCGTTTTGTTTTCTCTTTTTCGGAGATGTGTGTGTTTACGTGGACGTGCTGAGAAATATTTAGAAAGCCAAGCACTTATACTTCTGTATTACAGATTGTGTATCTTAAGCAGTGATCGCATCTTCATTGAATAAGTTTTCAGTTTTGACAATAATCCAGGGTATTGACCTAACTTGTTGATAGGTCCTTACGTTTAAAACCAAAATTGGCCAGTTTGGTGACTAGAAAAGTTATTTTTATTGCTGATATTTCTATTGTTGTGATCAGTGGAGCAGTGGGAATAGAATGACAGTACACTCCTCTAGCATCTATCATAATAGATAATAAGATGGATTTCTTCCTTATTGCGCAGGATATTTTGCAAACAAATAAAACAGTTTTGTCTTAAAATTAATGCACTTTTGGTGTCAACTTGCTTTTGTACTTGAAAGCTTAAATGCTGACAGTAATTTCTGTAGAAAATTAATTAGATACAGTTTCATCTTTTTAAATCTTAAATCCATTTTTGTCTGCACATGGTTTAAATTAATTATTTTATGCAAATAGCACATTTTCATCATTTTTATCATAAATTAGGTCACAACCTTGTATTGACAATTTCTTTTACAGTTCCACCACTTACATCACAAAACAGGTTATTTTCTCGATCTTCCACAAAATGAAGCAATCATCCACATAAATAACATTTTAAATTAACTACATATGTGAAGTAGATGAGTTAATTAATAATCAAGAGCATTCACTAATATAATGTGATTTGCCTGCTTGAAAGACAGTCTGTCACTTTGTGGTGGTTTTCTGTTGCCTCCTGATTCAGTGGTGTGTTTGAAGCAACATATCACTAGCCTATTTTCTTCACGCTTTTTCTGATTTTTCTTCCCTTATTTTAATTAGCATGGCTTTTTCACTTCATTAGACAACCCTACTTACATTTTTTTACCATTGCCTAGCTTCAAGGTCACCTCATTCCTAATGCAGAGCTGGTATCATGCTATAAAGCAGACAGCTGTTTCTCTCACAGAAAATTAAGTTCATTGGCAGCCACATTTACCTGTAGTTGATAGAAAATCATTCTAACAAGGCCTGTAATATCACCCAGCTCTACTTCACACTGGTAAGAATACATGGAACCCATTGATTTAGTTAGTGAGCTATCTCTTGATTCCTATCCCATGGATTCAATCGTATTACAGGGTGCTACCTTTTGAATGCAATTGATGTGTACAGTGAAATATCAAAACTAAAGGTTCTCACCGACAAATTATGCTCCTTTATATGTGAGGTGCAGACTTCTGGCTCTGTTGCGTCAGTGGTGCTCAAATCTGAATCAGAATCTGGATTCAGTGAGTTTAGGATTCATTATAAAGGGCCTTTTTTTTAAACCTGTCCTTTTGCATCATGGCAGCAGTTTCCAGCCTGTCTGGAGATGTTTCTGAGGTCATCCACATGAATCCTAATAGTCCTAATGGGGAGTCCCACCACTAAGGTGGAATTCTGAACTACAAGCATGTTGTACTCAATTGTTGCATATAACAGCGAATACCGATGAGGTTGAACTGACATTACAAGATAAACTGCACCCATCAGGATGTACAGGATGTTTCCTGGGAGGATCTGTGATAGTTTTGACAGGTGTCTCCAAGTTGTGTAACAGAATGTAACGACAACAATATGTGTGCGTTCTGTTGGTTCGAGTCTGATGTCTCTGAAGAGAGTATCATGTAAATCAGATGTAATGTTATTATCAAATGACATGTAATAAACCTATTCTATTTACCAAGTATGAGTCTGAGTCTGTCTTCTGCCAAAGACTTTGTATGCACATCCTTCCTCACTTGGTATCGATAACTTAAACTAACACAATAAAGAAGATTGGTGGCGGTGAATCTACACAAGGCATCCCAGATGGTTCACTCAGACCTGAAGATAGCATTGTAAGACATACCACTGCAGAACAAATGGTCACCAGTTCCGGGATAAGCAGAGATTATATTTTCTGGAGTCCATAAACTCAATTGGCTAGATGACTAGAGAATGGTATAGAATAAAATCAACAATATGGATTTGATGCTGATTCCATTAGTGGCAATTCATGAATGCCTGCCTCCTCACTTTATCCCATACCTGTGAAGTGGTTGTCCTCAAGCTATACATGAATAATTATCTCTCTCCAATGCAGAGAGATGCCTATGGCGTTTTGTGGAGTACAGTTACTTAGATATATAAAAATGTATAAACTTTTATAATTTTCTCACTTTAATAAACTTCTGGACAGGCCTGCAGTCTTCAAGGTGATAGCACAATATAATCATAGAAACTATGGAACCACAGAAAGGTAAAACCTCAGAAAGAGGCCATTCAGCCCATTGTGTCTGCAGCAAGCTAACTAAACTAGCCACCTGTACTAAGCCACTTTCCAGCATCTGGTCCTCAGCCTTGGAGTTTACAGAGCTTTAGGTGCAAAACAGGTTCCTTTTAAATGAGGTGAAGGTTCCATGTCAACCAGCAAACTGGACAATGAATTCCAGGCAGTTACCAACTTCTGAGCGAGAAACGATTTTGCCATGTCCTCTGTATCATTCTACCAATCATCTCAAATATATTCCTCTGGTAACTGACCTTTTTGTTATGGGGATCTGGTCTTCCCGGTCCACTCTATTCCTCAACTCCTCCATTCTAAGGAAAACAACACTAGCCTATCCAATCTTTGCTCTTTTTGCAATTTTCATGCTATGGGAACGTTCTTGTAAATCTCCTCTGTATGTTCTCTAGACCAATTATATTCTTCCTGTAATGCAGCCACCGGAACTAAATGCAAAACTCTAGTTGTGGTCTAACTCGTAACTTATATAGTTCCAGCACTTCATCCTTGCTCCTGCATTCAAGTAGTGCTCTTTCTTTAATAGTTCTCACCTTCATCCTGCAAGGTATCATTCTGACATTCAGCAAAAGCCCCAGTTCTGCCATGACAGATGCCTGCCATGAAGATTTAACTGGATCCTTTCCTGAGAATTAGGATGGGATCATTGTGGGATCAACTTGATGGACTAAGATTCTGATAATGCACAAAGTCTGCAAACAGACTGATTATTTTTTAAAATGCATATGCTATCACTGTTGGAATATGAGGGAAGATATGAGGGAAGATAGCATAAAGACATTTATGCTTTTTAATATTCTATAAAACAACTAGTGCAGAACAAAGAGTTGCTGTGGTGCCGTGGTCAATGCTCCCCAGCTTAAATCTCGTATATATCTTCCGTCTGTACTTTAGTCTTTAGGGCTTCAGTGGAAAAGCCATATGCTTCCTAACTGGAATATGCTACTAAAATGTCAACTTGGTTTAGCCTAATAGCGTAACGTATCTGACTGAGAAACAGTTTTACAAAATCAACCCCTGCTGATTCTCTCTATCAGATTACCTGCTGTGCTTTGTCCACAAAGATTTATATTTTTCTGATCCTTCGCTCCCATTGATTGCAGCATCTTTATCATTGTAGATGTATATTTGTGGATCAATTTTATTAAATTCCAATACCTACTTTTCACTTAAGGTGTATTTATTTAAAACCATCCAGCTTTGCCACCTCTCCCCCAGACATCAGCTATTTAACCTACAAGGCCATAATGGTTTTAATGAAGAATCAGGAATTCAGATTTTGCTCTTTCCAAACACGGCGAACGATGAGTTCAACTGTTTAAGAAGTAGACTCGCTGGTGTCCAGTTTACATGAATTTTATTAACAGATTGGCAGAACAGCATTACCAAACATTTTCTTTACTGATTTTTCTATTACAATGTGATCTTTACAATAAATCCTGCTGATAATAACAAACCTTGAATTTTAAAATTCAAATGGAGGGGCCAATCTTTCTCAACATTAATCAGCTCTACAACAATGAATGTTAAAGCGGGACCTTCCCTTACTGATCTTGATATAACAATGGAATTCCAACTGAGACTAATTGAAAGACGCCCTATCATATTGTGAATCCCATATGGATTCGTTGCCTGATCAAACAGGCTGCCAGCTGCAGACAGACGGCAATGAAGCAACTGGTGTGAGGAGGAATATGGCACAAGACAACTGGTACAAAGCAACTGCTGTCAACATGTGTGAAAACCGAGAGTAAGAGTGTTTGAAAACAGAAGCTTTGATGATGTTGATCATGAAGAAAATTTGCAGTCGAGAACATTTTGTACTTTCAACAAGATAGCAACAGTACGAGTAATATGAAGCAAAATACAGTGTATCTTTTTGTCAATAAAATGATATCCACTTCAAATTGATTGTTTCTCCTTTTTCTGATGGATGAATCTCAACAT
This sequence comes from Ginglymostoma cirratum, assembly GCA_024137785.1. Classification (NCBI taxonomy): domain Eukaryota; kingdom Metazoa; phylum Chordata; class Chondrichthyes; order Orectolobiformes; family Ginglymostomatidae; genus Ginglymostoma; species Ginglymostoma cirratum. The sequence continues at coordinate 27,010,517 of JAHRHZ010000045.1, forward strand.
TATAATCGATATCCTGACACAGTGACCAAACTGCTGATCCCAAAGAAGCTTGATAGTGTGGTCTTCAACTGTAGTTTAATCGACTAAACATTAGTCATAACTATGCTGTTGTGGTACAATCATTACTAAAGGTTGCTGGAGTGTCCATTACCTTCCTATAGCCATGCCTCACTGATTAAGCCAATATTGGAAAAGATTAAGGGCATCCTATCACCCAAAAGCCAATTACACTTCTTTAGTAGTACATTAATAGTCACTTAAAGGTCTCAACCTGCCTGCACCAATGGCAGTGGAGTGTGGTACACCAATGGGGCATCACTTAGTAACAACTCTCAGCCTCCGTGCAAATTTGGGGCAGTGGGAATTAAGCCGTGGGAGGGTTCAAAGGTAGCAAGGTTCATCCCCACTGAAAGACTGACTGGCCTTCTAAATATCCTATCTCACCAGAGGCTGCCTGGCCTGCTTTATGAACCTTATAGACATGTCGAAACCCTGTGGCCTCCTTTATATTGATTGATCTGGGTCAGCTGCAATCCCAGCAATGGCCTCTGCGAGCAGTGGTGCTGTTGAGAATGAGGATGCTAGCCTCTTAATTGACCAGCAACTCTAAATCTAAGAGGACAAAAGTCTTGATGGTAGCTGTTAACTGTCTAATTGCCATAATTCTGAAAAGGCTTCTGAAAATGGTTGTGACCAGATGCGGATGGTGGACGGGGCCATTAATGCAGCCATTAAATTCAGCCTGTAACTTGTGGCTTCCCCACACTTGCATTCTGGAAGCACTGTTATTTTTGCAGAGAGGAGGAATAAGTAAGTCTTTTTTGGGCTAGCAGGAATGGTGTGCCTCAGAGCTGAGACCTAAATGCTTGACAATTTATATAAATGATTTGTATGAAGGGACAAAAGATATGATAGCTAAATTTGCTGACAACACAAAGATAGGCAGGAAAATAAGTTGCAAAGGAGACAAAAAGAGCCTACAAAGGGATCTAGCTAGGTTCAGTGAGTGGACAAAGACCTGACAAACAGAGTACAATGTAGGAAAGTGTGAAAATGTCCATTTTGGCAGGAAGAGTGAAAAAAAAGGGCATATTATCTAAATGGTGAGATATTGCAGACCTCTGAATGTAGAGGGATCTATGTGTCCGCGATCATGTATTAAAGAAAGTTCATATGCAGGTACAGAAAGTAATCAGGGAAGCTATTAGAATTGTATGTTCTTTTGGGGTGAGTGAGATTTGAATACAAGAGTAGGAAGGTTATGCTTCAGCTGTACAGGGCATTGGTGAGACCATATCTGGAGTTCTGCGTTGTACTGGTCACTGTACTTCTGGAAGGAAGGTAATGTGTTGGAAGTAGTTAAGAGAAAGTTTACTCGACTGATACCTGGAATGAGCAGATTGCTTTATGAGGAAAGGCTATACAAGTTAGGCTTGTATCCTCTGGAGTTTAGCAGAGTTAGAGATGACAATTGAAACAGAAGATCCTGAGGAAGAGTCATTTGACCTGAAATGTTAACTCTGATTTCTCTCCACAGATGCTGCCAGACCTGCTGAGCTTTTCTAGCAATTTGTTTCTGATTTACAGCATCTGCGGTTCTTTTAGTTTTTATCTAAGATCCTGAGGGGCCTTGACTAGGTGGATGTTGAAAGGATGTTCCCTCTTGTGATAGAATCTAGAACAATGGATCATAGTTTAAAAATAAGTGTTGTCCATTCAAAAGAGAGATGAGGAAACTTTTTTCTCTCAGATGTTTGTGAATAATTGGAATTCCCTTCCTCAAAAAGCAGTTCATAACCTAAAGACAGGAGAAATTAATCAGATTATAGCATTTTAAACCTCATTTACACATATTTTGCAAGTTCTTACTTTCAGTTTTCAAGTTCTTGATTAAATCTACCAATTTAAAGTCACATTATTTATATTTTCTTGACTTTTCCAGATAAATTTAAAACAATGCAGTATTACTTTTGAATTTTGTGCAAAAGTTGCCCTAACCTCTGGCACAACCTCAGTGGCAGGTCACTGGGACCTGCAGAGAAATAGAATGGATGGTAAAATAGTCAAATGGACAAATATCAATACTGTACCAGGATATCAGGTTAAACAGTAGAGAAATTCATGGTCATTGTCTTTTTCAAACTTCCTGTTCCATTTGCTTTCTTTTCTTTCTACTTAGATGTGTTTATATTTTCACTTCTAATGTATATGGTCTTGCTCAGGTCCAATGAAAAAATATAAACACATATTGTTCATTGTGGAGCAGGACAAATTAGACTTCATGGCTAATTCAATATATTACAATGAGATGGGCTTTCAAATTTATCTCATTATCAGACTGGCTTATTGGCAGAACTCTTGTATTTGCACCAGTAGGTTGTTGGTTCAAGTCTCATGAGCTCAAACAAGTCTGGTATTTCGATGCAGTTATGAGGGAGTGCAAAATTATATCTTAAGATGAAAAGGCAAAACCTATTTGTATGGATACATCATTTTGTGGTTCTTTCTGTTGTAAAGGGACACTCCTGGTGTCCTCAACCAATAAGAATAAAATACATTTTTCATGCTGTTTGTTTAATTTGTTTTTTTTAGGATATCAGAGACATGGAAAATGTTACTTTTGGTGGCAACTTTCCTTACATGGATGGTAGTCCTATGGTGGTGTTTGATAGGTAACTCCAGAATTTTGACACAATGATGGTGAAAGATTGAAAATGCATTAGTGAGTCAGGAAGATGTTTGAGGTGTTGGCATCTCTGAAAATGTAGTTCCCTTGGCTCCATTGCAAGATAGAGGCCACAGTAAAGGAGGCGATTAAATGTAAGATTAAATTGTGCTTTACTTGATACACGGTGTCACAATTGTGCAGGAATGATAGACAGAGTAGATATTGAATCCAGTGGGAGAGGATAACTAAGTCAATTTGGACTTCCCTAAAAAGAGGGCCTTGACTGCAAAAGCCTCTAGCTTAAAGACAAGAGTTTAATTAATAAACCAAACTGATAATGAGGTAACTTTTTTTTCCCCCTGAATGTGTTGAGCTTCTCCTCTGGTATTCAGCTGAATATTCAATAAAAATCCTGAGTTGAGCTAATTCATGCGGATTCACTGATGTTGTAATTTCTGTGTTTCTTTTCAGTCTGTTATTCTGCTTATCAAATCTTTTTCAAACTAGTATGGCACACAATACACATAGTAGAGTTACTCTAACCATGCATTTTCCACAGTACTGACCAAAGCATCCAACTTTCACTTCTCTGTCTTCATAGCCAATATGAAGCATCAACACTTTTAAAAAAAACGTGGGATTATTCAGATATTATTCTGACTTTGTTAAAATAGGAGATATCACTTTAGTCAGCTGTTATGTATCTTTTCTGATTTTCATTTCCAAGGTGGGTGTCAATGTAACAAAATTGAGTCAGTGCTTCTTAACTTTAATTCAGAACCTGACCAGAAAATTGGAAAGTAATTTACTCAGCTCTTTAAATACGATAATATTAACAAATACGCACATGCAAAAGCACAAATACAATGCATACAAACACAGAATATTACTGAAGCCCATTACAAAAATTTATTTAAAATGGGTTACAACCATGACATTAGTGGTTCCTGATAATAGTGAAGAGGAAAAAAATATCAGCATGCATATTTGCATGTGTACATTTCACAACACAGAAAGAAGTCATTTTTTACAATATTACACATAGAGTTGTCAATCTTACTGCTTTTAAAAGAATGCTGATGCGGATGAACACTTCTGCCTTAAGTGTTTGAAGCACTTTGAGTAGGCGGTGTTGCTGAATGACACTTTTACTTATTCACAATGGGGAATTTAAATTTTTAAATGAAAATTGCAAACATAATGATAACACACCCTCTGAGTCAGCCTAATTCATGTGGTATCTACTTCACATCTGACACACACATACTGCTGAATTTTATAATGGTGTCCACGTTAAAAGGAATGATAATCTTATAGTTCCTAATGCTGTGAGACAATGTCCTGAGGATTTGCAAGAGTAGCAGAGGAATATTTTCTTGTTAAAATTTTGGATAATTTCCCTTGATCTAGAAATCATCAGACAAAATATGCAGTAATGAAATGAATATGTCCAAGCAATCTTTTTACAAAGTCTAATTTTCTGAATGTATAAATATATGCCACATCATCACCAGTTGGAGGCCAGGCTGAGGTCTGGGAGGCAGACATGATTCATTATCCCACAGTGGAGTCCAGGGCTCTATTTACATTGTAGGCTGCAATAGCTTCCAGACAATGTGTTTGCATTTCACAACTGCATAAAGCAGTTTGAATGGAGGTGCAGATATTAGTTAAAAGCAAACTTACAAGATAGGAGACAAAGGTCAGAATGGTAATAATATTTACCAATTACCATCAAGTGGAAATTTGCACTTTGGTGGTGGGGGCTATTTTAGCTATCTTACTGCTATTGCAGCATGTTTCAATACACATTCAGTCTGATAGTGAGTATAACTATTAGTGTATTAAATATATCATTTTAGCAAACTGTGAATGGATATATCCAACTAATTTAGGTACTTTAGCCATATGTTAAATCTTTATGCCAACGGCACAATAAATCACCTTCAGATCAAGTTTTATTGCCACAGACAAACTTGTATCTAATTTGATCTTTTATTATATTGTATAACAAAGAATACATAATGAATGTTAAACAGCCTACAAGCATAATATGATTTACCATTCATTTCAAAACGCCAGTAATCCTTTAATAGAAAATAGGTGAGTATTATATCGGCTATTGACCAGGTCTAAGAAACAAATAAAATCATAGAGTCCAACTAAGTGCCTAAGGCCATGTTTAAACTTTTATGCCATTGAAGGTGGTTTCACAGCATGTTGTCGTTCTATTGCAGCTGGTGTAAATATCAAGTGTTACAGGAGTATCTATTCAAAATGCCCTGAACAAAAGTTTGAATTTACTTCAAATCTATGATCTCTATTGTAGATAGTTTACAGCTTCCCTTTAAAAAAAAGCAAAAACGAGGACACATAGACATAAAACCTTTTTTTAATAATTGGGACTGCCTTCTTCCTGATGTGCACGTTTGATTAATTTAACCAAATAACTCATTGGATAATTTGACTTATCTGAGGCAGCAAATTAAGAGACTGTGAATTGGAATATTTGACATTAAAAGCTCAGTACCAACTAAGCATGATAGAGTCATGAGTTAATGACTGTCGGAAGTGGTTTTATAGCAGCCTGAACACATGGTCCAAAGTCTCAAATCTGGGCTCTCTCATAATTTTTTTTTGTGCTATGCTGCTAGGTCAAACTGCCCCAGCAGAAGTGCACTGACTGCCCTGAAATTTTCATTGCAGGAGGTTGGAATGATTTTGATAGCTGCCTGAATAGAGATTGCACAAGGAGCTGGCCCAGTGGAGCAGTTATAACTTAAGTCTACTAGATCTTAATTAAAGGGATATGCTTACTTAAAGGTGAGTGACACATACTGAAGAAAAGTCAGATCGGACTCGAAACATTACCTCTGTTTTTCTCTCTACTGATGCTGGTCTGCCAAATTCTCCAGATTTTAGATGTATCAATTTTCAGTCTCCATTTCACACATTTTTGAGCTTTGACCAAGATTGACAGTTCAGCATAAACGGAGTGAAAGAAGAAAAAAGATTTGCATTTACATAGCGTCTTTCATGATCACCGGATGTCTCAAAGCACTTTACAGACAATGAAGTGCTTTTTGAAGTGCAGCCACTGTTATAATGAAAGAAAAGCACAAAACCGATCCTGTGTGGAGTACAAAAACTGTTCCTCTGTTGCAGGGATGGCCAGATCACTACATGTGTGTTGAGCGTTAGGAATGCTCAGCAATATAGTGTACCATGGGTACCCACCTCAAAGACTGGTAGTTGTGGCACAAATGATAAACTCATGGCTAAATAATAAAGGCACTATTCATGGATGTAGGTAGTAAACAGGCTTATCGCTGTGCATATTCTCCACAGTGCATGGACAACTTAAGACAACAGTACAAAATTACACTGGTAAGGTAACAATTCTCAAATATATCAATGGAACAAATGGTGGCTAACAATTTAATCCAAGATAAGATCATTTGTCTGCCCCTTGATGCTTGAGGACCTAATTAATCAAATGTTGAGGTGGTAGCAGCAGGTGAAGGAGAGAGCTGCCTGCTTCACACATATTATAGACCACTTGTATTGCAACATGAGTCCTAAGTTTATTGCAAACTCTTAATTGTAATTTTTAGGGTCAACTAACTCAATCATCTGATCTGCATCTATTACTACCAGGCCTTCAGTGGCTTAATCAGTGTTTCTTACAACAAAAGCAAAAAATAACTTGTATGCACCTTAGATATGGTAAAATGTTCCAAGGTATAATGCAGGAGTATTATCAATATTGACACAGGACCACATTTGAGGAAATGAACAAATTCTTGGTCAAAGAGGTAGATTTTTAAAAAAAGGGTCAAGAATGGGAAGAGAGGCAGAAAGATTTCGAAAGTGCTTTTCAGGACTTAGGAATATTCTAGTTAAAGGTGTGGCAACCAAATGATGACTGTTTAGCTAGCAATTCTCACATGTTCCAAGCTCCCGTTCAGCATTCAGCTGTACATTTCACAACCCCTCTACCTTATGCTGTACACTCAATGTTAAAAGGGAAGAAAAAGAATTGTTAAAACCACCCGTCATTAGAGAACTGAGTTGAGACATGGCCATACGGACAACTTGGGTCAGTTTCCAGTTCTCACTTACTGCGTGTCACTCACTGTGTGTGTCAATATTCAAACTCAAATTGCTTCAGGTCAATCAAACTTTGCTGAGGCAGCATCAGTCATATTTCCTGTAACATGCCCGCGAAGGCCAGGCAGGATCTATGGAAACCTATTTGGATAATAATGAGTAGACATTGCCCACCGTGGGAACTGGCAGATTTCTGACAAATCCTTTGAAAGCATGACAAATTCCAAAGAAATTTCCATCTGGTAACAAACATTAAATAAAAACAAATGAGTAACTTGAATCAAATAAACAATGAAAGGTTTCAAACACAAGTTAACCAAAGCAAGTCTCCAAAATATTAATCAATTTGAGGGCAATGTACTTTTAGTAGCTTCAGGGAGGATCTTGCTGTCGTTCATGCCAGCAGCCCAACATTTTGCTCAAAGAAAGCAAAGCCATGTAGGTTGTAGAAGAAACAGGAGGTGCACCCTGAATGGACCAAATACCTTATCACGTTGTACCCTGCAGTGAAGCACACGCTTCATTTTCTTCCAGAGCAAAGCCTGACCCTGAAAGGCTCAACCTTCTACGTTACCAAATTCAATAAACTCCACAAATGACCACACACACACACACACATACACACACACACACACACACACGGCCGCAGGCAGAACGCAGACTTTGAACTGTCTATTCATCCTGTAGCCATGGCATGCAGTCAGTGCTAGCCATTCCAATGAATGGCCGTACATCTGAACACAAGGCACAAAACTTAATAAGAGGCTAGCACCACTGAAAGTTTGTCTGTAGCCTGCACCTCCTAAAAATGAGAGGTATTTTGACTGCAGCGAATGCTGGAGGTGGGGGAGGAAAGAGAGTCAGAGCAGAAGAACATTCAGTATTGGTGTGAGGTCAGTGACAATGCACCAAGATCCTTTAGTTTGGCACAGCAAGCTTTGGTACAGGAGGTGGCTAGCAAAAGAGAGGTACTCTACCCACAGAGGACCAAGAGACCCTCAAGGCAGATAAACAATGGCAATGGAGTAGATATCGATCACTGTCAATGCCAGTAATACAGAACCTGAATCCAGTGCTGCATAAGTTTCAATGACCGTATATGAGTAATCAAGGTCAGTAGGTACATCTTCAAAACTCATATGCTCAAAAATGAAATTTGCACAGTGTGTAATTTATTATCCCTATTCACTCACCTACCATCAATATCTACCAACCATGACTCATACCTCATTCACATCTTAAACGCACTCTCACACTGAACACTGCTGCAAACCTCATGCCCACAACTTGCAAACTGCATATACTAACAGCAATTTAACCATGGCAGCAACTTTACCCATTGCACACATTAATGCACATTCCTTTTCTTGCATAAAGCCACAAGCAACAGCACATAACCAATAAAAGTCAGGAGTTAGACACTGCTCCCATTAAACAGTCAATGCTAGTCATTCTTGAGGCACCAGTGACTGAGGATGCAGCTGCAGGGACAGGATTGAAAGGATGAGTAATGATTGTACATGTACACCTCACCCTCCTTTTCTCAACCCGTGTCCTCTTCTGAGTTACCAGATGCTTGCTACCCACTGTCCTCAGCACAAACCTAATCTTGCGCCTTTCTCCTTTCACTTGCTCTATAACCCGAGAGAGAAAAGAGACTGATGAAGGAGGAACGTGGTCATTCTCACTCATACTCACATTTGCAGCCAGTAGCTCAGACACAGGATGGAATTTATAGGGTAGTTACAAGGCAGATGCTGCAAAAGGTAGGACATCAAGCATTGTGAGCTGAAACCACAGCAGTGGGAAAGGATATTAATTTGTGGAGGATGAAGTTACAGATCATGCAGAGAACACAGATGAGGGCTTGGATCAGCCAGCCTACAGAAAAAGGCTGGGACAAACAAAAACAGAAATTGTTGGAGAAACTCAACATCTCTGGCAATATCTGTGAAGAGAAAACAATCTTAAAGTTTTGAGTCCAGTGATCCTGAAAAGTGATAGGACTTGAAACATTAACACTGTCTCATCTTCACAGATGCTGCCAGACCTGCTGAGTTTGTTCAGCAATTTATGCTTTTGCTTGTTTCAGGTCTCTAGCATCCACAGTTCTTTGCAGAAGAAGGATGATGGAATGCATGGAGGGAAGACAGACCTACTAGTAAGCTGGCAGGCATTGTTCAGGGACACAAAACTTGGCACAGGGCTTCATGCAGATCTTGAGGCTCATTCTGCCCAGCATGGAGGTGGTCCTCAACTCTATTACAGCACTCATGGACCAAATGTGATGTTAGTCTACAATGATTGATGCCTCAATCTTCATTGCAGCAGCACAAGCAGACACCAGCAATTGTCTTAGTGTGGCAATGGGTGTTCAGACTTACATCCTGCAAGCACACACTGCTGTTGTCATCCCATGGGAGTGTCAGCAGCTCTATGGAGCACAAACTTGCTGTCTTCCGTCACTATAACAGCATTCACCCTCCCACAGCTACTCACTCTGATAGTGCCCATGCCAAAGTCGTCAGCCAGCCACCCAGCCTCGATTTCTGAAAGCCGTGCCAAGACGATGCAGTCCAAAAGTAGGCCTTCAAGGGCCAGTTCATGTACATCTACATTTTCCTTCATTGAATATTAACAGTCTCAGGAGCCATGCTGCAGGCACTGAGAGAGAGAATGTGGTCAGAAACAGACATTGAAACGACAAAGCTTTAAGGGAAAGCATGACGTTAATTAATTGATTTTCATTTTGAATATTAGATAGTTTGATAAAGTTAATTTAGAATATTTATTTTGTGGTGGCTTTTATTCCCACATTCACAGTAGGCTGTGATGGTTCATACCACATGGAAGTTAAACTGTGACAAATGGAGATGTGACAATGTGTTCACAGGTATTACAGTACCTGGGAGAACGTAGAACTAGGGACACAATTTAAAAATAATAGTTGTGTATTGAAGACATGAATAACAAGAGTCTTTTTAATTACAGAGACTTGAGTGGCTTTGGAGCTACCTTCCCTAAAAGGCAGTTAAAGCAGAATCCATGAATATTTTTAATGCAGAAACAGATAGATTTTAATAAGCACGGAGAGGGGGTGGGTGGGGGTGAGAGGTTGTCAAAGGTAAGTAGGAATGTGCAACAATCAATCATGATCTTAGTGAATGGAGGATCAGGCTTATCATTTAATAAGGGGGGACACGTCCAATTCCTGCTCCTAATTTTTATATTTGCATGAGCTGATCACAGACAGCCCAGCCAAAAAATTAACATGTAGGTTGCCTCCTCCTCGTTTTTCTATGCCTATCTATGTGGTGGTGAGTCTGTACCAGATGCAGCTGATCATAACAAATCACCAGACACACCGGTGAGTACTGTAGGGCTGTGCATGGTGGTCAAGGTAATTCATGCATCGCTTAAGCCTCCCAAATGTTCTCCTTACCCACATTTCCTGTGGCAGCCTGGCTTTAAGTATGTGCTTGCTGCTCAAGTAACTTTGGGTTGACAATTAGCTGTGCACGAGTCTTTGGGTTGCTTGCACATGGGTTTTGCGCTATGTACCTTGTGGTCTACAGAAGGCTATTGCTACCCAGTAGCCACCTTTTTTTGGATATGATGGCTTAAATGCAGATGGTACACTGGACTAATGGATGAAGGCATCATGGTTGCTGCAAAGCATCTGGAAAAGAGGATGCGCGGGGGCACAGGGCTAGGGACACAAGGTAGAGAAATGACGTCAGGTACATTAGTTGAGCTTGACAGGCTGCATAGCCTATTGCTGTGCTGCAATGATTCTGGAAGCCATGATGTGGAAGCACCTGAGTTGGACTGGGGTGGGCAAGGTCAGAAACCACACAACACCAGGTTATAGTCCAACAGATTGACAGTCAGTCAATGCAGCATTTTATAAATTCCTAGTTTAGAAATAAAACCAGTCTGACTCCAAACTAAAACACAAACAGATTCTAAACAAGGCCTCACACCTAAGATGCATTGTCTGACCTAAAATGTCACCTCTTCTTTACCTGATATAACCATTAGCTCCCTCAAGGCAGTGACTTGAAAGGAATTTAGGGATTTATATGTATATATTAGTCAATTAAAACCTTCTAACTGATAAGATGCTGTTAAATGTTTAAAGTTTATTTAGTACATCCTCATCAGTGGTGTGACCCTTTGATCTTTTACTTATAAATTCTGTGTCTGATACCACTTCTCTCACTAACACCTGAAGAAGGAGCAAGGTTCCAAAAGTTTGTGTTTTCAAATAAACCTGTTGGACTATAACCTGGTGTCACATGATTCTGGAAGGACACCAGCATTGATCTGCATGATATGATATGGCCATGCAACAGCTAAACATTGAGGTAGTGGTAACTTTCTGGTTATAGTAAATTTCTGATTTTAAATGCGGTACCCAGAAAGTGATACATAATCAACGATACTCCAAACCGTGAGAAAACTGGCTATCCTGGAGAACTCTTTCTGGAAAATATGAACAGAATTTATTCCTCCCTGTTCATACACAGAAAAAGAAATTTTTAAAAATCAATATGATGCCTTTCACTATCATCAGATTTCACAAAGCACAATACATTTAGAATAGAATAAAAATTATAAATTAAATCACAATAAAACACATTTTAAAAAATGAGGTAACTGGTTTCTTTTTGTGATGAGAAAGCTGTGGCTTTTACATGGAAACCAATGCGATCTGAGAGAATAAGCATGTAAGAAATTATGAAGCAGGAGAAAAATCATTTTATCTTGTGGACTACTCTGTCTGCAGATCATATATACAATCCACTTCATCATGTGCACTATTCATGTATACAATTAAAAAAATGTCCTGTAAATATTCTCCTCCTGCTCATTCAAAGTCAAGTTAGACAATACCCCTCAATCAAATTCAGAGATAATCACAAACAGTCCTAACATTGAACATTACCACTGTTTCTTTACTATCTTCGGGTTGAAGTCTTGGAACTTTCATTGTAGCAGTCCTGTGGTTATCCCTGCATCCCAAGGATTGCAGTAGTTGAAAGGATAGCTCACCAACACGTCCTGAAGGGCAATTAAAGATGGGCAATAAATGCTGGCTTGGTTAATGATGCTGTCATCCCACAAATGAGTAAAACTAGATCATACTCATCTAGTTCTCCCTGGAATAGGACATCTCCCATTGCAAACCATTAGACTTCATTCTGCATCTTTCAGCTTGAGATGACTTTGTCTTTTAAATTACTGAAAGTGTAAGCTGACAGCCATGAGACAAGGCCATTTGAGCATCTAGGACTTCGGTGAGCAACAGTACATGCAAAATTTCTCCTAAATGTTGAGTTTTAAGCACTAAGGCAGAATTAAATGAAATGAAACCAGTTACAGAGAGTGAAGTGAAATGAGGGAAAGAAAGATTGGATTTTGAGAGAGACAAAATAGATTTTACAAATTAAAAAGTGAATGTTATTCAAACCTCTAAAAGAAGAAGGACCATAGGAAAGAATGAAGATAAATAATTTGCATTGTTCTCTCTCTGGTGAACTCTGGTGAGGTTGATTAACATTGCATTAACTCCCTGCTAAAAGACCATTTACTCTGTTAAGATTGAGCCCTAAATTTCTCTGGCATGTTTAATGGGCAATTAATGTCCAAAACCAGTAAATTCTTAAAAACAGAGCGAGGTTAAGGATAAACTGACATTCTTGCAAGACAAATGGTGGAGCAGCACTCATCAATCAGCAAATTATAGACATTCACAAGTCATGGCATATCCTTTCTTTACCTATACTTGCTGGTAAATTCTCATGTTAATAACATTGTGCATTGTGCTACTTTGCAAGCAACATCTGAGCCAATATATCTTCCAACTTTGTCATTTATATAGCTGTCAAAACTATTCCTAAATATATCTATCCAAATCCTTGTAAGGAATGTTAATTCACCTTCAAATAGTGCTCTATCTGGCAATCTAATGCATATATCTAATGCTTTATTGTTACTTTTAAACTAGTCTTTGGCCACACATAATTTTAATGGGATTGTTATAATGCTGTTGTGAAATTAAAGCCTGAAAATATAGGCTTTTTCAAAAGAATGGTCGACATGTAGTAGAGATGTCCATTTATGACATCTGACTCTCTCTAAGTATCACTTATTTTCTCTAGATCCTTAAATGTCCAGCTAGATGTGGTACCATTATGTAAAGTTTCAGAGCAGATTAAAATAACACGGCCAGTTACCTACTGCATTTGATTATGTGCTCCAGGGACTCTCACACATGAAGGCAGGATTTCAGAAATGCAGAAATTAAGTTTCTAGGAATACCTTTCATACTTTTCTTGTAGCATGTGCTGCTAATGCTATAAAGATGGATATAGAAGTGGAATTGTACGGTGAGTTAAAAACTGCACAAAACAGGGGAGAGTGAAAAACACAAATAAAAAGCAATATATTGCAGATGTGGAAAATCTGTAATAAACCGAAAAATGCTGAACATACTCAGCAGGTCTGAGTGTCTGTGGAGGAAGCAACAGAAATATTTCTGGGCAATGATTTCTCTTCAGATCTGGAAAGAGAAATGATTGCAGTAAGTTTTAAAGTACAAATGGCGAGCCAACCAACCTCAACAACTTCAACATCCACAACCCGAGCTACAAGTCTACTCCAAAACCTTAGACATATCAATAAAGTGGGGGTGGGGGTTGGGCAATGTTGGTGATCGTGGGAGGTGGGGAGAACTAGAACAAAAAAATAATTGTCTGTGATGCAGCGAAAGGCAAGGGAGATTAAACGACAAAAGGGATAATGGTGCAAGGCAAAAGATAACGATAATTGGTTTAAGTACACAAACAAGAGATGAGTTTAGAGGAGGTGTACACATAGCACAATGGACTGGGAAGTTATTATCTTAAATTGTTTAACTCCACAATGAGTTCGGAAGACTGGAAAATGCCTCATTGGAAATTGAAGTGCTGTTTCATGAGTTCTATTGGAATGGGGAAGGTCAAGAAAGATCGATCAGTGTTGGAGTGAAGCAGGGAATAAATACATTGGATAACTGAAAGCTCAGTGCCACTAAACATAGATATTCAGCCAAGCAGTCACCCACCTGGTCTCCCCATTGTGCAAAGTCTTACACCTTCATCAACAGTGACAAATTACATGGTTGCTAGCTCACTGAAATAAAGTACTTTCCATCTTTATGATGTGAAGTGTTGATCTCCTGTCAATTAGTTGTATGCATTTGCACTGAGAAGATGACTTTAAGCCTAAAGTTTGTAGAAGGATAACATTTTAGAACAAAGTTACCAGTGTAATTTGCAAAGGCTTGGTGAGCAAGCCGTTACAAATCCTTGCTGATGGCTTTTTTTTCAGAATTCCAGTTAATTAAAGTGATAACAGAAATGAAAAGAAACCATTTCAATTTAAATATCCAAATCACTAAATCTTAAACTCCAATTTCTGCTATTTCATGTGAACTAGATGGATGCATTTGAAAGACTCACACTATTTCTTGCCAGTGAATAATTTGTGAAAGGACTTAACTATATCTATGGAAAGTATATAGAGTGAAGCAAAGGGAAGGTTGGTATTAACATGCCAGCAGAAGATAGGTGATGCCTGCTGAGTCTTTGCAGTTCACAGAGAATAAGTCTGCAAATGTAACTGGAGACAAATTATTGTTCATGGAGGATTTAAGGTGGCACTTTGAATCTGTTATTATTTTACCACTTGCCACTTCAAGACCCCTCGTGAATGCTTGGCATCCATGTCCATATAGCAGCATGGCATATCTTCAGCATACAAATTACATGTAGAATTGTTGTCACACTGAAATTTTAATGTTGATTCACACAACAAATTGTGTCAACACACCAGCACTACATGCAAATGCTCAGTTAGTGGCACACAGGAAGAGGTCTACAAATGTTACATAAATGTCACGCTGCTGTTAAAATTCAGTGTGAAAATTGATGGAAGCACAGTTATTCTGAACAGTGCATTGCTGATTTGATGCAAGCTAATGGAAAACTGCTCTCTGGGGAGCCTTCCCGGACATGGTTGGATAATAATTAAGGGACTGCATTGATTGCCATAGGAGAATATTATCATGAGGGAACAGAGACAGGAATAGGCCATTCAGCCCATCAAGCCTGTTCCACCCTTTATTATGATCATGGCTGATCAACTGTATCAATAATTTTCACCCACACTATACCCATAATTGTTTTTTGTACACTGGTAATCATAAATCTATCAAACTCTAAATATACTCGATAACTGATCTTTCACAGCACTCTGTGGTAGAATATTCCAAAGGTTCATCACTGAGTAAAAAACAAGTCCTTCTCATCTCGCTCTTAAATGGCATCCCCCTTATTTTTAAATCATACCTCACAGTATTAAATTCCCCACCCACGGAAACATCTTGCCTGCATTTAACTTGTCAATCCCTTTAAATATTTGATTACCTCTCAAAGCAAGAGAACGTAGTCCCAGTTTGCCCAATCTCTCTTCAAAGGACACTTTAACAAAAACTGCAAACAGTCCTCAAGATGTGATTGAGCCAAGTTCCCATACAATTGAAACAAGGTTTCATTACACCTGTACTCAAATCCTCCTGTGAATAAAGCTAACATTCCATTAGCCTACTGTAATAGCATGCTGCATTCGCATGTTGGCCTTCAGTGACCTATTGACAAGGTCACCAAATCCCTTTGCACATTGACACTTTCTAACTTCTCACCATTTAATAAATACTCTGCACATCTGTTCTTTCTCCCAAAGTGGAAACTCACATTTTACCTCATTATATTCCATATGATATGTTCTTGTTGAATCACTAAGCCTTTACCAAATCATCATGAACATATTTTACATCTTCGTAACACATATTCCTACTTATCTTTGTATCACGTGCAAATTTGGAAATATTACATTTGACTGTCATGACCAAATCATTGATGTATCCTCTGAACAGCTACGGCCCAATTACTAATACTTTTAATACCTCACCAGTTACAATCTGCCAAAGTAAGATTGACTCATTTATTCCTACTCTCTGTTTTATGTTTGTTAGCCAGTCATTAATCCATGCCAGTGCGTTATCTCCTATATCCATGTGATTTAATCTTGCTAACCAAACTCTTGTTGGGGATTTTATCAAACACCTTCTGAAAATCTAAATATACCATATCCATAGACTCACCTTTATCAGTTTTGTTAGTAGTGCCTTCAAAAAACTCCAAGTGTGTCAAATACAATTTTACATTTGCAAATATATGCTGATAATGCCCAGTGAGATCATTTTTATTCCTGCCATTTATCATGCCCTTTATGATAGATTCTAGCATTTTCCCTATGACTGATTTAAGACTGACAGTCTGTGTCCTCTGTTTTATCCTTTGCTCCTTCTTAAATAGTGCACTGACATTTACAAGCTTCCAATCTGCAGGAATCAGTCCAGAATATACGGAATTTTTGGAACATTGATTATCAATGCCATGACAATCTGCATAGCACCAGCCTCAATACTATGGGATCAATGTTCCCTCTAAGCTGTGAGTGCAAGCAGGTACTCTAATGTCACATAAACAATGATCAGCGTTGGTACACAGATCACAGCTTGACTTCCAGTTCCAAAAATTGCTGTGTGCATGGGTCTCAGAGGCTCCTACAGCCGGTAAGAAAATTAAAAGGAATGCTGTGTGGGGACACATAATCTTTCATCCCATTAATTTCTTCAATACAGTTATCTTACCAATACTAATTTCCTTTAACTCCTCATTTTCCTTAGTAACTTAGATGTCTAATTCTGGGAGATCTCTTATGTCCTCATCCATGAAAACAGATACAAAGTAATTATTTAGCTTAAAACAAAACCGGAAATTGTGGGGAAACCCAGCAAGTCTAGTAGCATCTGTCGAACAAAAGCAGGGTCAACGTTTCGGGGTCCATAGTTTTGGTGAAGGGGCACTAAGCTCAAAACGTTCACTCTGCTTTCTCGCCACAGATGCTGCCAGACCTGCTGAGTTTCTCCAGCAATTTCTGTTTTTGTTTCAGATTTCCAGCATTGGCAGTTCTTGGTTTTATTATTGTGATCATTTACCTTCTCTGCCATTTCTCTATTATTCCTTATGAATTCCTTCTACTTTAAATGGATCAAAATTTGTCTTAACCAAAAGCTTCCTTTGTGCGTAAAAACTTTTATAGTCCATTTTTATGTTTTTGCTAGATTACATTCATATTCAATTCTTCCTTTTCTATTCTTATCATTATTCTATTCTTAACATTTACTTTGTCCTCCTTTGCTACATTCTATAAGGTTCGCAATCTTCAGATTTACTACTATTTCTGGCAGCTTTATGAGCCTTTTTATAGTCTTGTACAATCCTTACCTTCTTTTGTCAGACATGTTTAACCCAACTATTTTTGATTTTTTTGCACATTGAAGCAACATATGAATGCTGATGGCCATGGAATAGTTTTCTTTGAAAGAAAGACTGGCCATTGTCTACGTATAGTCATGCCTTTTAATGTATTTTCCCAATCCAGTTCTGCCAAATTGTGCCTCTTTCTTTCAAAATTTTCCTTATTTAAATTTAACACACTCGTTTCAGATTGAAATAATCTGTTTTCAAACATAATCTAATATTCTGCCATATTGTGGTCACTCATTCCTGAAAGGTTTTTTGTACAAGATTATTTAATCATCCTTTTTTCATTACATTATACAAGATACAAAATAGCCTTTCCTCTTTTCAGCTCTTCAATGAGTTGCTGTAGACAGTGCAGAAGGTCAGCCTCCACAGATTTAGTGCTCAACTGATTTACCCAATCAAAATGCAGCTTTAAGTCACCTTTGAGCACCATTATCATAGAACATAGAACAGGACAGCACAGTACAGGCCCTTCGGCCCATGATGTTGAGCTGACCTATTATTCTACTACTCTAAGATCAAACTACCCTGCATACCTTACATTTTATTATCATCCATGTGCCTACCCAAGAGTTGCTTAAATGTCCCTAATGTATCTGACTCTACTACCACCATCAGCAGCGCATTCCATGCACCCAGCCCTCTCTGTGTAAAGAACCTACCTCTGACATCACCCCATACCTTTCTCTAATCACCTTAAAATTACACGATCTCGTAATAGTGACTTCTGCCCTGGGAAAAAGTCTCTAGTTATCCACTCTATCTATGCCTCTCATCATCTTATACATCTCTATCAAATCACCTCTTATCCTTCTTCGCTGAAATGAGAAAAGCCCTAGCTCCATCAATGTTTCCTCATAAGACCTGCCCTCCAGTCCAGGCAGCATCCATTTAAATCTCCTCTGCACCCTCTCTAAAGCTTCCACATCTTTCCTATAATGAGGTGACCAGAACTGAACACAAGATTCCAAGTGTGGTCTAACCAGAGTTTTATAGAGCTGCAGCATAACCTCACGGCTCTTAAACTCAATTCCCCTGACAATGAAAGCCGACACACCAGACGCCTTCTTAACAACCTTAACAACTTGGGTGGCAACTTTGAAGGATCTATAGACATGGACCCCAAGATACCTCCATTCCTCCACACTGCCAAAAATCCTGCCATTAACCCTGAATTCGGCATTCAAATTTGACCTTCCAAAGTGAATCACTTCACACTTTTCAGGGTTGAATTCCATCTGCAACTTCTTTGCCCAGCTCTGCATCCTGTTGCAACCTACAACAGCCCTCCACACTACCCACAACTCCACTGACCTTCATGTCATCGGCGAACTTACTAACTCATCTTTACGTTCTCATCCAAGTCATTTATAAACATCACAAAGAGCAGAGGTCCCAGAACAGATCCCTGTGGAATACCAGTGGTCACTGAGCTCCAGGCTGAATACTTTCCATCTACTACCACCCTCTGTCATCTATTGGAACGGCAATTCTGTATCCAGACAGCCAAATTTCCTCAAATCCCATGCCTCCCTACTTTCTGGATAAGCCTTCAGTGGGGAACCTTATCAAATGTCTTGCTAAAATCCATATACACCACATCCATTGCTCCACCTTCATTAATGTGTTTTGTCACATCCTCAAAGAATTCAGTAAGGCTTGTGAGGCATGACCTACCCCTCACAAAACCATACTGACGATTTCTAATCAAACTGTGCTTTTCCAAATAATCATAAGTACTATCTCTCAGAATCCTCTCCAATAATTTTTCCATCACAGAAGTAAGACTGACTGGTCTGTAATTCCCAGAATTATCTCTATTCCCTTTCTTGAACAAGGGAATAACATTTGTCAACTTCCAATCATCTGGTACTACTCCAGTGGGCAGTGAGGATGCAAAGGTCATTGCCAAAGGCGCAGCAATCTCTTTCCTCGCTTCCTCTAGAAACCTTGGGTATATTGCATCTGGCCCAGGGGACTATCCTCATGTTTTTCAAAATTTCTAGCACATCCTACTTCCTAACATCAACCTGTTCATTGCACTGCATCTGCTACAGCTTCTCTTATCTCCTGATTTAGACCATGCCTCTCCTTACCACTACTATTTAGTGACCTTTAAATAGCTCAGTATTTGCTGCCTCTTGCTATTCCCTAGTTCCATCCAAATAGATTCCATACATTGTTCTTCCAATCTGAGAACCTCCCTTACTAATACACTGATTCAATGTTGCATTATCAGCATAATTCCACTGCCTTTTCCTTCTTGCCTGTCCTTCCTAAACATCGAATATATTTGAATATTCAGCTCCTGGTTGTGGTCCATACAGTCATATTTCTGGAATGGCAATTATATATTAATTATTTACCCCTATCTATGCCTTTATATCATCGATTTGTTATGAATGCTGTGTGAATTCAAGCTTTAATGTTATCTCTTTGACATCTCTCTGCATTTGAAGCATACTCAATATTTGACTTTGTTTCTTCTGTCTTTCAGTTTCTCTGACACCTTTTCTATTCCCTGTTATTCCCTTACAATTTGGGTTACCCCCTCAGATTCCCATCCCCTGAAAATCTAGTTTAAACCAACGCCAACAGTCCCAGCAAATTCCCTGCGAGAATGTCAGTTCCAGTCCTGTTCAATTGTAAACTGTCCAGCTTGAACGGGTCTCAATTGCTTGGGAATTGTCCCAATGCCTCAGAAATCTCCTGTGCTGGTTCTCTAACCACACGTTCAATCAAGTAATCCTCATGTTCTTATGCACACTAACACATGGAATTGGGAATAATCCTGAGACTTTTACTCTTAAGGTTCTGCTTTTTAATTTCCTTTCCAACTTCCTGAAGTTTGCTTTCATGACCTCATCCCACTTCCAAACTATGTTATTGACACTGATGTGAATCATGGCTTCTGGCTGATTCCCTTCCCCTCGAAGGACTGTCCTGTAGCCACACTGTGACACCCTTAACCCTGGACCCAGGGAGGCAACACACCATCCTGGGATCACAGCTCATCCTGCAGAAATACTTATCCAAACAACGGAGTCTGAAATCCCCTGATACTATTGCCCATTCCTTGTTCTGCCCCTCTGGAAGGGAAGAGACACCCTTGGTGCCATGCAGTTGTTTCTGGCTGTATTCCTTTGAGAAGCTATTTGCCTACACTAGTTTCCACAATGGAATACCAATTAAAATGTGTGAATTCTTGCACTATTTTGGAGTTTGTCTTAAATGCCATTCTAGAAGATGAAACCATTAGCTCAAATGTTGGCCTAGATCCAGCATTAGAAGTCCCTTCTGTCACGCCTTAGATGTAGGTGCGCTTCAAAAAAAAGGTGAGACTGCCCTACTGGAATCTAGAGTGATTGTAGCATAGAGGTCCAGAATGCAGTGAAAATTAGAAGTGATGTACCATTGTCTTCTCCAAAATCATAACTCAAACTGGAACCATAGAACTGGGCAATAAATGTGCAATTGGATGTAAATTCTTCTAGACACTTATCAAACCACATTCAGAGGTCATGAGGCAGTCGTAGTAGGGTTGCTGGTATGTAGTGAGTACAATGTAAACTTTTCAATTGTTTCTTTTGTAGAGGTTGCATTCTATCCTCTTGAATATTGGAAGTTTTCAAGAGACATACTTTTTCATTCAGATATCATCAGCCCAATATCATTTTCTGTGAATTTCCAATTATGATGAATATAATGTTGAATCAAAGAAATATCTTAGTCCAAAGAACGCTGTGTTCCAGGACTGTCTGCAAATGTCATATTTATGATACAGTGCTGAAATTATATACCAGATTTCAAAGGGTAATTGTACACCACATCTATCAAGAACAATGGTGCTCTAAACAGGACTGTGACTCTTATTTAACAGATATCCCACGTACTGAAACATTCTCCTCTCTGATTCATGTCTATTTTGCAGCTGTTGTTTGAGAGCTCCCACAAATTAAACATCCCAGCTATAGTTTATGTTCCTAGGATAGACTGTCTTATAGGTTAATGATGAGTTCTGTCAATAATATGCTTGAACAACAATAAAGATAATTGTGCAACCATTAGTTGCAAAATTAGTTGTTGAGCATGTCATCAATTACAATGTCTTGAATAAAGGGCATTGCTGAACTTGTAAAGAAATCAAACTTTTCACTTTTTTCTAAAATGAGGCTTGAGAACATATGTCCAATCATCTCATGGACCGCAGCTGCCAAGAAAACTCATTTGTTGTGAAAACTGTTCTTCGACTTTTAATTCCAAACACATTTGTTCTTGCGCTCCGTACTTTGAGCAGTGTTAATGGATAAACCTGACAGCTTCAGAAATGCCAACATGATTGTTCAAAGCATTTTGGATGTTTAAAAAATAGCACATGAACAGTATAAGACTTACCGTTTTTGAAGTCCATCGTTGTTACTACATTCTCTAAATACCGACAAGAACACATTCTGCATGGCTTCAATCCTTTTGATTTTAACTCTGGCAAGTGAAGAAGTAGTGCACACCTTAGCATACAGCTGCCTAATATTCTTTTCTGATCGCAGAATAAACAATTAGAGTCATAGAGCTGTACAGCATGGAAACAGGCCCTTTGGTCCAAGTCATCCATGCCGGCCAGACATCCTAAATTAATCTAGTCCTATTTGCCAACATTTGGTCCATATCCCTCTAAAACCTTCCTTATCATATACCCATCAGATGCTTTTAACTGTTGTAATTGTATCAGTCTCCATCACTTCCTCTGGCAGCTCATTCCATACACGCACCACACTCTGTGTGAAAAAGGTGATTCTTGAGTCCCTTTTAAATCTTTACCCTCTCACCTTAAACCTAAGCCCTCTAGTTTTGGACTCCCCTACACTGAAAAAAAGACCTTGGCTATTCACCCTATCCAAGCCCCTAATGATTTTATAAACCTCTGTAAGGTCACCCCTCAGTCTCTATGCTCCAGGGAAAACAGCTCAGCCTATTCAGCCTTTCCCTACAGCTCAAACCCTTCAACACTGGCAACATCCTTGTAAATCTTTTCTGAACCCTTTTAAGTTTCACACCATCCTTCCAAAAGCAGGGAGACCAGAATTGAATGCACTACTCCAAAAGTGGCCTAACCAATGTCCTGGGGTAGTAGGAACTGCAGATACTGGATAATCTGAGATAACAAAGTGTAGAGCTGGATGAACACAGCAGGCCAAGCAGCATCAGAGGAGCAGGAAGGCTGATGTTTCGGGCCTAGACCCTTCTGAAGAAGG
>JAHRHZ010000045.1:27033385-27049939 GCA_024137785.1 Ginglymostoma cirratum
CATTTCTGAAGAAGGGTCTAGGCCCGAAATGTCAGCCTTCATGCTCCTCTGATGCTGCTTGGCCTGCTGTGTTCATCCAGCTCGACACCTTGTTAACCAATGTCCTGTGCAGCCACACATGACCTCCCAACTCCTATACATAACACACTGACCAATACAGGCAAAAATGCCAAATGCCTTCTTCACTGTCCTATCTACCTGCGACTCCACTTTCGAAGAACTATGAACCTGCACTCCATGGTCTGTTTGTTCAGCAACATTCCCTAGGACTTTACCATTAATGTCTAAGTCCTGACCTGATTTGCCTTTCCAAAATGCAGCGCCTCACATTTATTTAAATTAAACTCCATCTGCCACTGCTCGGCCCATTGGCCCATCTGATCAAGATCCCGTTATACCCTGATGTAGCATTTTTGCTGTTCACTACACCTCCAATTTTGGTGTCATCTGCCAACTTACTAACCACATCTTCTACGTTCACATCCAAACCATTTATATAAATGATGAAAAACAGTGGACTCAGCACCGATCCAAATGGCACATCACTGGTCACAGGCCTCCAGTCTGAAAAGCAACCCTTCACTACCACCCTCTGTCTTCTACCTTTGAGCCATTTCTGCATCCATATGACTATTTCTCCATTACACGGCTGCAAATAAAATGAGCCACCATTTCTGGTAATCACCTCCAATTTGTCATTTGAGGCAACATGAAAATATTGTTCACTGCAATAGCTTACAGCATGAAACAAAGACCATTCAAAAAATATATATACATTTTCAGCAACATCACTTCTAGCACGATCACATCTTGCTTGAACGAAGTGTTGAATGAAGCTTTGAGCATATCTGTTTTGCATGAATGCACCCTGTGTAATTATTGTTCTTACTGTACTTCGGCAAGAAGATTATTTCCATCCTCGCTGATCCTTGATCCAAATTTTGGAAACCGAAATGTGTCTCAGAAATAGTCCTTCATTTTCTGTCTGTATCTAGCCAAGTTCTTCATGAGTGAAATACTGAGCGCAATGCGCATTAGTCCTGGAGACCTTTGTGCCTCATCCTCCATTTGCACTCCCATTGAATGAAGTGCTGTGGCAGAAATGGAGTCACTATGAATGTATTTCAAGGTGCATTCACAAAATTTCATTGAGCCCCATTCTATTACGTTTTCGCATTTGTCAGAGCCTTTGATATAAAAGTTTATTCGTAGCTCCTTTGTGCACGTGTCTTGAATAGAGTCCTTCCCTAGGTGTTTAAAAAATATTATTTTGCAGTAGTATTTCATAATACAAATTATTAAAAATAGAGCATTTTAGCAATGTACTTGTGATAAAACTTGTGTAACTTGTAATCTGACTTTAGTTTGCGACCGATTTTTTATGAAATGTTTTCAAAAACGGGCAGTAGTATTAACACAGATGCTGTTAATAATTACCAATCATGGGATGTTCTTCACAGATGTCAACAGTAGTTCTGCACTGGCTCAAAGAAATGCAGAACAAAATACTCCAGCCACATGGAGCAACCAAATTGGATATGCTGTAACATTAATGTTGCGGTGCACAGCTAATTGGCATGTCTTTAAGAGCTTTAACTAAGCACATGACCTATTTGTGTGCAATGTAATAATGAAGATGAGCTGAGTTCAGTATAATTCAAAATTTAATGCAACTTGGTTCTGAACTAGTGCCTCAGGTGCACAGTGCCACATGCACTGTTAGACAGTTTGTCGGTTAGATGTTACAAAGTGTTTGCCATGAGTTTGAAATGATTATCCTCAATGGGCTTTCAATCATAGCAGTAATCAGCAATGTATAGTACCTTTAATAAATTGTGGACATTTATGCCGTATGATAATGTATAATTACATAATTCCAAGCCAAACCCCACGTCTGGACAATGAGGTCGAGTTCATTTTGCCTCACAGATAATCAGTACACCATATACATCTCAGCAATCAGGTTGTTGGGAAAAATAAGAGGCCAGATGAGAACTTCAGGGCTTTTTGACCTCAGAACTACTTCTGCCCAGCTTCATCACATTATCATCAGTTTGGCTCACCCAAGCATGAAATAATTTAGAAGGTAGCAGTCTCAGGGACAAGAGCCAGACTAGATTCTTTCAATCATAATTTTATTGGAAAGATAGCAAAACCCCACAGATATGAGGTAAGCAGCCACCGATAGCACACAACTTGCCCACATTTTCCACAAACGTCCTGCTGAAGTCACAATACAGACAGTGCCATCCAAAGAACAAACATTGGGCACTAATGGGAGGTTGCTCCAAAAATGTGTTTGAAATTGCTTTGGATGGGTTATGGCCCAAGTTTATGATCAAATCAAATTTACGTAATCATAAATGTAAAATTTTATCATGTATCAGTACAATTGGATATTTGTCTCATTCATTCCACTTAAAAAGTATTCTAGAATTCCTGATTTACCTAAAATTGGCAACCATGTGTAGTCTTATTAATACAGATGGAAATGGATCATCAAGAATAAACATTTTCACAGGAGTTTGTTGATCCCCACCTGAATAACCTGATCTTAAATCACAGAGAATTATTTTAAAACTCCATACTGAACCATTAAAATCTTGATTGATGTTTGTTAGCCATTTTACAGTCGTCAATATTTTTGTTATGAATAACTTTTTGAACTTGTTCACAAGTATCAGTGTGTCTTAAAAAAATGTGCATGAAGACACTTCTTGGCCAAGATAATTGGCAGAATCTCACAATTTCAATCTTGTTAGAAGATCCTGATCCAAGGAAATTTGTCTCAAACCCAGGTAAAAGATCACAGAAATTGTGCAATTATGGATGTGTTGTCCCAGTCGAATTTGTGTCCCTTGTTGTTTGCGTGTAGTGAGACAAGTGAAAATTGGTCGTGTCTCTCGGTGGTTAGTTGGTGTTCATGTATCCGTATTGTCAATTTTCTTCTGGTTTGGCTTATGTAGTGTTTCTCAAAGTCCTTGCATGGCATTTTATATATTACACTGGTTTTGCTGGTTTTGGGTATGGGATCCTTCAAGTTCGTCAGTAGCTGTCGTAGGGTGGTTGTTGGTTTGTGGTTTACCCTGATACCCAGGGGTTTGAGTAATCTTGTGGTCATCTCTGATATGTCTCTGATGTACGGTAGGGTGTTTAGTGAGTCCGGTCATGTTGTGGTCTGTTTTAAAGGAAACGGGGGATTGTGCTTTTCGGGTATCCGTTCCTTTCGAAGACTCTGTATGGGTGCTTCTGTTCTGCTTTGCATAGTTCTGAGTTGCTGCAGTGTGTTGTGGCTCATTTAAATAGTGTTCTGATGAAGCTCCGTTTATGGGTGTTGGGGTGGTCGCTAGTGTAATTGAGTATCTGGTCCGTGAGTGTGGTCTTTCTATAACCGCTAGTGTGGAGTTCCCCATTGTATTTGCGTTCTACCATTATGTCCAGGAAGTATAGTCAGTTGTTGTTCTCTTCTTCTTTCATGAATTATATCCCGGTAAGGACTTTTTTATTTGTCAGTTCAGTTTCTTCTAGTTTTCTACGTTTAATGAACACGAAGGTGTCATCTACATATCGGACACAGAGTTTGGGTTGTATAGTGGGGAGGGCTGTCCATTCTAACCTTAGTGTTACTGCTTCTGCAATCAGTCCTGGTATTGGGGATCCCATTGGTGTTCCCTTGATTTGTTTGCATATGCCGTTGTTGTAGATGGAGTGGGTTGTGAGCCACAGATCTATTAGTTTCATGGTGGTGTCCTCATTGTTGTTGCTGTCCTGCATTGCCTGCCTACTTGATTGTCTCTTTGGCTAGGTTGATGTTTATGGATCTGAATAGTCTGTTACATCGAAACATATCATTATCTTGTCCTCTTGTGTTCTGGTGTCCTTGATGATGTTGAGGAATTCTCGGGAGGAATAGATGGAGTGCGTAGCATTGTCTACTAAGTATTTCAATTTCTGTTGTAGCTGTTCTGTTTGAATTAGACCTGGTGTACAAACCACTGAGAAACAGAACCAGAAGTGGTACCGAACACCCCAACAAACTGAAGCATACAAATAACCAACGGGACAAAACACCAATGCTTCACCGGAGGGGCACTGACGATGTTACCTAGCAGGGCGATGAAACTTTTGCAACCAAATCCACCAGCTCGGCGAGCATGTCTACAACCTCATTCACAACCCGAGCTACAAATCTTCTCGAAAAGTTTTAACAACAAATTCAGTAGTGGCTACTCAAGACTATATATTTTCTTGTCTACCGTACTTGAGTAAAATTATTTATCCCTTAGAAAGTGATTCAAGTGCATACATTATTTATCTAATGTATGGTACGTGAAACTTTTGCGCCAAAATCTTTTACTGATCTTCATGAGGTAAGGGTATCACAATTATTAATGTCTCAATTGTTATACACTAGGTCAGGTAACATAGCAACAGCTGCCATGAACGTTTGCAAATGGTAGTATTGTAAAAGTGGTCTAAATATGAAATAAAACACTTAAGCATTACTCAAAAGAGACATGGGTCAGATTTTCCAATGGCCAGATAATTGTTTCCGCAGCATAGATAGGAGTTTCACGCAGGGAACCTTCAGAATTCTCAGTGTAGTCAGCTCTGAGGAAAGTGCCCAGGAATTTGAAGATTTCGATAGACAATTCCCCTAAGATTGGAATGCTCCAAAAGTGTTCATTTAAATTAGAAAATATTTACTTTATGCTGTACCATGGCCCCCATCAGTTTTCCCACTATTGCTGTCAAGTTGACAGGTCTGTAGTTTCCTGGATTATCCTTTGCCCCTTTCTTAAACAATAGCGTCACATTTGTAATCTTGTGTTCAGAGAGAGCTGGAAAATATCTGTCAATGGCTTCACAGTTTGGTTCCTTACATCTCTCAGCAATCTCGGATGCATCACAACTGGGCTTAGCAACTTCTCGACCTGGAGAGCTGTCAGCCTTTTAGGACCTCCTCTTTATCTATCACTATATTGCCCAGCTGGTCAACATTCACATTTTCAACTGGGCTATTGTCATTCTCTAATTTTGTACAGACAGAAGCAAAATATTAATTTAGTACCTCTGTTCTATCCTTTGCATCAGTGAGCAGCTTGCCTTGCTTGTTCCTTATGGACCCCACTCTATCCCTCACTAATCTTTTACTATTAATATGTTTGAAGAACATTTGACTATTTGTTTTAGCGCGGCCTGCTATCTTTTCCTCATGCTTCCTCTTAATCTTTACTTCCTATTCCATTGGTCAAATGGCTACTGTGAATTTTCTCCAGACAAGAAATATTTTAATCAAAAGGGATTTAAGTTATTTTGTAAAAGTGAAAAAAATCTTTAAAATACCTTTGTAAGAGCTTTGCTGACTTGGCGTGAGATTTGACACATCTATAAGTAGATAAAAAAAAGAATTTAACAGTTGTGTGGAACCAGTCTGAATATGGTACATTAGGGAGCCTGTGAAAAATGGATTCCATTTAGATTAACATGGAGCAAATTTCTGTTCCTAAATTGAAACTATATTTCAATGGGTTTATAGGCCTGTAACCTTCGAAGTGTTGGTAGACAACGCACTCTTCATGAAATAACATTTTGACTTTTAATCATAGGAGTGCTTGGATTATATGAGGTTATTTTCATATTCCTAACATTCTGTTTGAATTTAAAAACGGAGCAGTTGTGAGGCCAAAATGGTACATGCAACAGAAGCACCAACCTACCGCAATGTTCATACTAGTTTTAAGGTGTACGTTGGCCAGCTCCTAATTCACATGGGCAGCAGTTTCATGAATACATACTATTTAGGGACACATTACAATCCTTAAACCATTTTTGGCTTTGTGCACTTTGTCACTGCGAGTTCTTGGTCATCTCCACGAAACATAGGCGATAGAAGTTGGCACATTTGTTTCAGGTTGGAATTATATCAATCTTGAGACTACGAGATTGGCAGTGCAAGCCTTGTTAAGTTCTTGCCCTTAGTTAGGTCAGTGAGTAAACATTTCATATGCATCCACACCCATGGTTATACAGATATTCATTTCCTAAGATAGTAATACTATATGAGAGTCGGAGCAGGAGTGAACTTTCTTTTGTAAATAACATTTTAAAAGTATATCATTTTAAGTTTAAAATTTATTGATGAGTTTGAAAAGATCTGGGCCTTGACAGAATGTAAATGGGCTGCCATTTTCTACAGTTTTACCGATTTTACAGTCATGTTCAGATACTTGTGGTGTAAGCATACATATTGATGGCTCTCTGGCATGTAATATTTTTAGAGCTTTAGACATAATAATTACAGGAATAAATTTCCCAGAATGGGACTCTCCATGATCAAACTGGAAAAGGGTTGCAGAGCTGAATTAAGTCAATAAAATAAATGCAGTCTAGAGTCATAAAGATTTGATGTGCACAATAATGTTTGTATCCAAGGAATATTGCTGTGCAGTGCACATTTGGCATTGTTGTAATAAATGTCAAAAATTTAATGACAAACATATAAAATGTTAAAAAGGAATTGACTACCCTGTGAATCCGGGCAGGTGGTCTTTGCAGAGCAGATAGGGCTGTCAAATTTAAAACGGTTGGGAAAAAATTGTGCAATTAAGCCACAAATTAGATACTTAAAGAAAACAGGTTGCCAAAAAAGGCAGAAAAACACATTATACTGCCTTATCAATAAGCAAGTTAGAATATGAAATAAATGGTGCATAAATTACACACTGTGATAATTACTGAATCTATGTGAACCAGATAGATGTCAAAACAGTGAAGTCTTTCGTGAGTGTGCAGTATAACATTTCTGTTCAATAGTAGAAGCTGCAAAATTTAAAGATGAACTTAAACTGGTAAATATGGCAGCCAGGGTGAAGACATATACTTTAAAGGGGATCAGAAAGGCGTGTTAAAGTAATGGTCAAAAGAATAAGAGGTCAGGAGTGAAGGATAGGTTGTGAACCAGCTCATTGGAATCTGAGATTACAGATTATTTCTTTGACCAGCACACGGTTGAACAACCAAGTGGGGCGATATTGAGGAGAATGTGAAATGATCTGCACATCGAGATGCTTGGTGCGTTGTCTGGCTTATGAGATAACCTCCTGTCACTTTCAAAGAACTTGGAGGAGTTTGTCTTCAAGTGGTCAGCAGGGATCATGCAGAGCTTATTTTCTGTAAAACTTGCCCCCATCTCCACATTGGTTATTAATTTACATGCTTTGTAAATACAGCCCCCATTGCTGTTGGTGACTTTGCGCAGCATAGCCCCAATTCGGCATTCAGGCATCACACCAATAAAATTGGTTAAGAAGCTTCCAACATTTGTGGGGTGTGCTTGCTCAAGTTGATACACCCATAGGTTATCTCCAAAGTAGCTGGCAAACACGGTTACGGACTCAGAATGGCAATTGGCTTCAATCACTCTTCTGAAGTTGGTGCCATGGTTCTGAATTGCACACAATTGTTTTCTGGAGTAATGGTGTTGTTGCAAGTATTTTCATGGGTGAATACAGAAATTAGGTCAGAATGAAGTGTAGAGAAAGGAATACCATATATAAAAGCACTTGATATAAAAAATACTGACAGATATATCAAAGTGTGGAAGGAAAGCAGAAAAGAAGATGAGAGAATGACAAAGGGAAAGTCATATCTTACCAAGCACAAAACCAATATGCACAAAGTCTACTAAAATTGTGTGAAGTAAAATAGATTTGATCTAATTTCCCAGCTGAAATATCAAATCAGTTTCCTCTTGAGTGCAATATTGAAACAGCAACCAATCCAGTCCTCTGTACAAGTGCAATATTCTTCTCCCTTGCAAAGACCAACTGTATATTAGATTCTATAACAGCTCATGTATTAGTGACACAAAACAAGCAGCTCAATGGCAGTTTACAATAGTTTTCATTTTCAGTGTGATGATGTGTCAGTCTCCTCAATGTTGGCTTTATGGGGATTCATGCCAGCAGCACATCTTATCTCACTTCCACTACAAATGCAAACACAGCTGAGACTATTTGGATGGCATTTTTTCCCTAGTTTTTTTTTTAGTCTTTTTAACTGTTTCTATCTCATTGAACAGAATCCCAGCAAGAGGCATTTAAGACTCCATGTATTGAAGAAACCACCATAAATTTAAATTAAATAATTGCGTGTACACTTTAAAATGAAGAATCTTTCAAGTAGCTAATTCAATTGAGAGAAATAATGAAACTAGCATATCATATATAGAGGAAGAAACCGGTAGATTTGCACACTAATTATGAAGTGAACACGCCACTATGTTAGGGATGCTTCTTAACATCGTAAAACACCTTCAATGATGACATTAATGCTGCTGCAACGCCATTTGACCCCACCAGCATCTGAAACTGTGATGTTTAATTTTTATAGACAATAAGTCGTTTTTAAAGATATTTCAAAAATTCAACTTTTCTTTTTAATCTCTCTCGCCCTTTTTTCTATCTCTTAAATCCATTCTCCCTTTCTATTTGCCTTTCTGTCCCCAGTTTACATCTATTCCATTATGTTTCTGTTTTGGTCATCCTCTGATCCTTTCTCAATAATTAAAGCCTGCTGATTAAAATTCCCATTGTTTGCCAGCGTCTCAAATGCCCATGAACATGTCATGTGGTTGTCAGTGAATGAGGTCAGCTTGCTATTTAAAAGATGGATGACCAAGATGCCTTGACCTAACCTGCAATGTCAATTGTCTTTGACACACAATACAAACAAGTAAAAACAAGACAGAAGTTTGTATTTTTCGGTATGTACTATTTTTGATATAAGAATTTATTTAAAACTAAAGCATGTTTATCATTTTGTAATAAATTCCTCTGCATCCAACTCTTTAATCCAATAAACGGATTATTTATATTCTTGAGTTCCTACATTACTAACTCATTAAACATAATATTAGCTGGTTCATACAATCTAGTTAGTGGCCCTTGAACAATGAAATAAAGAAGTCATTTATAAATATTATTTGGCATCTTTTATCATTCAATTCTTAAGGATTCAATTATAAAATGATTGCATGAAGAAAGTGGTTCACTCCCCCAGATACTCTTTTACTTACTAAACCTGCGATCCTTCTTATGCATAATTTTTAAAAAATACATTCTTTCATGGGATGTGAGCACCTCTGACTGGACCAGCATTTGCTGCCCCTGTCTAATAGTCCTTGAACTCAGCCATTTCAGAGGGCAATTAAGAGTCAACCACATTCATGTGAGGTCATGTGTAGGCTTAACCAGGTAAGGGAAGCAGATTTCCTTTCCTAAATGACATTACTGAACCAGATGAGTTTTTATGACAATCTATAACAGTTGAATTCTAGAGCCATGACTGTGAATAGGTTTCCATTCTTATTTTATTACTTAATTCATTGAATTTAAATTTACTATTGTACTGCTGCGACAGGAATTGAACTCATGTCCTGAGGGCATGAGCCAGAATTACTGGATTATTAATCCATTAGCCCACCATCTCCCCATTTCATGAACCATAACTTGGAACAATTCAATTTAGTACAGGTAGTTCTCCTATAATGTGCTAGTTGTGTTCTTGTGTGACTTGGCACAAAAGAAAATCGCCATAGAAATTTGTGTTATAGGAAAATCGCTGTAGGAAATCGCTATACCTGGGCAGCAGAAAGTTTGCATTATCCAAACGGCATCTACTATTCATCGATCGTGTTACAACCAAGTTTCATTAACGAAACATGTGTTATAGCGGAACTACCTGTAATTGAAATACAAGTGACTGAATCAACCCACCAAGATGGGAAACAGGGCTCACGACATTTTTGGGAGACTGATTAAACTTAAAATTTTCACCTAGGCTAGCTCTTACTTGGCATGGAAATAGGTTCTCTGTCCAATTAATGGTGTGGGCCAGCTCTTGAAGCTTGATTAAAAACAAAGCACTATGGATGTTGGAAATCGGAAACAAAAGCAGAAAGCGATGGAGAAACTCAACAAGTCTGGCAGCATCTGTAAAGAGTCAAGTGATCCTTTGTCAGAAGTTCTCTCCACAGATGATACCTGACCTGCTGAGCTTCTCCAACATTTTCTGTTCTTTTTGTTTCTTGAATCTGGAGGACAATCAAAGAAGCATCCGACAGCAGAAAAATACAAATGACAGTGAGCCTGCTTTGGCAAGAAGGGGCATGACCATGTGCGTAAGAAGTTATGTCATAATGATGTCAAGTGCTTAAAGTTCAAGAGGTGTCCTCTCATAACACCACCTGTATGTATTCTATGGAATAACAGTAAATTTTCAGCACTGTGTTTGATAAATCTAAATGAATGAATGCTAATTATTTTCAGAGCCACCCTAGTGTTGATGGAAGTTATTGTCATCTTATTTTCTTTCTTTGTCTACCACCTCTTTGGTCTTGCCTGTTTCTTTCTCCATTTTATATGTTCTCTTATAAACATATGTCTTTTTCTAATTTCCATTGCAAATAAATCTGAAGTCGTACTCTGAATCATGCTTCAAACATACTTGGCCAGAATAATGCTGGTTATAAACAGCTACAATCAGTTTCTTCCCTTAGCTTTACCTTCCGGCTGAAATAATTATTCTTAAGAGCTGAGTAAGGAATTTCTGTAATTTATAATGTCCTGCGTGTATGAAGCTCCTGGATAAGATAGAAACCAGATGCAATCCAGGTTCTGTCTTTTATCAGAGATAACAAGGTGTAGAGCTGTATGAAAACAACAGGCCAAGCAGCATCAGAGGAGTAGGAAAACTGACGCGTCGGGTCTAGACCCTTCTTTAGTCCGAAACGTCAGCTTTCCTGCTCCTCTGATGCTGCTACACCTTGTTATCTCAGATTCTCCAGCATCTGCAGTTCCTACAACACTGTTTTACCAGTTGGTTCTATTGGTCTTCCACTGATATTATAGTGAAAATATTTCAATCTGAAACTTTCTTTTTCTGTTCAAAAGTATCCAAATATTGTAAAAAAAAGTCAAATGTAACAATTATGGCTATGCAAATTACCGATTTAATGGTAGCAGCTGTAATTGGTTTGAACAAAAGATTCACTGCTCCTGGATCTTTATCTGCAATAGTGCTCTTAATATTGAATTCCATGGCATTTCTCCTGCAATGTAGCCTTCAACAAAATAATTTTCTTCAAGTTTCTTCATCTACCAAACAAGGAAATAATTTCAGACTCAATCTTTTTTATTGATCAACTAACCTTTAAATCACATTCTATACGCCACATTTCCCGCGCCCGTCAGGCGAGCGGGGATTCGGCGCTGGGCTCTTCCCTCTTCACTCGCAGTTACTAGGGGAATCCTGGTTAGTTTCTTTTCCTCCGCTTAGTAATATGCTTAAATTCAGCGGGTTGTCACGTCTGATCTGAGTATTAATATTAATTCCATATCTTCCTACTTTTTTATTGTTTTAAACATTAATTCTGTCACATTTCTGATCATTACAAGTGAGCAAATGTATTGTTCTTAATCAACCAATTAGCTTCTGAAGAAGAGTCTAGGCCCGAAACGTCAGCTTTCCTGCTCCTTTGATGCCGCTTGGCCTGCTGTGTTCATCCAGCTCTACACCTTGTTATCTCAGATTCTCCAGCATCTGCAGTTCCCACTATCTCTAAAACAATTTTAACCCCACTGCGAAGCATTTTCTGAAGAAGGGTCAAGGCCCGAAACGTCAGCTTTCCTGCTCCTCTGATGCTGCTCGGCCTGCTGTGTTCATCCAGCTCTACACCTTGTTATCTCAGCTTCTATTGATCTTTTTATATAAAAAGACAATCTAAATTGTGCTTAGTTGGAATGATTCACTAATTAACAGTTACGTATAGATGATAAACTAAACGATTAAAAAGATTTCTATGATCATAAAATATAAAGGAAGGATAGGCCATTGGCCCTTGCAAATTGGGCATTTACAGCCCTTTCAGATCCAATTTGAAGACACATAACCTTCTCCTTATCTGAGTCTTAAATAGTCAGTTTCCTCTTTGTGAAATGATGGTCCCTAACTTTAGATTCTGTAGCCAAAGTTTCACAGCATTTACACCATAAAGAATATTAGACATTTTAATAAGTTCAACTCTCCTCCTTCTCAATTTCCAGGCATGGGCCCATTTCATTCAATCCCTCCTCATAAGACAGTGAGATATCAGGAATCAATCTAGTGAACATTTGTTATACCAATATCCAGCCATATTTTCCAGATGTGATCTCACCATAGATACTCATTCACTTCTGCATACCAACATTTACTCATCTCTCACGTCCTGAAAAAATCTCGGGTCTTCCATATTTACTAGTATGGATGAAGTTTTCGCATTAAACTACGTCTTCTAACTTCATGCTTGATGGTTAATACGTCTCGATTTCGTTTGCAGCTTCTTTGTGTCCTCCTTGTAGATTACTTTCCCACTTGGTTTCAGTACCTGTCCAGTCCTTACATCATCACGAGTAGCTCTTCCACTCACTCCCATCATCTCCTTGAAGGAAAAGTTGTTCCACGATTGGACTATGTGCCAAAACCGACAGAGGGTGGTATACATAAGTTAGTCATGGTTATTACTCTTTGCTAGGAGAATTTTATTTCGCAAGGCAACACGTTTTCATCGGGAATCATCAATTACTTTCTTTTGCAGTTTTTCATTGCTTATCTACTATCATATAATTTAAACTACAGCTTTGACTTCTCAGACTTACAAATTTATTCTTATTCAAATCTCATCATCTCATTATTAACTCCAAGGCTAACTATAAGAGGATAATAATGACTCAAGTTGACTTAGCATTATGTTATATCTCTTAAGGATTTTGGAAGAATTGTGATTTAAATTGTTAATTAAAATAAAACTACATTATTCAATTCTGGAACCTAGGTTTGATTCAGAATCAATGAATGAATGTCTCCTATCTTTTATCAGTTGCTTAACATCATTTGCAAGACACATTGGATGGATTTGATGCAGTTTTAATCAGCATTTAATTCATTTCATACTTTAACCACAAGTACTTGTTGCTGAAATTAGCTACAAGACTAGTCTGTTCACTAGCACATACATTCCTCACTTTGATATGCACATTACCTCCATTAGGTGTGAATGTTAACACTCAAACATTAAAAAAAGTGCTGGACAAAATCAGCAGGTCTGGCAGGAGAGCCATTTTCCTCTCCACAGATGCTGCCAGACCTATTGAATTTCTCCAGCAATTTCTGCTTTATATTCATTTTTCCAGCATCTGCAGTTTTTTACTTTTTATTTTTAAGAAATGCAATTGGCTAGCAACAAGTACTGTAATTATAGGTCCAATGGGGTGCAACTGTATTAGCCATGGTCTCTCATTGTTATTGCTTTATCTTTACATCCTCATCTGCCAAAAGATTTTCTGGAATTAAAATTAGAGGGTTGTCGAGTACTGACTGAGTTAATTCGAAGCTCTGACTGGGTAGACTTCACTGTCTTCTTCTTGAGACAGTAACTCCCTTCCAGGTTCAGCGTTAGATTTCTATCAGTTCTCTCAAATACAGACTTAAATAAGAGAAATTAAGACAAGATGCGAATTAAGTAAATTCTGAATAAAATCGATGTGATCTAAATTAATTCACACTTAACAGGCAGTGAACAAACATTTGAGAATCTGAGCAGAGGGTACTTTTGCATGAATATGACACGGAGGCAGTTAGTCCAAGAAAAAAATTGGAGAGTGTGGACATAATACTGAAAAAATAGTCCATGAACACTAGCACATTAGGCGCAACATTATAGCATATAAATACACAATTAGGATGTGCATTAACTACAATGCAAATTGCAATTCAATCTGTTAATGTATGAAATACATTAACAAGCGTTGAACTCAGTTCAAATATCTGTAATTACTTTATATTTTGTTTCTTTTGAAGTAAAGATGTACCTTGCAACAGCATTATATTTCCCAATGATCTTTCTTAGAAAGCTATCTGTGCTGGTTGATTTGGAACTGATAAAATTAAATTCAAATTGATTTCAAATGCACATGGTTTAAACAGTGAAACAGAGCATCTGAACAATGTTTTCAGTTAAGTCATAGGACATCCTCTGTGCCCCACTCTGTCAAAATATGGATGGGTTAGTGGACTGAAAGGATTAGATTGAAAGGATGTCCATTGATATAGCAGCCTGGGGCTAAATGTTGCCATTGTTTGGTTGTGTTATTTTCAGTATGTTTCATGGAATGTTTCTGTCCGTGAGGACTCATGAATTTTCTATTACAATTATCCCAAACTTGCCTCATTAACTACCTACCCCTATGGCACCTCTGTCATCTAGCTGGATTCTCCCATTCACTGTAGCCAGAAGTTCCTGCTACTGGCAGGATATCCCAGGATAGACCATTATTCCTGGCACTGACACCATATTTAAGAAGTTGTTGTACACTAGTCAAGCGCTGGCAATAGGGAACTGCCCTGCACAGCTCATCACATTGACCTTGGAATTGACAAATAGAGGGAAATTGCTGCCACACGTTATGGTCAGTGGCTTGAAGATCCTGTTGGATGGGATCATACAGAGCAGGGACACCCTCGTACCTCAGGACTGCCATAAGAGGCCACATCTCCAGACCCTGTCAACCCAGACCAAGGTTGTTACCTGGGTCAGTGTAGTCTCCATGGTTCACAGAAACATGCAGCAAAGCCACAAGAATGTCAATGAGTTTCTTCTCTCTGCCAAGGAAAGTGCTACCAATCTCTGCCTGCTATCTCACACTCACTCTGTCCCTGCTAGGGTCTAGGCCCGAAATGTCAAGCTTTCCTGCTCCTCTGATGCTGCTTGGCCTGCTGTGTTCATCCAGCTCCACACCTTGTTATCAAGGCTCATTTTCCGCCACTCTCACAATTGCATGCACAGTTCTCCTTTCACTCACTCCTCCTTACTCCAACCCCGTACAGCACAAACCCTGACTGCTTTATTCGCTGTCTACTTACCCACTCGGGACACCTCCCAACTTGACCTCCAGTTGTATCAGCATTAATAGCTGTACTATCTCACTTATGTTATGCCAGCCCTTTCTTCACGTTTCAAGAGCAATGGCCCAATAACAGGATTGAAAGAGCCGGTACAAGTAGTGAGATACCCGACACTTGGCTCCTCATCGACTATGAGGAGAGTGTCTTGACACTCGCTGAAGAAATTTGGGACTGATCCTGCAGAGAGGCTGAAATTCACATTTCCCAGCAACCAAGTAAGAAGCATTGTCCACTACTGTGCACTTCATGTTAACATACCACAACTGTACCCTTTGGTCACAATATTGTCACTTTTGTGTCTTGCCGGTACCAGTGGGATGTCCACAGTGGCTGTGGTCAAGGAAACCACCCCACAAGAAATTGCCACCCCCGCCTCTGAGGAAGAGAACAATGAGACCTCTGGAGTAGCACCAGAAAGGCTGCTTCTTGCACCTCCCTTCAGCTCAGATTCTGAAGTCACGGTGGCTACTCTAGCTAGATTGGAGTCAAGTGCATTTGATTTTCACATCTCCCCAACTGGACGAGAGAAGAACATACCAGATCTCCAGAACTTGGAGGACTGCCAGTGACCAAGCACCTGCCCAGCCTCAGGCAGCAGAAGTGTCAGCAATCAGGGGCTTCATACAAATACACAAGCAGACACAGGAGCAGGAGGCAGGTTTGTCCGGAACATTGGGAACACTGACTCAAAGGTTGCAGGAATTCTTCAGTGCTGTCTGTACTATGACGCCTCTGACATACAAGTGTCCAACTGCCTCCATGTAGAGATTACTGGCTGCTTCTGAGAACCAGGTCCAGTAGTCACAGGGTCTGCAGGATATACGTACAGACCTTCACCACATCACTTTAGCTATCGGTGGTCAATACCAATGAAAAGGCAATAGGGGACCAAGAGACTATCAGTAGGTGTCCTCTCAGGATACTTCCAAGGTGGCTGTGAGCTCCAACTTCACCCCGCCAGTTACCCTCAGCTCTGTGAGTTTAAGCCGAGGGGTGTACCTTTGAATCTGTCAAGGACACAATCAGTTTATCTGAATCCTCTAAACAAAGTGCTACCAGACCTTCAAGGCCAAAGGGCTCCAAGTACAGAAGGCTCCTCCAGCCCTTTGAAATGGTCTCACAGGCCACATAGTTCAAAAGCAATAAGGATGAGCAATGAATGTAGAACGACAGCCAAATGAGATATATGTCCTCCAATTTTTCAAAATAATATACTCTTTCATTGTTACAAATTGCTCCTTCTCATCACAGCTGGTAATTTCAGATGACAACTAACTTCTCATTTTTGTAACATGTTTCAAGCGTATCCCACAGTGCTTTTGTATCTTCTTTCAGGTTCAGCTCTTATTGTCACAATATTGATACTGTTTTCAATATCCTTTCTACCTTCCAAAGTCCAGAGCACTGACCCAAATGGATCCTGGAAAAGGAGTATCTGTAAGTTCCAGAGATAAAAGGTACTGCAGATGCTGGAGAATCCGAGATAACAAGCATGGGGCTGGATGAACACAGCAGGTCAAGCAGCATCATAGGAGCAGGAAAACTTGA
>JAHRHZ010000045.1:27050339-27100838 GCA_024137785.1 Ginglymostoma cirratum
AACCCTTCATCAGAAATCTGATGAAGGGTTTAGGCCCGAAACATCAAGTTTTCCTGCTCCTATGATGTTGCTTGACCTGCTGTGTTTATCCAGCCCCATGCTTGTTATCTCTGTAAGTTCCAGTATGACCATCCAGTATCCCACAAGAGACATAAACATGAAGCAATTGACAGACCAGAATCTGGCAATGTACAAAGCAAGTCACAGAGTAGTGAACACATTCTCACACTGTCAATCTCATGGAAAATGAAAACCTTTGCAGCTACAAGTTAACTTTATTGACATTGAACTTGAAATGTTTTTCAAATTGACCTGGTACATTTAGCACAAGCCAAATGCCAGTAGCTCCAAAAAGGAACAGCAAAAAAATTCCAAGGTATTGAACTATTGAAAAACATTATTGAAGGATGGCTTGACTCAAATTGGTAATTCCATGAACATTTAAGACTAATTAAAAACCAAAAGAACTGCAGATGCTGTAAATCAGGAACAAAATCAAAGTCGCTGGAAAAGCTCAGTAGGCCTGGCAGCATCTGTGAAGGAGAAAACAGAGTTAACGTTTTGGGTCTGGTGACCCTTCCTCAGAACACTTAAGACTATATTGACTTTTTGGAATCAGGTAGGCATCTCCTGAGATGTCACTTTTCAACGATGCAGATCATCATACTGGAACCATTGTAATCTGATATTCTCATCACTCATTCACACATGGGTCAGATTGAATGAGAAAACTCACAAGAAAGACCATGTATTAGTGGGAACACGACTGACATCATATTCATTGTTAAGAATGGCAAGGAATTTCAACAGCATCTGCAAAGGCAGCACAACAAACCATTGATACCACGCGTATACTTGGTGCAAAATCCCATCTGACTTTTCTCACGTCCACGGAAATGATTATATTATCATCAATTGGGCAATATGTCAAGCACAACCGTCACACACTCTAAGCTCCACTTTTAGGTTATTCAGCACCTTTAGAGAAATCAGTAGGGGAAATGGTTCACAATTTATTGGTATGCACGCATGAAGAATGGAGTATTGATTACACTGCTTGTTCTCCACATTAACCCCCACCCAGCAGTCTAGCTGAATGCTTGATCCTCAAAGGTAAACAGCTCAAACAAGATCTACACATTGAAATGTTACATCTGAGAAAAAAATAAATACGAGTGAAATCATTCGATCAGCGGCAGTGTTCATGTTTGGCATTCCAATGGACACCAAATTACTGACATTCACCCAAAGGATTCTTAGTAAAACTTGATAACAGCTTGTAGACCTGTTTCTGTTCTGCTAATAAAGATTATCAACCTGTGCAATAAAAAGGCAGGTTTAGAATTGCTTACAATACAAGTGGAACAACAAGTTCACATTAGAATTGCAAAGAAGGTACATGACAACCAGCCAAAATTATAAAATTACACTCAAGACTGAGAACTTATGTGGTCCACACACATGATGGAACAAAGGTGAGATGGAACTGAGGATATATCAGGTCTGTTCCAATTTCCCAACCAGATCCCAATCCTGTTGCATCACATACAAGATCCCGAACACAAATACAAATGAAAAACAATATCACGGATAACAGTGGCAATCTACATTATATTCAGGCAAAGCAACCACCTCAAGATCTAGACATACACCAAATTACTTACACATTATTGAGAATCATAGGGTCACTTGTTATTGTCAATAGTTAAGCTTTCTCTTGGAAAAAAGAACATTGTTTTTGTTCTTTGTCTTTAAAGAGAGTTTATTTTTAAGGATTCCATGTGTCGTGTGTATACAATATTGTGATTTGGCCTGACAGTTAGTCTATTGTTTGTCTACAAACTGCTCTCACAGAAATCAGTTGCTTTGCTACAATATTTGTTTCTTAACTTGTAATTTGTTTTACTGCTTTAAATAAACCCACAGTATTAATCAATCCCTTGCAAGCAATTGGTTAATAGACCATTAGATTAACATGACACCCACTACCATGTATTTCCAATTTGTTGATTCCAGCCTCATATGAATTTCCCCTTTTTATGCTCCAGCACTAGCAACAAAGTTTTCAACTATCTAATCTTTTGATCCTTTGCTCTGGGCTTTTCTCCTAAAATCCCTTCACCTCCACACCTATCCTCCTCATTATTGAGAAGCTACTGTAATCCTAAATCTTTGTCCAAGAGTTTGGTAACTACTTTCAAATATGCTTCTTTGGTTTGTCCCTTTTTTTTCTAATTAAATTTTGTGATGTATCTTGGACCACTTTTCTACGTTAAAGATGCTTTCTAAATGCAAATTGCTCTTAAAAAGTACAGAAAGAGTGCCATTAACTCACCAAATGATCCAAAATTTATTACCAGCTTGTGAATAGCCACCTCAATTTTTCATCCAGAAATCAACTAAATTGAAAAAATGATAAATGTCATTATAACTGTTGATCTTGACATTTTAGGCATGTTTACCAATGATTCACATTTATCGGACAATAATCATTTGAACAAAAGAAGTGAATGCAGCTGTTGATAGAAATTTCTATCTCATTTCAGTATAAATCCCTATATAAATCAATATAAATCACGACCATATTAAGAATTTTATTCACCTCCAAATTTCCCGCAAACCAACAAAGAATGATTTCAGGCACTTGACTTGTGGCGTTCAAGTGATATTGTCATTGCAATTAACTTAATTCCATTAGATGGAGCAAACTAAATCCAAGTAAGGAGGTGAGTGAATAAATTTACAGGACTCATAAACTAATTAGATAGTTTAGTTAACATCATAAACCGCAAGATCAAAGTTTGAATAATTCACAGTGTAAAAAACTTTATTTTATTGTAATTTAATGACATTAGAACTGCGTATGATTTAAATCGTTGTAACTAGAGAATAATTTGTAATGGGTTCAATACATTACAATATTTACTGTGATGAATGCCAGAAAATAAAGCAGTATAGCAACACACACCTAAATGTAAATACTCTTGTACTGGGATTTCCTTTCAGTTAATTTATGTGGAATTGGTTAAAGCAGTGAAAACAATCTAAGAAGTTCCTGTGCAAATAGAATTTCCACAATCTTTAAGAGAAAGTACGGCCCCACCTACAAACTAGCCACACTTCTAAAAACAAACAATGAGTTTCTGAGATAGTAGGAACTGCAGATGCTGGAGAATCTGTGATAACAAGGTGTAGAGCTGGATGAACACAGCAGGCCAAGCAGCGTCAGAGGAGCAGGAAGGCTGACATTTTGGGCCTGGACCCTTCATCAGAAATGAGTTTCTGCTATTTTTTGCCAATTTCGTGGAGATTCTTAAAGATTTTTAGGTGCAAAGATGCTCATACTAATGAGGCATATTAAAAGAGTTTTTTTATTGACTGAGAATCTTATTTACTGTACATCAATGTGACAATAAATTGTTCCATTTAGTTTCTTTTTAATGTCAATTTCAGTTATTTGAAATCAACTTACCCATGAATAGTGGACTATACAACCTGATTTAAAATGATTATCTTTTGTGATACCCTGTTTTCAGTTATATAAATAAAACTGCACCAGATTACCATTATTAAGTTTCCTTAAAAATACCTTCAGTACAAATTTTAAAAAGTCACATTTTAATACGTGGTGTAGTAAGATGCTGGAATCAGAGATAACAAGGTGTGGAGCTGGAGGAACACAGCAGGCCAGGCAGCATGAGAGGGGAAGGAAAGCTGATGTTTCGGGTCCCAAAATGTCAGCTTTCCTGCTCCTCTGATGCTGCCTGGCTTGCTGCGTTCCTCCAGATCCGCACTGTGTTACCGCATTCTAAAATGTGGTCCATTTGTGATGGTTCATGAAAGGTTTAGGTTTGGTGGAATGGAAATGAGATTTATCAAAAATCTCAGCAGAAAAGGCTGGCACGGTAGCTCAGTGGTTAGCACAGCTGGCTCACAGTACCAGGGACCTGGGTTTGATTCCAGCCTTGGGCGAATGTCTGTGTGGAGTTTGCATATTTGCCCTGTGCCTGCGTGGGTTTCTGTCAGATGCTCTGGTTTCCTCCGACAGTCCAAAGATGTGCACGTTAGGTGGATTGGCCATGGGAAATACAGGGTTTGGGGGTGAGTCTGGGTGTGATGCTCTTTGCAGAGTCAGTGTGAACTTGTTGGGCCAAATAATCTGTTTGCACACTGAGGGGACTCTATAACATGAAATATATGAAGATATCCAACAGTGCGTTCTAAAGGAACTTCTTTTACTCTAAGAGAGAAAGAATATTGAACTTTCTGCCACAAGAAGTGATTGAAGTGAATGACAAGAAGGTATTTTCTTCATCCAGAGAGTGGTGAACCTGTGGAATTCTCTGCCACAGAAGGCACTTGAGGCTCTTGAATATTTTCAAGAATGAGATTGATCCTTTTAGTCCTAAGAAATATATCTAAGGGTATAGCATAAAGTGGGAACAGAAAATGGAATTGGGTAATCAACCATGATCAAATTGAAGGGTGGAGCAGGCTCGAAGGGCTGAATGGTCTACTCCTGTTCCTATTTTCAATGTAAGAATGGGAAAAAAAGTTTTCTTTAGGGAGCAAGAAGTGTTATGGATCCTACCTATCTTTTAGGGTTAGGAATTGTCTCCTTTCGCAATTAGTACAGTATTTGAACTGACATTTTAAATCTTAATCTGACCTTTTTTAATCCATGAGGAATAAATAAATATAACTTCTTCGTTTATTCTGAGAAAGAGTCACTAGACCTGAAACATTAACTTTGATTTCTCTTCACAGGTGCTGCCCGACCTGCTGAACTTTTCCAGCAATTTCTGTTTTTGCTTCTGATTTACAACATTTGCAGTTCTTTTTATTCAGATATTTAATGGCAATGTCTTAGATTTTCCCTTGAATGGCAATATTGGGTGCATTACTGCCACCTACTAAAACTTTATCAATCTGACACACAAAAGAGCAGTGTAATGACCCCCATCCAAGTCTAGTGGGTAAGGAAAGGACCTCCAGTTTACTGCATTAGCTATTGGATTCAGGTAAGTTTTTAAAGAGAAGAGTGAATGAATGGGTGCAGGAGTAAAAGGTTGAGTGAGTGAATTGGTAAATGTTTATGTAGGTAGGGGGCTGCAGTGGGATTGAGAGTCGGTAGTTGAGTGGATAATTGGTTGAGGGTATAGTTGGTTGGACAGGAGAGTAGTTTGTTCACATTTCATGAGTTATTTGGTCGTGATATAGTCAGCTGGTCAGAGGGTAGTAAAGTCAATTTTGGGTAGACAGATAATTGAGAAGCAGTTGGGTTTGAATGATGGGTGGTTGGATGTAATAAGGCACTTGGGAGAATAAGTGAGTGATCAAAGGTTGGTATGTTGGTCAGGAAGGCAGTTTGGTCATGGGAATGTGTTGGTGATATGGGAAAGACTATGTGTGAATTGATTGTGGATATACCCAACAACTACACCAAGTTTTAAATTGTCTAAGATATTGTGGATAAGTGTGCAAGTTATTAAGACCAAGAATAAAGGAAAGAATAAATTCCTTTATTTTCACTGCTGAGATTAATCATGAGAGTTTAACTTTCTGAAATGCTTTTTTAAAAATTCAAATAGATCTGCCCATGCATAAAGTTATATGAAAAAGAAATGCAGACAGATCTTGAGTTAATCAATATGAAAGAGTTAGTTTCATTGTAAAGTAAATGGGGTGACGGAAGGTGTCATCAATAGTGCTATCAAGCAACATTCGATCAGTGATGTGCAGTTTAGGCT
The DNA here is from genome assembly GCA_024137785.1 of Ginglymostoma cirratum. Lineage (NCBI taxonomy): Eukaryota > Metazoa > Chordata > Chondrichthyes > Orectolobiformes > Ginglymostomatidae > Ginglymostoma > Ginglymostoma cirratum. The sequence goes on from JAHRHZ010000045.1 coordinate 27,056,090, forward strand.
TCACCAGGACCACTTATCTCCTGACCTCATTACAGCCTTAGTTCAAACATGGACAAAAGAGCTGAAATCCAGAGTTGAGTTGAGAGTGACAGTCCTTGACATCAAGGCTGAATTTAACTGAGTGGCATCAAGTAGCTGTAGTAAATCTGGAATCAATTGGTATCAGACAGAAAATTTGCCCCTGGATGGAGTCATACCTGGCACAAAAAAAAATGGTTGTGGGTGTTGGAGGTTAGTCATCTCAGCTCCAGGGCATCTCTGCAGGGGTTCCTCAGGGTAGTGTCCCAGACCCAACTATCTTCACCTGCCACTGTATAACTTGTTCTGTTTTAGGTGGTAGTGTGTGTGTCCTGGATTGGTTTCAATCATCTCCAGTGACTGGAAAGGAATTCTCTAGATTTTCATTCCTTAGGCCTTGTACTTTCTACCTCTTTAAGAATCTATATGGCACCTAAGGAAAGGAATCCATTGAATTGACATGTGAGACATCAGAATTCTATGAAATGGGTTTTATGCACCAGCTGGTCGTTTTTTATTCTTTTGTGCGTCTCTATGAACTGGCTACAAAATAACATTTGGCAAAGATTTAGGGACAAGATGTCCATCTACCAGTCTACCAGTGAATAATGAGATGTGACATTAAAAAGCATACCAATTATTTTAGATCAGCTCTCAAAATACGCGTGGTTCTGATTATACTTGATGCTTAGTTACATTAACCCAGAAGACACAAATGCTCCTTGCACTACCCTTAATCTTATCACAATCGACCATGAGGACTATTAATGTTAATTATTATCCTTTGCTTCCTCTTTACACTGAACTTAATGCGAGAACTTTCACTAGCCATGGATCTATAGAAAAGGACAATAGCGCATGCTTTCTGTGAATCAAGTGATATATATCAACCATCATTTACCAGTATCTTACAGCCTCAAAAAACTCCAAAACGCTCATCAACCATGAAATGCTACTTTGAGAACCATTTGAATTGTTTTTTTTGTAATGAACTTCAATATTTTCTACAAAAGATGTCAAGTTAGCAGATTTATCATTGCTTCTGACCTTTATTTAATGATTGGAATAATTTGAGTTGTTTGCCTTTCTAGCTTTATCACTGTGCTCAGTGAGCAGTGAAATATTTAAACATTCAAATACTTGATCAACAAGGGTGTTAAGGATAATGGGAGCCAGGTAGGAAAGTGGAGTTCAGGCCATAATCAGATCAATCATGATTCTTCTAAACGGTAGAGCAACCTCAATAGTCTAAATGGGCTACTCCCGCTCCTATTTTTTATAATTTAATTATGGTCTTGATTCTGCCATTTGCAGCTTGAACATAACAGCTGCTGAGTTCAGATTGAATTTTGCTCTTTATGCTATGATGCCCTCATTTAGATGTTTCATGTATCTTCATATATTTGGGTAGTCAGACGTACTCTGTTAATATGTTTAAATACAAAGTATTGTTGCATGTTGTAACTACAAGTAAGCCCAAGAAACTGCAATATAAAAGCCAAAAAGAACTGTGGATGCTGGAAATCAGAAACAAATACAGAAATTGCTAGGAAAGCTCAGCAGGTCTGGCAGAATCTGTGGAGAAAAGTCAGAGTTAACGTTTCGGGTTGAATGACCCTTCCTCAGAATTACAACATCAGATGAACCACCATGATATTGTGAAAAGAGGTGCAGTTGGGAGATAGAATATCTTTACTTTACAGATACCAATTGACCTGATCACTATTTCCAATAGTTCCTATAGACATTTCAGATTCCTAGGCTTCATAAGGTTTATTTTAAAAATCTACAGCAAGTAATTTAAATTTCATAATGATTCAATTCAAAATATTGGTTCTCAAAGACAGACCATGCAGGGTCTCTTATTTCGCATAAATCACATGGTTTGTATGAACAGAGATATTATTTTTCTTACTCTTGGAATGTGTTCCAATTAAATAACTCAATAGGAAGTCTTTAAGAGTTTAAAATAAAGTAGGCTTCTTATCCTCATACATTTACTGTAAACTGATGCAATGCCATACACTTAGGCTTATGCATGCTCTCTCACACTCAATCATAAACACACACACATACACAAAGATACAAATAAAGCTAATAGACTTTTACAGATTACAGACATTTTTAGAATCATGGAAAATTTATGGGACAGAGAGGCCACTTTGTCCTTGGTGCCTGTGCAACTGAAAAATGAGTCACCCAGCATTTGGTCCATAGCCTTGCTGGTCATGGCACTTAAGCTGCATATTCAGATATCTCTTTACATAATTGAGTGTCCGGCCTCCACTGTCCTTCCAGGCAGCAAGTTCTAGATCCATGCCACTCTCTAGATAAAAAATAATGCTCTTCATCTCCCCTCTAATCTTCTACCAATGATTTTAAATCTATGCATTCTAATTTATGATCTCCCTGCTAAGGTTTTAACAAGCCCTTTCCATTCATTTCATCCAAGTCGCTCAGAATTTTTTTACATCTCAATCAAATCTTTCCTCAACCTCCTCCACACTAAACAGAACAAGCCCAACTACCGAACTTTTCCTCATTGCTGTACTTTTCCAGTCCTGACAACATAGTTGTACACCTACCTCTTTTGTATTTGTTTCAGTACAATTACACCCTTTCTGCAATGAGGTCACTAGAAATGCACGCACTACTCAAGTGTGACCAAACTAATGACTTATGTAGTTCCAGCAAAACCTCACTGCTCTTATATTACGTATGCCATCTTTAAAAGGTTTTTGTAAGCCTTCTTAACCAGCTCATCAAGTTGTCCTAGAACTGGATGAACACAGCAGGCCAGGCAGCGTCAGAGGAGCTGGAAAGCTGACGTTTTGGGTCTGGACCCTTCTTTTAATTTTTTTATTTTCTGACGAAGAGTCCAGACCCGAAACGTCAGCTTTCCTGCTCCTTTGATGCTGCCTGGCTTGCTGTGTTCCTCCAGTTCCATGCCTTGTTATCTCAGACTCCAGCATCGGCAGTTCCTACTATCTCATCAAGTTGTCCTGCTGCCTCCAGGGACCTATGGCCAGTCCTTTAAAGTTCTTTACTGCACTTTCTTGTATTCTTCCATTAAATATGTCTTCCTTTGCCTTGTTTGACCTCTCCGGATGCATCACCTTAAAGCTCATAAGGTTCAATTCTGTTTGCCACTTTCTGCCCCCCTGAACAATCCATTGATATCTTCTTGTAGTCTACAGCTTCCCTTCTCACTATCAGCTATGCTACTCTTGGTGGAGGTCATGGCACAACTACCCGAGTGTCAGGTAACTTCAGGATTTCTTTCAACTTCATCCACCATAATTTGATGCCTGTGAAGTTGGATCCTGCTGACTAACAAGATATATAACATGAAATTTAAACACACAGATGACCTAAAGATCCTGAAACTAGGGTTTTGTATTCCATTAGCATCAGGTCATTGCAAACATAAAAGAATATTAAGATTAAATAAAGAAGTCTTTTACAGTGAGTACATGTAACAAAGCCTACAACTTACATCAGGCTGAAGGTTTTTTTTTGTCTAGCTGCCCTTTCATCCCATCAGCCTTTTTTAACCAAAGGCACCCATTTTTCCATGGAGTTGCTGTTTGACTGCTCCAGCTGCCCTCCCTCACCATCGCCACCTATTACTGGAGGTACCAGCGCTATTGCTCAAGATCCCTCGTTCAGTACCTTTTCTTACCGACACTACCTGCTGCTGGAGGTCCCATTACACATTAAAAATAATACTATTTATTAAGTAAAATGAAAGTTCCTGAGATATCAGAAAACTCAAATGTCAACAATAGATGTATACAGGAAAGACAGATTCCTTACAATTGATTTAGACTCTGCCCAAAGGCAGGCTCTTAGCTCATTATCTACTGGTGCTTCATCCTGAACTCGTTTTTTTGGCAGTTTTTTTCAATGTTGGCTTTTCAATGCCTCCCACTGTGAGCAGCATAGTCCTAAGTCTGTTTCAGCTGGGTGGGAATCGCAACTGCACTTGTTGATATTATTCTGAACCACACACAAGTTAGCTTGTGAATCGAGCTAACCTGATTCCAATGCTCTTTCAATAGAGGAAAACCTTTCTTTGATTTGACTTGAAATATTTGTGACCTAAAAGTAAAGCAGAAACTTCAATAATGTAATCTGTATTAATAAAGATGTTTCTTTAGGTCAAAATAAGAATCGACTGTATCATTATCATCTGAGGTACTTAAGAATATAAACATCCAAACAGTGTAAATGATCCAGCCCCCAAAGTCAGTTCCACAATTCAGTATAATTGTGGTTGATCTTCTGTCTCAACTCCACTTTCTTGTCTGCCTTAAAATATTCTTGACTTCCTCAGAGACCAAAAATGAGACCATCGCAGCCTTGAATATATTCACTGATGAAACATCACAATTCTCTTGTATGGAGATTTCTAAAGAGTCACAATCCTCGGAGTTTAAGAATTTCTCCTAATCTCAGTTTTTAACAATCAATCACATTTTCTGAGGCCTTACCCTCGTGTTATAAAATCCCCAACCTCCCATTGTCAACCCTGTCAAATCCCTTCAGAACATATTTCAATCAGATCATGTCTAAATTCTAGAGAGCATTCACCTAGTTAATTCTGTCTCACATCATGGGACAGTAGCCTCATCCCAGGAATCAATCTAGTGAATCCTCCGTGTACTATCTCCAAAGCAAGTATTTTTCTCTATAAAACAGAGATCCAGCACACCAAAGCGTGCTGAAAAATCAATATTTAATAGTTTCATGCCTTGTTTTAAAAAAAAAGCTGCTTTGCTCTTATAACAATCAAAGTGAATAACCTCCCACTTTCCCACGTTATCGGTCACCTTGAGGAGATAGTAAGAACTGCCGATGCTTGAGTCAGAGATAACACAGTGTGGACCTGGAGGAACACAATAGGCCAGGCAGCACCAGAGGAGCGGGAAAGCTTATGTTTCAGGTTGGGACCCTTCTTCAGAAAATCTGTCACCTTGTTGTTCAGCACTCACTTAAATATTGATATGTCTTTGTGGTCTCTTTGGGTCTTGGCCCCATTTTATGTTCTTACTTAGCTTTGGATCAGCTGCAAACTTAGACATTACTCATGTTTCTTCTTCTATTTCATTAATATAAGTTATAAGTAATAAAAACTTGAGCACTGGTTCTTATGTCTATTCACTAGGTTCACCATGCCAAACGGAAGCATCCGATTTATCCCACTGTCTTCTTGCTGACTAATATACAACCCTTTCTAACTCCAAAGGCCATTACCTGATGCATTAACTTCATGTGTGAAAATTGAAGTACCTGTAACCCACTGACTTCCCTTTATTTACCCTGTTAATTCTATCTCCAAAAAGCTTCAGTCATAGACAGGAACATAGGAACAGGAGTAGGCCATTCAGCCCCCACAGCCTGCAACACCATTCAATGAGATCATGGCAAATCTGTGGCCCAGCTCCACACACCTGCCTTTGGTCCATATCCCTTATTACCTTTGCTTAACAAGAATTTAGCTATCTCAGGTTTAAAATTAATAACTTATCCTGCATCCACTGCAGTTTGTGGAAGAGTTCCAAATACTACCACCCTTTGTACATAGGAGTTCTTCCTAAAATCTTTCCTGAAAGGTTTGGCCCTAATTCTCAAACCATGCCCCCTAGTTGCTGAATCCTCAACCAGTGGAAAATTGTAATCTTTATCTACCTTGTTTTTTTCCTGCTAATATCTTGAGATTTTCAGCCGGAGAAAAGAGTCCTAATTTAGATAACCTCTCCTCATAACTTATCTCCTGAAGTCTAGGTATCATTCTTGTAAACCTATGTTGTACTCCCACCAAGGCCAACATATCCTTTCTAAGAAGTGGTATCCAAATCTGTTCATAGTACTCCAAGTGGGGTCTAACCAGAATTTTGTATAACTGTAGCATAATTTCTGCATCTTTGTACTCCAGAACTCTAGAAATAAAGGTCGGCATTGCATTCGCTTTCTTGATTATTTTCTGCATCTGTTTGTCGCATTTTAAAGATCAATGCACCTGAAGCCACAAATCCCTTTGCACATCCATTGTATTTACCTTCAAACCATCTAGAAAGTACCCGTATCTATCCTTTTTTGAGTCCAAAATGGATAATTTCACACTTGCTTACATTCAATTCCATCTGCCACAGTTTTGCGAATTCACCTATTCTCCATGACTCCCTCGTCCACTCCACATTCCCCACTAACCCCACCACCCCAGCACCTTTCCCTGCAATCACAGGAAGCACTACACCTGCCCCTACACCGTCCCCCTCACCTCCATCCCAGGCACAAAACAAACCTCCAAATCAGACAGAGGTTCACCTGCGCATCCATCAACTTGGTCTATTGCATCTGCTGCTCCCGATGTGGCCTCCTCTACCTCCGTGAGGCCAAATGGAGGCTCGGAAACCACTTTGTAGAGCACCTGTGCTCTGTTCGCTACAAACCATAACAAGTCCCGGTCACGAAGCATTTCAACTCCCCCTCCCACTCCCTGGGCAACATGTCCATCCTGGGCCTCCTCCAGTGTCACAATGATGCCACTCGCAAACCGCCTCATATTCGGCCTTGGGAGCCTGCAGCTCTATGACCTAAATGTCAATCTTACCAGTTTCAAAATCTCCCCACCCCCAGCCTCATCCCACAACCAAACCTCCTTCTCATCCCCACCTCCTTGACCTGACACAACCTGTCCATCTTCTCTCCCACCTATCCGCTCCTCCCACCTCACTGACCAATCCCAACCACTCCCTACCTGCACTCACCTATCACCATCCCACCTACCTTCCCCAGCCCCACCCCTTGTCTCTAACTATTTCTGAGTCCAATTCCATACCCTACCCCCCACCATTTCTAAAGAAGTGTCCCACCCCCGAAATGTCAACTTTCCTGCTCCTCTGATGCTGCCTGGCCTGCTTTGTTCCTCCAGCTCCACTCTGTGTTATATATCACTGGCTGTGATATGTTGAGTGGTTGTGAAAGGGTATAATGTAAATGAAATTATTTGCTTTTTATCAAGGGTATTTTTTGGACTCTAAGGGAATCAAGAAATGTTGCTTTGGGTAGGAAAGGGCAGTGGAGGTCAAAAAACAAAACACAAGCATGATCTTCTTGAATGGCACAAATTATGGTTGTAATATTAACAGATGTGTACTTACCTTCTTAATCCTCTGCCTTCAATGTTAGAGAAGTACTTAATCCATTTCAAATGAGCACTTACATGTTTAAGTCAGCAACAATTTATAGCTTTTCTCTCTTTGAGGAGTTGTAAACTATAAACAAATAAAAGTTATTCTCAAAATCACTCTTTTTCTCTATCATTTGGATGCAGTGTTATATCAGACTATTGATTCCCACTGGCACTTTAATTTTTTTTAACCATTATTCTTCTTACTTGAAACAGAGACAGATTCAAATCCTCTTTAAATCTCAGCCATGCTGATTCATCACTAAAGGATTGGGTGTGGAGCCTTCCAGTGTTCATATTGGCAGTGATTAAGTACAATTTTCAGTGCATGAAATTAATCAAAATGTGCCACATTGTATTAAATTTGCAAAATCCCAGATGTCTTGGCGATAGCTATTCATTAGGAAATGAAAACAACTTTAACTAAAACGTTTGCTTAGCATTATTTACTATTACAAATAAATATTTTTGGACAGGGTTGTCAGAGGCCAGTGGGAAGGAGACACATCAGAGCAGGCTTGGAAATTCATAGTTCCCATGGGTGTGTCAGTTTATTACAATTATTCCACCTCTAAGTCATTTTTATTTAGAAGGCCGGGTCAGGTGGACAAATGATGTAATTAAGACATACTGTTAAGGCCCCTCTCATGCACTAACTGGAATTTTCCAATTTGCTGGCAGATCTCACACAGTGGCTGAACTGCAGCCATGAAAACACGAGGTCTTCAGGTGGGAGATAGTTTCAGGGTCGAGCAGTGCCTCAGCCAATAGGAAACCACCTCTCTCCAAGCACTCTTTGGTGATTGGGCTCCAGCTGCAGCTATTGGTCAAGGAGAAATCAAGGCTAAGAACTATCTTCAGGCTTGGGCTTCTTTGTAACACTTCTTAGTACACAGTCTTCAGAAATTTACCAAGTTCTTCTAGTTACAATATTGAAAGACCATTCCATGAACTCTACAGCCTACTACTAGTCAGTTTAATCCGCATGCTTCTCTTTTTTCCTTAACTTTGCCCACACCGTGCTATTTTTGTTGAGTGAGGAGCAGCTCCATAACATCATTAGAAGGTTGCTCCAGGGCCCTAAAATCTTTACAGAACGTGACTTTCAACCTTTACTTCCTGCGATAAACATTGATTAATATTTACATACATTCTCAATTTTTTTTATTAATTCACAGGATGACGGTGTCACTGGCTAGGCAGCATTTATTGCCCATCCCTAATTGCCCAAAGGGTGGTTAAGAATCAAACACATTACTGTGGGTCTGGAGTCACATGTAGGTCAGACCAGGTAAGGATGGCAGTTTCCTTCCCTAAGGGATATTCATGGATCAGATGGGCAATTCCAACAATCAACAAAGTATTCAGGGTTGTCACTGGACGCTTAATTCTAGATAGTTTTTGAATTCAAATTCCACCATCGACTTTGGCAGAATTCAAACCCAGATCCCAAGAACATTACCTGGGTCTCTGGGTTAACAGTCCAGTGATAATACCACAAGGCCATTGCCAAGGCAATAAATAAATTAAATAGATAAATAGATTACTTCATTTTACAACATCAACGATACTTGTTCTCCTTTGCGCTACCATCCATCTCCAAGTCTTTGATTTGATTCAGCTGTGTCAATAGGTGGGTGAGGGAAGTCCATGACAAGGAATAGGATCCTGAGGGAAATTTAAAGTTGGCGAGTTTTATTTATCATGTTGTCTTTTTAATACATCTGGTTTAATACATCTGGCTCCCTGACCACATAACATGAGTGAATATTACAAACCAAAGGATCAGCAGAAGATCAAAGCACTTCTTGGTACATGGCTGGTGATGTCCAATTTTGTTCCAATTGAGTGGATGGCTCCTGCAGTAATGATGGGAGGTGAGTAGGCTGGAACAATGAGATAAGATGATGGAAGTTGTGATGAATAGAACTTTTGAAATGTAATATCATTAGTGTCCTATTTGTTCTTGAGGAGAAATATTGGTCAAAGGCTGTTAGGGGGTGGCCAAAACGTTTCTTTTTTTGACAATCAATCTGTTGTTTATGTGATGCAGATCTGATGTTCTCCTCATGTAGTAGAAAGATATTCTAACCTGTTCATCATTTGATTTGTTATTCAGTTCTGAAATTGATTCAAATCTTAGGAATTGTCTTTTCTACATGTGCCAATCTGCCAATCAATAAAAAAGACATGATAGCTTGAATGTTTCTGTTGGGAAGATCTTTGACACTAAATTTCATTGCACTGACTGATGGTTGATAGGCATTTGAAGTTGTTAATAATCTTGATTTGGATAATCAATGTTGGGATTTTGATCTTGTATAAAACTCACTTTTTTGTATTTTTAGATAACAAGGTGTTGAGCTGGATGAACACAACAGGCCAAGCAGCATCATAGGAGCAGGAGAGCTTGACGTTTCAGGCCTAGACCCTTCATCAGAAATGGGGGAAGGGAAGGGGGTTCTGAAATAAATAGGGAGAGAGGGGGAGGCGGATAGAAGGTGGATAGAGGAGAAGATAGGTGGCGAGGAGACAGACAAGTCAAAGAGGTGGGGATGGAGCCAGTAAAAGTGAGTGTAGGTGGGGAGGAAGGGAGGAGATAGGTCGGTCCAGGGAGGATGGACAAGTCAAGGGGGCGGGATGAGGTTAGTAGGTAGAATTAGAATCCCTACATTGTGGGAACAGGCCCTTTGGCCCAACAAGTCCACACTGACCCTTGGAACATCCCACCCAGACCCATCCCCCTATAACCCACATACCCCTGAACACTATGGGCAATTTAGCATGGCCAATCCACCTAGCCTGCACACCTTTGGACTGTGGGAGGAAACCAGAGCACCCAGCGGAAACCCACGCAGACATGGGGAGAATGTGCAAACTCCACACAGACAGTCACCTGGGGCTGGAATCAAACCCGGGACCCTGGAGCTGGGAGGCTGCAGTGCTAACCACTGAGGGAATGGGGGTGTGGCTTGAAGTGGGAGGAGGGGATAGGTGAGAGGAAGAACAGGTTAGGGAGGCGGGGAAGAGCTGGGCAGGTTTTGGGATGCGGTAGTGGGAGGGGAGATTTTGAAGCTTGTGAAATCCACCTTGATACCATTGGGCTGCAGGGTTCCCAAGCAGAATATGAGTTGCTGTTCCTGCAGCCTTCAGGTGGCATCGTTGTGGCACTGCAGGAGGCCCAGGATGGACATGTTGATTAAAGCTTTGGTTGATTCTATAATATTGTAAGTATTGTTTTTGTAGTGATACATCTGAACAGTGCTAAAGTTTTGGATGGTCTAAATGTACACATAAACATCTACACACACATGCAAACACTTTCCACCAAAACAGTGCTCATCCACAATTTCTGGAAAAAAATGTAAATCACATGCCATTGCACTTACTAACAAGTCATTTGGCCCATGTATCATGCTACATATGATAAGTTATTTTTCAACACCAAGGCAAGAGAAGGCTACTTTATGAAATAATGCACAAACAAAAACACAAGTTGCTGGAAAAGCTCAGCAGGACTGGTAGTGCCTGTGAAGAGAAATCAGTTAACGTTTCAGGTCCTATGATCCTTCCTTAGAACTGATGGTAGTTAGGAAAATGCTAGTTTATATGCAGAAGATAGGGTGGGGTGAAGGGTAAGGAGTAAATGATAGATGGGGATAGAGCCCAGAGAGAGAGAACAGTTGGACAGACAGAGGAGTGGATAACAATCTGGTTGGGAGGGTGAATAGCTGTTAACGGAGGCTGTTAGTGACCAACGGTAGATAATATGTAATGGCAGGCTATGTGATAACAAGGCCTGGTGTGTGGGGTAGGTTCTAGGACATGGGAGAGTTCAGGCCCTAAAATTATTGAACTCGGTATTGAGTCCAGAGGGCTGCAGGGTTCCCAAGTGGAAAACGAGGTGTTGTTCTTCCAGCTAGCGCTGAGCTTTGCTGGAATGTTGCAGCAAGCCGGAGACAGAGATGTTGGCCAGGGAATAGCGTGGTGTGTTTAAGTGGTAGGCAACTGGAAGGTTAGGGTCTTTTTTGCAGGCAGAACATAAGTGTTCTGTGAAGCAGTCACCAGTCTACACTTCCTATCCTGAATGTAGAGGACATCACATTGCGAGCAGCAAATGCAGTAGGCTAGATTGTGTGAAGTGCTGCCTCACCTGGAAGATATGTTTGGGTCATTGGGAATACTGAGGAGGCAGGAGGAAAATAGGCAGGTGTTAGACCTTCCGCGATTGCAGGGGAAGGTGCTATGGGGCTGTGGTGGTATATTGGGAGTGAAGGAAGAGTGGACCAGTGTCCCAGAGGGAATAGTCCCTGTGAAAGGCGACAAGGCAGGGTAGGGGAATAAGTGTCTGGTGATGGCACCTCACTGGAGCTGACGGTAATGGCGGCTGATGATCTTCTGGATGTGGATGTTGGTGGAATTGTAGGTAAGGACAAGGAGAAACCTATCGCTGTTGCGGGAGGAAAGAGAGGGAGTGAGGGTGGAAGGGCAGGAGGTGGGTCGGACGCAGTTGAGGGCCTTGTCGAGGATAGTGCTGGGAAATCCTCAGTTGAGGAAGAAGGTGGACATTTCAGAGGCTCCCTTGTCAAAGTTGGCCTCATCGGAACAGATACACCAGAGACAGAGGAACTGGGTGAATGGTGTGGAGTCTTTACAGGAAGCAGGGTGCAAGGATGTATAGTCCAGGTAGCTGTGGGAGTCAGTGGGTTTACGGTGGATATTAGTGGTCAGTTCCTCCCCAGAAATGGAAACAAGGATGTCGAGGAGCAAAAGGGAGGAGTCAGAGATAGACAGGGTGAATGTGTGGGCGGGGTGGAAATTGTGTGTGAAATCGACAATCTTTTCCAATTCCACATGACAGAGGAAAGCAGCACTGATGATATCATCAATACATTGAAGACAGCGTTGTGGGTGAAGTCTGGAATAGGACTGGAACAAGGAATGTTCCATGTACCCACAAAGAGACAGGCAGAACTGGGGCCCATGCATGTACCCATAACCAGACCTCTAACCTGAAGAAAATGAGACGAGTTAAAAGGGAAGTTGTTCAGAGTGAGGACGAGTTCAGCCAAGCAGAGGAGGGTGGTTTACACTTGGCTTAGCTCATAAAGACTCCATTCCATTCGCCGGCTCCTCCATCTCCGTATGTTCCAATGAGGATAACTTTGATAAGGGAGCCTCCAAAACGTCCACCTTCTTCCTCATCCAAGGAATTCCCAGCACTGTTGTTGACAGGACTCTCAACTGGGCCCAACCCATCTGCCGCATTTCCACCTTCACTCCCTCTCATCCCTTACACAACAGCGATGGGGTTTGCCTTGCCCTTACTTACAATCTATATCCAGAAGATCATCAGCCATGATTTCTGCCACCTCCAGCGAGATGCCACCACCAGACACATATTCCCTTCCCCTCCCTTGTCAACTTCTGCAGGAACCGTTCCCTCTGGGATGCCCTGGCCCACTCCTCCTTTAGCCCCAACAACCCCGGCCCCACCCACACCCATAGCCCAATGGCACCTTCTCATGCAACAGTCAAAGGTGCGACGCCTGTCCATTTACCTCCTCCCTCCCCAGTATCCGAGGGGCCGAACATGCCTTCCAGGTGAACCAGCACTTCACCTGCACTTCCCAGAATCTAGTCTACGGCATTCGCTGCTCACAATGTAGTCTCCTCCACACTGGGGAAACGAAACGTAGACTGTGTGATCACTTTGTAACACACTTAAATTCTGCCCAGAAAAATAACCTTGAGCTTTCAGTTGTCTGCCACTTTAACACACCACCCTCTTCCCTAGCCAGTATCTCTTTCTCAAGCTTGCTGCAACATTCCAGGAAAGCTCAGCACAAGCTGGAAAAACTACATCTCATTTTCCACTTGGGGACCCTGCAGCCCTCCAGACACTATTTCGAGTTCAATAATTTTAGTGTCTGAACTCTCCCATGTCCCAGCCCTCTACCCCATACACCAGACCTTGTTATTACATAGCTTGCTAATACACACCATCTATTGTTAGCCACTAACAGTCTCTATTAACAGCTATCACTCTCCAAGCCAGATCATCATCCATTCCCTTGTCTGCCCAACAGTTCTTCCCTCCCTGGGCTCTATCCCCACTTATCATTTACTCCTTACCCCCTCACCCCACCCTATCCTCTGCATGTAAACCAACATTTTCCTAGCTACCATCAGTTCTACGGAAAGGTCATCAGACTTGAAACATTAACTCTGATTTCTCTTCACAGATGCTGCCAGACCTGCTGTGCTTTTCCAGCAACTTTTGCTTTACAGCAACTGCAGTTCTTTTGGTTTTTAAAATAACTCTGTTGACAAAGCGGGATCAAAGTGAGGTATGGCATTTCAGGAGAGGAGAGGTGTATCTTCACCTGCCATCCATAAGCTGCCCCTCTATAGTTCTCAAATCCCCTTCTCCCCAACTCTGTTTGACCCTGACTGAAATAACTCCACAAAGACCAGCATCCTGACACTAAATTACCTTATATTTACACGTGCATAGTACATGACACTGAGCTAGCCAGCTCATATCCCTTTCCTACAGTGAACAGAACTCCAACACTCTGTTTTTATCTGTCAGCCAGAGCTCCCTGATTGTACCAGATTAAAGGTCCCAATCAGGGAACTCATATTCTACGAGGTCCATCTGGCTAACCTCATTACAATCTTACATCAACCTCACTCAGTGCCTGGGCTTTAGTCTGGGGTGACTTCTCACCTGTTGCCTGTTGTAGTCCCAGCAGCACACACTGGTGAATTTGGGCATTGCTGAGACTAATATAGTTGTAGGCAGATTGTATAAAGATCAACCCCTAGCCTTGAATTGGTGCAGCAATGTGGGATATGACCCAATAGAATATTCAACTGTTTGATGTGTTTCTTTCATATTAATGATGTCTATTTTCTATTCTTGATACACATGAAATTATTGATAACTTTCACATGGCCTTTAAACATTAAATATGATATGGTGCTCAAAATTTGATTTGTTTGAAAAAAACTGTGAAATAATATTGCAAAATTAAAAGTTTCAGATTGTATTTAGACTAAGTGCATACAAACCTGTTTTATGAATTACTCTCTCTCAGAAATCAGCAAAGTTGGTGTGTGGGGTGAGTTAATATTCGTCAGTAAAAACAAAAAAAATTCTTTGCATTTTGATTTTTAAAACCCAATTAACCACTAACTAAAGTGCAATAAATGTTCTATTTATGGTGATCTTACCTTGATGATGTATTTCATTTTATTTTCCCACTTGTTAACAATAATTTTGAGACGTGAGAAAAATTGAGTGCGCACATATAGACAGACAATTCAAAGTGTATTTTACACAGATGTTTGGGAAAAAACTGATATTTAACTGTCCGAAATTACACTAAGTGTAAATTACTACTGAGTGCAGTACTTTCTCAGTGAGTTTGAGGCTTTCCTGAACTCTAGTTCTGAAGTTTTGAAATTATTTTAAAGAAATGGTAAAATTGAAGTGGCGTCAAATGTCTGGTCTATGCTGCATATCGTTCAGATTCTATCAATAGCTTCATCTGTCCCTTTGGCTGGTCTGGATGGCCAAGTTATTTTTTAAAAATTGTGACTTAACTACCCTTGGGCTGTGTTTAGAAGTTACCTATTGAAGCAGAAGCTTCCTATTCTTAGGCTCAGTCACTGTTGACAGTCCCAAGTGGGTCAAATGTACAACTTTGAACCAATACATTATTACAATGTGCATTCAACAACATGTCCCCTTGGCATCCGTGGATAGGGAACTGGGAATACAGAATATGGGGTATGCAGTTTGTAATTCTTAAGGAACTGAACGCATTTTGGTCTGATAAACTCATAACAAATGATATTTTTTGAAGTAATTGTCATAGGAAGAAGAGGTTAGGAGTTCTAGGGTAGTTTGTGCATTTGGGGGTTAGAAGTGAATGTTTTGTGTAAACTGTGATCACAGGTTTTTGGGGGCTCATTTGGAGGAGAGGAATCAACGTTTGGGGAAGGTTAGAGATGACTGCTGTGAATTATTATAGTTGCCTCTATTTAGAAGATTTCTGAATGGTGCAGAGGTGGAGATGGTTGAGAACGTCAAGTTCCTAGGAGTGATGATTAGCAACAATCTGTCCTGGTCCACCCGTGTTGATGTGATGGTCACGAAAGCACAACAATGTCTGTACTTCCTCAGGAGGCTAAGGAAATTTGGCATGCCCACAAAGACTCATACCAATTTTTATAGATGCGCTGTAGAAAGCAGCATCACAGAGTAGTATGGCAACTGCTCTTCCCAAGACTGCAAGAAACTACAGCGAGTCGTGAACACAACCCAATTCTTCATGCAAATCAGCCTTTCATCCATTGATTCCATCTATATTTCCGGCTGCACTGGGAAAGCAACCAACATAATTCAAAGACCTCTCCCACCCTGGTTATATTCTCTTCCACCCTCTTCTGTTGAGCAGAAGATATAAAAGATTACACATTCCAATAGATTCTAGAACAGCTTCTTCCCCACTGTTATCAGACTTTTGAATGGACCTCTCAAATGTTCATTTGACCTTTCTCTCCACACCTTCTTTGCAGCTGTGACACTGTATCCTGCACTCTGGTCTGCTTCCCTGATGCACTTGGTATGGTACAATCTGCCTGTATTGCTCACAAGCCAATACTTTTCACTGTATCTCGGTACACATGATGAGAATAAATCAATCAATCAATCAATAAATTTGTGGTGATTATGGTCTATTTCAAATGTTATGGAGAAGGTAGCAAGAGGCAGGCAGCAAAATGCATGAATCTCATCACTTCCCTCAATTGAACAATCACTGATAATGTTGTATAGACTCCCTAATCTTCACCACTCACAAGAATATTTGACAAGTAGAGATCAGCAATGCCACATAGAAACAGAAGTAAGCCATTCAACCATGTGAATTTATTCTGTTATTCTCATTTAGCTTAGTGGGAAATGATTGGGAACTCATACGTTAAAGTCAAGCAGTGGCGATAGGGGTTTTGTTTGAGAAATTGACCGCCCTGTTGAATCAACATAAGTTTCAGGGGCTGCTACATGAAATAATTTTTCTTTTGTAGGCTATTTTAAACTTCTTATGGTAAGGCATTTTTAGATACAATCGTATAGATTTTTTTTAAAGAACTCCGATTTGTTAGAGATTAAGTAACACACTAATGGAATTTGTAAACCAACTATAAATTTGCATTGGTCTATATTTGAGAAGAATAGCAACTAATGATTTTTATATTAAATCTTCTGATTTCTATTGATTTATTTCTTGACTTATGAAGTAGTGCGGTGAGCATGTCTGAAAAGAATGGAGGTGAACAAGTGTGTCTATGTATGTCTGAATGTGTGTTAGCACGTAGCTAAAGAGAAAATAAAATATGTGCAAAGTATAAAGTAAGAATCAATGGCAATAAAGTAAAGATTGTTCCTTCAGTGGTAAGTTATAATACAAGGAGGTACACTGTAGTTTAATACCCACAATTCATCACATGGAACATTCTTGGTCATGGCTGAACAGTCAAACCCAAGATACTGCGCAGAGATATGAGATTTGGCATCAAGAGAAAAACTAATCAATTGGCAAAATTTTAAAATATTAAAGCCTTTACAATGAGACATCACCTGGGACTTGGTTGTACAGAGCCTGTATCTAGTGATTGCTTGAAAGAAAGACTTAGATTTATGTATGTATAATATACGGTGCCACTCACAGTCTCAGTATATCCTATATCACTTTACACTCAATGAAGTGCTTTCAAAGTGCAGAGATATCATGTGGGAAACATAACTGTTCATTTCCATATAGCAATCATCCACAAAAGTCAATGTAATAATTACTATTCAATTTTGTGTTGTTGGGTTAGGGAAGCACTCGCCGGGAGAACTTTTACACCCATTTGAGAGGACAGATGGGGCTTCAGTTTAACATTTTGTCCGAGTGACAGCATGTCAATGCCATACAATGCTCCCTCAGTGTTAGAAGCATTTTTTTAATAGGACCATGAACTCACAACTTACTGACTCACAGTCCAGGAAGTACAGCCAAATGAGCCACAGGCTGACATTGAGATTGACACTTTTATAGAAACATACAATACAGAACAGGCCCTTCGGCCCATTGAGTCTGCTCTGACAACAAAACTATTCTAACTTTACACTAGTTCCACTTTCCAGCACTTTGCTTTGCAGTATCAAAGGCATTCTTAAAGACTTTGCCTGAAATATAAAGATTGCTTCCATTACATTGTGCCAATTATGGTGTACTTCGATATAATGGTCATTATTAATTGGACAGAACCACATCTGGTCAAGTCTTGCACCCAAAGCCACAAGATTCTGGTAGCGTGTTCATCAAGCTGTCTGCCAACAAGTAGAATTTTCTTAATGAAGGCAACCAAGGTCAAATCGAAGAGGAATTGGAATATAAGTTCATATCCAACCTTACACAGCTGCAAGTACAATGTGGTATTGCTAGAACTACAAAGACAGTCATGCTTTAATAAGTGAATGTCAATGTTCATTGAAGACCGGATATATCTTCATTTGAGAATGGAGTAAAGTAACGGGGTTATTTTTCAAATTGACCACATTTATCAAAGCCACATTCTGCTGATTTAACAACATGTGCTATAGGACCTTGCAATAGTTGTTTAAATTCTTCAGAATATGGCAAATTATGTCAAATTTATTAGATTAGAGTATGTGGTAGAACAGCAAAGACATGGGAAACGGATTTTCTTTGGCCTGTAACTGCTTTGCTGCTGTAACATAATGAGCTTAATGGAAATATTTCTTCAGATAAAATTTAATAGGTTTCTTTCTGAAAATAATATTTTGGGATACGATATGCAAGTAAATTGAGATGTGACATGTGGTTCATGTAGCATGTTTAAAAGGAAAAGCTGATTTGTTCCCAAAGCTTTCTACCTGTAGAGTTTTCATTGTGTGATTCCTAAGCCTATTGTACACTAATTGGTCAAGATTAATTTCTATGATTATCTCCATTATCATTGTCTAACCTGACGGCCAGAATGATAGGAGGTCAATTAAACGGATTTTATTTTCATCTAGTAATTCTTTAATAAAAGGTGTTTATTCCCTGTTGAGGTTAAGATGGCAAATCAAGAAAAGCCTCAAGATAATTCACCCCACTGATTTTTGCCCTGGACACTAACTGCAGTTCCAAACTGCATTGTTAGCCAGCTTTTCGTTACCACTTGATATTGTTGCGAAGTTGGGTAGAGTATTTATGGATTGGAAGGCAGGATGTTAGAATTTGGTGTTTGTAAAATATTGGTGTTTGTAAAATGCTAGGGGGGAAGTGGTGCATGGTCCCTTTAAAAGATGAAGTGTCTTTTCCATGCTTAGAGGTTCAAAAAGGATGTCTGTAGGCAGCAGCTTGTGGGTTTGCAGGTGTACAGAACACCTGAATTGAAAAATTTGTATCAAAATGCCATACAGTCAGCAGGCCAAGCAGCAGTTTTCTTTGTTATTGGGACAACAAGTCTTGAATTTAGCCAATTAATTTGAATCAGGCACCCAGATACCAAAAAACAATTAAATTTACACCTGAGATAATAGGTACTGCAGATGCTGGAGAATCCGAGATAACAAGGTGTGGAGCTGAATGAACACAGCAGGCCAAGAAGCATCATCGGAGCAGGATTTACACCTGATGGTTTTGACAACATAGGATCAATCCTATTGTAGGAAATATTTATATGCCATTAAGAGTATTAAAGAAGAAGTCGTTGGACAAAGACAAAAGAGTGAACTGCCGTCTGCAAGAGTTAACAGCTCTCAGCTCTCAACAGAGAATGACTAACTCTCAAAGTCTTCTTTAAGTTTTAGAACAAACACCATCTGAATCAAATCTGCCATCCTGACAGCAGTCTACAAACCACACGCCATGGTTGTGAAGAGTGCCCTAGACATAATTTATACAGCCACAAACACATCAGGGGCAAAATTCCCTGGGTCCCTATTCATTATGGCTGGTGACCTCAACCAAGCCAACCTCAAGCAGGTGATGCCAAACTACCACCAACATATCTCCTGCCCCACCAGACAACTGAACATTCCAGTCCACTGTTACACAGCCATCAAACACGCCTACTGTTCAATCCCCAGGCCACACTTCAGAAAATCCGACCACAGGGTTGAATTCCTCCTCCCAGCTTACAAGCAGAAGCTGAAATGGGAGAAGCGTTCACAAAAAGAAATTCAGTGCTGGCCTGAAGCAGTGGAAGACCATCTCCAGGACTGCTTGGACTTGGTGGACTGGACCATGTTCAAGAGTTCAGTGGAACACCTAGATGCCACTACCGTCACTAACTTCATTAGCAAATGCATGGAGGCTGCGTACCAAAGAAGTCAATCCGAGTGTTCCCCAACTGTAAACCTTGGATGAACCAGGAAATCCACTCCCTTCTGAAGACTAGACATGCAGCAGTCAAGGGGGATGACCCAAACCAATACAGGAAATCCAGATATGACCTCCGCAAAGCCATCAGGGAGGCCAAGAGGCAGTGCTGAACTAAGTTAGAGGCCCAGGCCTACCAAACAGACTCCTTCCATCTATGGTGACGCCTAAACAACATTATGGGTTACAAAATGAAATGGTGTAACATAGCGGACAATGATACATCCCTTCCTGACATGCTCAATGCTTTCTATGCTCGGTTTGAGCAGAATACCAACGATGTGGCAATGCCTGCCTCGACAGCTTGTTCCCTCCTTCACCACTTCAGAGGTCAGATGGTCTTCCTAGGAGTCAACCCAAGGAAAGCGATGGGTCCGAAAGGTGTCCCCGGCCGAGCACTCAGATCCTGTACAGACCAACCAGCGGAGATATTCACCAACCTCTTCAACCTCTCCCTCCTACAAACCAAAGTCCCCAGCTGCTTCAAGAATACCACCATCATCCCTGTACCCAAGAAAACACATGCAGTGTGCCTTAATGACTACCACCCAGTAGCTCTGACTCCAATACTCTTTCATGAAGTGCTTTGAGAGGCTGGTCATGGCCCACATCTATTCCAGTCTTCCAACCTGCCTTGATCCCCTACAGTTTGCAGACTGACATAACAGATCCACAGCAGATGCCATTTCCCTAGGTCTGCACTCATCGCTGGAACATCTGGACAACAAGGACAACTACATCAGACTCCTGCTCATTGGCCACACCTTGGCCTTCAACACCATTATCCCCTCCAGGCTAATCTCAAAACTGTGTGACCTGGGTCTCAGTTCTGCCCTGTACAATAGGAACCTTATCTTTCTGACCCATAGGCTGCAATCAGTGAGGATAGGTAACGGCACCTCTTCCACAGGAACACTCAATACTGGAGCCCCCCAAGGATACATCCTCAAACCTCTACAGTATTCCCTGTACACCTACGACTGTGTTGCCAAATTCCGAATGAATGCCATCTACAAGTTTGCTGATGACACCGCCATAGTGGGACAGATATCTAACAACGACAGTCAAAATATGGAAGGGAGAAAGAGGGCTTGGTGATCTGGTGCGATAAAAAAAATTTGTCTTTCAACAGCAGCAAAACTAAAGAACTGATCGACCTCAGAAAAAATGGAGGAGGATGCACCCCCATCTGCATCAACAGAACTGAGGTTGAGTGAGTGAAGAGCATAAAGTTCCTCAGAGTAATGATAACTGACGACCTGTCCTGGACTTCCCATGTAAATGCAAAAGTCAAGAAAGCACAACAATGCCTCTTCTTCCTTAGACAGTTCAGGAAATTTGACGTGTCGAAAAGGTCCCTCACTAACTTCTACAGATGCACCATTGAAAGCTAACTGTCAGAGTGCTTAACAGCCTGGTATGGCAAATGCTCTGCCCAGGACCCTAAGAAACTACAGAAGGTAGCGTGTACAGCCCAGACCATCACGGAAGCCAACCTTCCATCCATGGACTCCATTTACACAGCTTGCTGCTGCAGAAAGGCGGCCAACATCATCAAAGACCCATCGCACTCTGGTAATGACCTCCTACAACCTCTTCCATCAGGCAGAAGGTACAGAAGCCTGAACACACACGCATGAGCAGGTTCAGGAACAGCTTCTTCCCGGCCATTATCAGGCTGTTGAATGGACAGTAGCCTCATATAATGTAACCTGCAATGTAACCTGCACGCCTCTAAGATTTTTGATCTGAAAGTCCTTTGATTGCTATGATCTGCCTGTATCGCTCATAAACAACATTTTTCACCATATTTCGGTACACATGACAATAAAACCAAAATCATGTAAAATCAAAGGTACCTCTGGCACAATTAGTTAATATTCCTGACAGAAGAATTCAACGGAGAAGGTATTCCTGACAGAACATTAAATGGAGAAGGTGCAGAACACTCCAGAAGAAATGTAGCCTGGCTGTAATAGAATTTCTATAAATTCTACTTTTATTATTTTTGTTTTACATAAGTGGGATGTATATTGATTGGAACAGCATACCATTAGGATCTTGGTTTTTCCGGGAATAGTTAGTAGTTAGAAGGGGTTTATTCGGTTTGTTAATAGTTTAGTTAGTTTGTTCACTGTTAGAGTTAGATAAATAGATTGTTATTTGTTGATTGTAAAGTGACTGTCAGAGGTTTCTTTCACTTAACCGCGGGATGTTGCTGATAAAAATGGATGACACCCCTTCTCTCATTCCTTTTAACAGATTACACGGGGAGGCACTCCTCTCTGTGTGTTTCGGTTTTAGTTATCAAAGAGGATTCAACCTCCACTTTATAACAACATGTTTGTAAGTTCCTGCAAATACGTTCTTGATTGTTTGTGCAGCTTCCTGTACATTATAACCTAAGATTGCCTTAATTGATGGCAATCATTTCTTCTTCTGCCAGTAAGAAGAGAAAATTGTATTTTGCTTCAATACGAAATCAAACATATCTAATGTAATTATCTAGACATTAGATAATGTCTAACTTTATAATTTTAAGGAATGTGATTTACTTGGTGACACAGAAAAATCTGGTAATGATTTTTATATGATTCTGAAATAAACTGAATGTATTGCATTTCAATATTTGGCTGCTCTCAAACTGAAATGTTCAGCACTTATTGAAGTAGTAGAAAAGATTTTCTAGAATTATCTTTCATACATAATTTACCATTGCATGGTTTGATTTCATATTGTAGACAATATAGAAAAAATCGAAACCAAAAACCAAAATTGCTGGTAAAGCTTAGATCTGAGGAAGGGTCACCGGACCCGAAATGCTAACTCTTGATTTCTCTTCACAGATGTGGCCAGACGTGCTGAGCTTTTCCAGCAATTTCTGTTTTTGTTTTTGATTTACAGCGTCTGTAGTTCTTTTGGTTTCTTACATAGAATAAATCAAAGACTGGCCATTCTGATATGTAATAGAACATATCACTGAAATCGTCTAAGGATATTTGATTTGTGCTATGAAGTTTTTTAAGAACACCGAGATTCAAAAGTATTTTTTTTCTATTATTTCAGATTACGTTTTACAGTATCAGTAATAAATGCAGTATGTTGGCAAAAAAACCCATTTTGCTATTTAAAAAAGTTGTAACCCATTCATTTAACCATATAGTATTATACTTTTAAATACCATGCAATTCCAGCAATTCAAGATAAAAGCCAACATTAACAATTCACCACATGAATGTGTAATATTTGTGCATGCCTTTTAAATAGAAAAATACAAAAAAAACGCTTCAAGCAAGAATAACAAGCATTTACGATCTGAATTTCTGCATTTAGCATTGACTGTGGGTCAAATGTCTAACTGAACTCTGTAGATTACTCAGCAGATAAAAAGGATTGTAGAACCCCTACACTGTGGAAGCAGGGCATTCAGCCCATCGAGTTCACACCAACCCTCCAAAGAGTATCCTAACCTTATCCCTGGACTGCGGGAGGAAACCCACGCAGAAAGGTGGAGAACATGCAAACTCCACACAGACTGTTACCCAAGGGTGGAATCAAACCCAGGGCCCTGACGCTGTGAGGTAGTAATGCTAACCACTACACCACCATGTCACCCCAATGACCAATTGCACTGTTAAAGCAACATCCTCAACATAAGTTTCCAGCATGGATCTATGATCTAACAACGCTGTGATCATTTTAGTAGTACAGTAGTACAGAAACAGTATTAGGTTCAAAATTAGAATTGACATATCTGTATTGTTGCTGTGCATATATACGTGGGGCTTAGCATCTTAAATAAACCTGTAGGAAAGCTTCTCACTCTCCAAGATTGTCCCATTATCTGTTCCATATTTGGTCACTTGTATTGTATTCACAAATCAAATAGAAAATTCTGCATTTCTGTATTTGAATCTATTGGTCACTTGTCTTCTTTGGTCTTTGAAAAAAGTAGACTACACACTTCTTGAAACATTTACATTATAAACTGTCAAACTATTTTAATAAGAAATGAATGGATGAGTGAACAGAAATAATTGAAATCTCTCCAAATAATAACCTTTTAGTAGCATTTTATTCTTGAGCAACCACAAAGTTTTCACTGTGGTGAATTTTTCTTCACTATTCTATAAGTAATCAAGGTGTGGAGGTGCCGGTGTTGGACCGGGGTGGACAAGGTCAGAAATCAGACATCCCCAGGTTATAGTTCAACAAGTTTATTTGAAATCACAAGCTTTCAGAGCATAGCCCCTTTGTCAGCTGAAGTGAGAGAGAAGCACACAGAACACAGAATTTATAGGCAAAGAGATCAAAGGCAGAGAGATCAAAAGATCATACAACTGGTGTGAGTAGCGTGTCGAATAATATGTCTCTGCAGGTGACCAAAAGTGTAAGTGTGAGTAAAGTGTCAACAGCTGAATAACAAGCAAAGGGATGACCCATAATTTGATTAAATGAGGCAGAGAGATAATTGCAAAAAAAAAAACTAAGGTGGTGCTGGAGACAAACCAAATGACTTGAATAATATGATAGGTATGAGTCACATGCAGATGGTCTAATCAAAGTAATAAGTCATCCAAAACTACAAACTAATTAATGTAGAAAGATCATAACAATTTATCAAGGTGATGGTGTCAAAACAGGATCATAAGGAAGATCTGACAGATACAGAACAGTGCGGTGGGGTCACATATAGTGTGACGTGAGCCCAAGATCATGGTTGAGGCTGTCTTCATGGGTACAGAACTTGGCTATCAGTTTCTGCTCAGCGATTCCGCGTTGTTGTGTATCTCAAAGGCCGCCTTGGACGGCGCTTACCCAAATTTCAGAGGCTGAAAGCCCTTGACCGCTGAAGTGTTCCCCGACTGGGAGGGAACATCCCTGTCTAGCGATTGTTGCGCTGTGTCCATTCACCTGTTGTCATAGTGTCTGCATGATCTCACCAATATACCATGCCTATCAGTCGTATCTCATGTCTGACGAGGTCATTATGGTTTTTTCCTCTGGCACAACAGAATTGGCGATCGATGAATTGAGCATCTTATCCCGTTCTTATGAGGGCGTCCTTCAACACCTTCAGGTGTCCATCACATTCCCCCTCATGAAAAATGACCGATTAAACACCCCTGTTTGAGAAAGGAAGGAGGTAGAAGGTAAGAAATTATAGGCCAGTAAGCCTGATCTTGGTCATTGATAAGATTTTAGAGTCCATTATTAAGGATGAGATTGTGAAGTACTTGGAAGTGCACAGGAAAATAGGTCTGTGTCAGCATGGTTTCATCAAGGGGAGATCATGCCTGACAAATTTGTTAGAATTCTTTGAGGAGGTGAGGAACAAGCTAGACGAAAGGGAGCCTGTGGACATAATCTATTTGGATTTCCAGAAGGTCTTTGACAAAGTGCCACACAGGAAGCTGCTTAATAAGTTAAGATCCCATGATGTTAGGACCAAGGTACTGTCATGGATGGAGGATTAGCTGGCTGGCAGAGGTCAGAGATAGGGGATAGAGGGGTCGTTTTCAGGATCACAGTTAGTGGTTTGCGGTGTTCCTCAGGCATTTGTGCTGGGACCACAACTATTCGCATTACCTGTCAATGATCAGTGAAGGAACTGAGGGTATTGTTGCCAAGTTTGCAGATGACACAAAGATAGGTGGAGGGACAGGTCATGTTGAAGAACTTGAACAGGCTGGAAGAGTGGGAAAAGAAATGACAAATAAAATACAATATGGGAAAGTGTGAGTTTATACACTTTGGTAGGAAGAGCAGAGGTGTAGACCATTTCCTTCTTGTCTAATCTCCTTAAAACAAGTTAGACAACTCCAACCAGAAAGTTGTGACTGAATTTGCTCAGGTGTCCCACAAAACCGAAACAGTTAAATCAATGCGACCACAAGCTGGTACCAAAGCAAATCAGTCCCACTTTATTAGGAACAAAATTACAATAACCTTTAATATTAAACATACTATCTCTAATCCTGTTTGGCCCCTTAAGGTTATAATACTTCCTGAGTTTCTTGTAATTTTACACAGTTGCTCTCTCTATGGCTCTGTCTCTCAGTCTGCAAAGCTGAGTTCTTCCTGACTCTCTCCGGATAGTCAACCAATCATTGCCTCTTTCCATACTGGTCTCCTCAGAAGGCCTTAGACGATACCAGAGATTCCAAGAGCAGTTCCCGAGAAAGGTCTGCAGGTGGGCCCTGTTTATATAGCTTTTAGATGGTTTTCTGGAACTTCCTATAGCTCTGTCCAATCAGGGAGATACACTTAAAAGTTTGAAACAGAGTCAATCATTTAGATACCATGCTACTGTTAGTTTCTTTGTGTAGCAGGGCCCAATGCCTTTCTGTCTGTGCTCACCTCTGTTTAATGGATAAACTGCTGGGCTATGTATGTCCAGAATAATTGTTAGCTTTTACATTATGCTAATATCATTAGCACCTGGCTGCTCTGTTTGCACTGTGCCTGGTGTGTGGGCTTTGTGATTTCAGAGTTTTACTTGGCCAATGTACCCGGCATCCCTTGCAGTACGACCAAGTTAACAATCTATCTGTGTTTTCACAGCCAGGAGACTGCTTCATCCTAAATTGTAAAAGGCTTCAGAAATCTGAAGCACAAAGGAAATTGAGAGTCCAAATTTAGGATTTTCTTAAGGTTAACATGTAGGTTCATTTGGCAGATAGGAAGGCAAACACAATGTTAATATTCATTTCAAAAAGGCTAGAATACAAAAGCAGAGATATACTGCTGAGACCGTATAAAGCTTTGGCCAGACTGCATTTGGAATATTGTGAACAGTTTTGGGCCACCTGGCTGAAGAAAAATGCGCTGGCATAGGGGACAGTCCAAAGGAGGTTCACAAGAATGATCCTGGGAGTGATCAGCTTATCATATGAGGAGCAGTTGAGGACTCTAAATCTGCACTCATGTAGTTTAGAAGGATGAGGGAGCAACTGATTGAAACTTACAGAATACTGAGAGTACTGGATAGAGTGGACATGGAAAAGATGTTTCTATTAGTAAGACAGTCTAGGACCTGAGGGCACAGCCTCATACTGATGGGACTACCCTTCAGAAGTGAGATGAGGAGGAATTTCTTCAGCCAGATAGTCATGAATTTGTGGAACTCATTGCTGCAGAAGGCTGTGGGGGCCAAGTCATTGAGTGTCTTTAAAAAGTTAGATAGGTTCTTGATTAGTAAGGGGATCAAGGGGAGAAAGCAAAAGAATGGGGTTGAGAAATATATCAGCAATGATCAGCTAAATGGCCTAATTCTGTTCCTATATGGAAAGGTCTTAAAATGAGTGTTTGGGCCTCATTTGTATATAATCTATATCAATGAAATAGATGACGGTATCAGATCTAAACATGTTGGCTAGCAAGTCAGGGTAAAGTTGGAAAACAGGATATGAGGAAGACACAAAGTGGCTGCAAAAAGTAAAAGAATGTAGCAAATAGGAGCAGGAGTGAGCCATTCAATCGCTCGAGCAGGGTCTTCATTCAAGTAGATCATTGCTAATCTTCTACCTTAACTCCATTTTCATGTCCAAAGGATTCAACTTGAGAGCTTGGGTTGGTCACTTCAGGGCTCAGCAGATTTCCAATACTGGGACCGGCTCCTGTTGCAAGCTGTTGCTGGACATATTTGGAAGAATGAGAGGTGAGCTCATTGAAATACAAAAATGTGTCATGGGGCTTGACGTGGTAGACGCTGAGAAATCATCTTGCCCCATCTGAGAATCCCGAGAATAGAAGCCTGCAAGTTTCAGGGATAAGGTATCAGTCTCCTAGGACTAAGATGAGGAAACATATTTTTGCTTAAAAGGCTATGAATCGTTGATTAATTCTTTATTCCCAAGGACCCGTGGATGCTCAGGAAATCAAGTGAAATGATGATCGGGGAAAGTGGGGTTAATGTATGTGACCATTCCTAATGTTATTAAATAGCAAAGCAGGCTCAAGGGACCATACGGCCTACTTCTGCTCCTATTTTCTTATGTTTTTAAGACTGCTACGGGATCTGGTAATTAAATACAGTTGGCAATCTAGTTTTGAGAAAGGGTCGTTCTGCTGCAGGTGACATCTTTCAGCTGAGGCATTAACTTAGAATCTGTCAGCCCCTTCAGTATCAAAACAGATGCAAACCAGTTGCTGACACAAAAACCAAGGCACTTCCATTCTCCAGTCTTGCATGTTCCAAGGATATTTTATAATCAACCTGTTCAGAGATGTTATGACACACATTTGGAGTGGCTGGTACTTGAATCTTGACTTCCTGGCCCACATTTTTTTTCCTTTATTCATTCATGGAATGAGGGCATCGCTGGTTAGGCAGCATTTATTGAGAATCCCTAATTGCCCAGAGGGCAGTTAACTGCCAACCACATTGCTGTGGGTCTGGAGTCACATGTAGGCCAGGCCAGGTGAGGATGGCAGATTTCCTTCCCTGAAGGGCATTAGTGAACCTGATGGGTTTTTCCCAATAATCGGCAGTAGATTCATTGTTATTATTAGATTCTTTACTCCAGACATTTATTGAATTCAAATTCCACCATCTGCCACAGTGGGATTGCAAACCCAGGTCCCCTGGACGTTATCTGCATCTCTGGATTAACAGTCCAGTGATAATATCACTAGGCCATTGCCTCCCTGATGTTTCTATATCTATCCGGTGTATTAATTAACCAACTAACCTCAATCATTTGCTTAACTACCTGCAATAGTAACACTTAGACAGATATAAAACAATAACCATTTCACATTCCAAAGATGAGAAGAGTCCAGCTGTTGTCTCAGGCAGAATTTATCTCTTGATGTTTGTAGGACTAAGTTGCGTGCAAACTGAATATACATTTCTCTGCATTATAAAGTGAATTGTTTCAACAAATCAATGAGCTGTGCAATATTTATGCGTGTTATAAAAGATACAATTCAAAGATAAACATGTGAACATTTTTATAATCACCTCCAGTATTAATTTTTTTGAGATATTCCATATCTTTATTGTCCTTTCACTTGAAGCTCCATAGGTTCCAATCTGCAACCTTTCAAACAGGCATGATGAAATAAATTCTTGACTGGTCAGGGATGACACCTTACAAGCCACCAATTACTTGAACCGCAGACATTTGAGAAGTAATTTTCTGCACTATTACTACAATACCACAAATAATACATGCACATCTTTAAGGAACTAAGTGATTTTCTCAACTTTTTAAAAAAGAGCTAAGTAAACTCACATATGTTACCATGAATGACAATAGCAATAATTCTGACTCAACAGTTATTTTGGCCACATATCTTCTGAATGATAAAACTTTCTTTACCATATTGATAGTAATAAAATCTTTCTTAAAGATAATGCAGGTTTAAATCTTTCTCCTTTTATGAACAGTCTTTAAAGCAAGTGTTAGTTAAATATGCATCACAGTTTTTTTTACCACTTACGAGGTGTGTGTGTTGCTGGCTAGGACAGCATTTATTGCAAATTCCTAGTTGCTCTTAAGAAGGTGGCGGTGAATGCTTTCTTGAACTCTTGCAGGCCATCTGCTGTAGGTAGACCCAGAAAGATCTTAGGGAGGGTATTCCAGTATTTTGACCCAATGACTGAAGGAAGGGTGACATATTTCCAAGTCAGGTTGGTGAATGATTTGGAGAAGAACTTGCAGGTGCTGGTGTTCCCATGCATTAGCTGCTGTAGTCCTTCTGGGTGGAAGTAGTCACGGGTTTGGAAGGTGCTATCTAAAGAACTTTGGTGAATTTCTGAAGTCCATCTTGAAGATAGCGCACATTGCTGCTGCTAAGCATTTGTAACGGAGGCAGTGAATGTTGTGGATCTGGTGCCGATCAAGAGGGCTGCTTCATTCTGGATGGCCTCAAGCTTCTTGAGTGTTGTTGGAGCTGCAATCATCCAGGCAAGTGGAGAATATTCCATCACACTCCTGACTTGTACCTTGTGGGTGATAGACAGGCTTTGAGGGGTCAGGAAGTGAGTTACGTGATAGCCAGCTTCCTAGCCTCTGATCTGCTATTGTAGTTACTGTATTTATATGGCTAGTTCCAGATTAATTTTTGGTTCATGGTAACATCAGGAAGTTGATAGTGGAGGAGTCATTAATCGTAACACCGTTGGATGTCAAGGAGTGATGGTTAGATTGTCTCTTATTAGAGATGGTCATTACCTGGAATTTGTGCGTTGCAAATGTTACTTGCCATGTTTCACCCCAAGCGCGGGTATTGCCCAGATCTTGTTACATTTGAACATGGACTGCTTCAGTATCTGAGGAGTCGTGAATCATGCGGAACATTGTGCAATCATCAGCGAACATCCTACTTCTGACCTTATGATGGAGGGAAGGTCATTAATGGAGCAGCTGAAGATGGTTGGGTCGAGGCTACTGCCTTGAGGAACTCCTGCAGAGATGTCCTAGAACTGAAATTTTTGACCTCCAGCAACCATGACCATCTTCCTATGTGTCAGGTACGACTTCTCCCACTGGAGAGTTTGCCCCTGATACCCATTGATTCCAGTTTTGCTAGGGCTCCTTGCTGCCACACCTGGTCGAATGTAGTCTTGATGTCAAAAGGGATGTCACTCTCACCTCACCTCTGGAGTTCAGCCCTTTTGTCCATGTTTGAACCAAGGCTGTAATGAGGTCAGGAGCTGACTGGCCCTGACAGAACCCAAACTGGGCATCACTGAGCAGGTGCTGCTTGATAGCACTGTTGATGACACCTTCCATCACTTTACTGATGATCGACGGTAGACCGATGGGGCGGTAATTGGCCGGGTTGGATTTGTCCTTTTTGTTTTAGGTACAGGACATACTTGGGCAATCTTCCACGTTTTTAGGTAGATACCTGTGTCAGAAATATTAAATGATTTTGTTATGTGTGTGCAAATAAGAAACCAAAAATAGAACTGTCCCTTTTCAATAATACAGAAATTGAATTGTTTTCATACTGTTCTGTTACTTATCACAGCCCACAAATATTTAATTTTTTTTTCTCTTTCATTTCTAAAATCATAAGAGATTTGAATATTTTTTCTTGAAATTACTGAGGTGTGGAAGGACTTAACCCAGGCAAATCACTTCCAGAAAGGCAGGAATTCATGATCCACTCTCTGGAAGACTTTCAATGGTTGCAGGGAAGACAGAGGTAAACAGTTCGCGCGTACGTTTGAGGGTGTTTCTGGTGAGAAAAGAGAATCGGCTTGAGGACAGGCACTCTTAGACATGGCCCATCTTTTTCGTATGCCTCATATACAACTTAAGTTCTGTAACATGCTGGGCTTTCCCTCAGTGCTATTTAAGCTCAAGTCTTCCACTTGGTGACATGGTAAACTGGCTTGATTATTATAGGATGACGGGGTGGTGCAATGGTAATTCATGAACCGAAGTTAATATCCTAGCGGCAGGAATTCAGCTCCTATCCTGGCTGAGGGTGAAGATTTTTTAAAATATCTGGACTAAGCAGCTACCCTATTTGTAACCACGATTATAAAAATCTGAGTTCTGAGGAAGGGTCACCAGGCCCGAAACATTAACTCTTGTTTTTACTTTCACAGACACTGCCAGACCTGCTGAG
This sequence comes from Ginglymostoma cirratum, assembly GCA_024137785.1. NCBI lineage: Eukaryota > Metazoa > Chordata > Chondrichthyes > Orectolobiformes > Ginglymostomatidae > Ginglymostoma > Ginglymostoma cirratum. Next base: position 27,087,344 of record JAHRHZ010000045.1, read on the forward strand.
CTTTACCAGCAACTTCTGTTTTTGTTCCTGATTATAAAAATCCACTTGGTTCATTAATTGCTTTTCGGGAACAAAATCTGCCATTCTCACTTGGTCTGAATTCACAGCAATGTGATTGATCCTTACATACTGTAACAAATCAATAAATGCTGGCCTCACCAGCAATTCCCACACCCCATGAACAAATTTTTTAAAAAGCTGCAATAATAATCAAAAACCTTCGATTAAAAATGCAGCTTCACCATCCTTTTGCAAATTTGAATACTTTTTCTTATTTGGAAATTTTAAAATACTGCTAATGTGACCTAAATATTGTCAATTTGTTTAAAAAGCAAACTGGATCACTAATATCTTTTTAGGGAACAGAATTTGCCATTCTAACCCAGCCTGGGTTTCACATGTCCCATACTAATGCATTTGATCATTAACTGCCTTCAAACGGGCGCAGCGAAACCATTCTGTTGTGCGAAACCATTCTGTTGTACCAAACCAGCAAATAGGATAGATTTTCAGCTGGCGCAATTCTTTGTTTTATTCCTTTGATTAGGCAGTGTGCTAAACCCCTTCATCAACACTTTTTGATATGTGTTGATCTACTGACAGGACAGACCCAGCAGTTTCTGGGGGCATATCAGTATGCACTCAGGCAGGGGGCATTATGAGAGATGGGTGACTGACGGAGAGGGGTGGTGGCAGATGGAGTTCTCAACATTAACTTTGAATGTTATGAAGCCGTGTAACATCCATTCAAGTACAGGCAAGGAAAACCAGCTCCAAAATACCATTTATCACCCTTCCTCAGCTGATGAATTGTTATTTCTACCTGTTGAACACAGCTTCGAGAAAGCACTGAGAGTAACATGGGTACAGAAAGTATTTTGTTTGTTGTCCTTTATTGTCCATCAGTTTGAACATTTTAGTGGTAGGTACTCCATTAACAGAGTCCTGGAGGGTACAGCTGCCAACGTAAACATGCGTCAGGTATCGACAGAACCAATACAAAAGTATATAATACGTAGTTCAGGTTTCTCATCACTGACATAACATTTTCCAAAATTTACATTCCAAGGTTAACTAAACTTGAAAACTGTGCGGGTAACCATTGGCATGACATACTGTGCAGATTGCAGTTGAATTGTATTAATGCTGATTCTTTCCTCAAGCACCCAATGCAATATATTTTTGCCTACTTCTAGTCACCTCACCCTCACAGAAAATAAAAAGTGAAAGAACTATGGATGTTGTAAATCAGAAACAAGAACAAAAGTTGCTGGTAAAGCTCAGCAGGTCTGGCAGCACCTGTGAAGTAAAAATCAGAGTTAATGTTTTGGCTCTGGTGAGGAGGGGTCACCAGACCCGAAACATTAACTCTGATTAAATTATTCTGTGTGAAATAAACTGATTGTTTAAAATTAATTAATTTGTTTCTGCTCTTTGAGATGCTTCCATTTTCCAATTGGTTTATTTATTTCACTGTGTGACTTTAGAAATTTGTGACAAAGAGATAATTGAGTCGAGAGACTGTGAAAGAGAGCTTGGAAATAAAGAAACTGGGACATGACAGAGTGAGAGAAAGTCTATATAAGTGTCTGTATTAGGAACAGATTATAGACAAAGAACAAAGAAAGCCAAGTGTGAAATAGTTGAAAGAGAGTCAGGAGAGTTAGACAGAGGGGAAATTATAGGGGTAATGAGCTGGTTTCAGTTGAGTGGTTAAAATAAACATCGGATTCCAGAACCAAATCCGCCTCCAATCCAATTTCTTCTGACTTTAACTGAAGTGGGCAAGTGGGTGGGCAACTTGATCCAGGGAAGTGGATTGGCACATTAAATATGATAATAAATTGTGAACCTCATTGTTATTCTCCTTTTCCGAGTTTAACTATGGATGGCTGTGAGCCTTGGGAAAATTGGCAGTGGAATCTGGGCTGGCAGATCTAGGAGGTGAGTGACTTTACATATACTTTCTGAAGGTCAACCTTGCTGCTCCTCTCCATGAGGCCTGAGGTCTCCTCTCTCCCAGCCTTGGGCTAACTGCAGCAAAGGCTTAATGGAAGAAAAAGAACACTTTCTGCCATGTTGTATGCTGAGAGACTGGAACCCCTGTAAAATCTCTCAGACGTGTTGTCTTCAGCTGCAGCAAATGTGGCAGTTACTGCCATGCCAGGGTGAGGCTTTAGGCAATGTTTAACACAGTTGACCACCAAGACACAAATCAACATCTCACAAGACAGAAGGCTGCTAAAGTAATTTACTACAATCAAATAGAATGAACTGCCCTGCAATTTACGTGGTGTCAAATTTTCTCGTGCACCTTTCCAAATCTTATGAGTAAGGAATTTTCTTTTGGAAAAGAAGATCTCTTCATCCAAGCAGTCTCTAAACCTCATTTCAGCTCTCTGATCCTCTCCTGTCACTCCTATGTGTCTGAGATTCTTATCTGATTCTCTCACTTCCCGTGGGTTCTGCCTCAAGGACCCAAGGATCAGCCGCCCCCTAATGGGATTATAACTTCCAACTGTCACCAGCCTCATACCAATGTAGACCCACCTTGTCCTGAGACCTCTCTGACTGGATGCCAACCCTTTTGATCAGTTTCTTCTTTGGGCTGGGATCTCCTCACTGTGTGGGTGAAATCCTGATTTATAGGTTTCCTGTGCATTCATGACACCTTCCCTGCACCCCCCACCTCCCGCACCCCCTAAATTCGGGTGGATCAGTTAAATAAAATACCAGATCAATAAGATTGTAAAATGTGGAGAAGCTAGTGTGCTAAGAGAGTGGAAGATGTGACAGTAGAAGGAAACTGGGTGTTGTAAGAATGTAGGAAGAAAATAGATAGAAAAAGAGAACAGATATATAATCATTTGGTTAATCTCAATATGTCTCCACAAATTTGGAACATTTTCCTGCAAAAGAAAACATGGAATAAAGGTTAGAGATAACAAGGTGTGGAGCTGGATGAACATAGCAGGTCAAGCAGCATCATAGGAGCAGGAAAACTTGACGTTTCGGGCCTAGACCCTTCGTCAGAAACTGCAGTTCCTATTATCCCCGATAGAATAAAGGTTGTAGTGGCTTATGCTTTTCTAACTGTGTTTTCGTCACTATGTAAAAGCCAATTACAGCCAAGAGTGGTGCTTACTAACAATATGAAGATCAGCTAACAGGTTTGTTATAAATAGTGTTAATTCAAAATATTCACTTTGAATATGTCAGTAGACTGTATTTAAACAAGTTGAGTGCTGTGAGTTGTGTTGAGCACACACATTATTAGTAATATGGATGGCTTTGCAGGTAAAGATATTATTTTTGGAGCTAGATAAAGCAGTTATCCTTTATATGGTTAATGTTTAAAGGCTGTTAAGGAGGAAATGATCATAGCAGCATTAACTGTGTCATCTGGATTTCAGTTCTATTGAAACTATTGCATATGGAACAGCTCTCAGATCATATGCCATCTGATTAGCTCACAGCAGGTGCACACATGTTCTTCAAAAATATGTTTCTTTAATTTATGACATGTGGCATGTTATTCTTCACTGAATTATGGCCAAATCTCATGCTATCAGATGCTGAAATGTCAGTATTGAATAATAAATTGGCCATTTTGTGAGTCTGAATCTATTAAGCAAAATGTTTTATTTAGTAGATTATCATAACCAAACAAAATGCAACTCCGTCTGAGTGCATTTAAGTATGGTCTTGATGAGCACCATCTATTTTGACAGAAATTATGCACATATTTAAGAAGTATATATTTTTAAGTTAACTTGAGTATAAATGTAACTAAAGCTGATGTGACAGTTTATCTTCTGGTTATTCAACAATATAGTAGCAGTTACATTACAAATCTTTCCATCATTACACTTAGTTCGTTACCTCCTATAGATAGTAAGAATAGAATAAAATACAATAGAAAACGGCCATTTGCTCAATGTTAACAAATTGATTCTCCAAGCACAAATTTGTTTTCTGCCAGTTTTGCCAGCACTCAAGTCCATGGCTTGATTTACCAGCATTTCCAAGAAATAAGATTGTGCCCCTCTTCCAACTGCTGTATTGGAAATCTGTCAAGGTCTTTTGTGAAGGAATATACAGGTCTTGATTTTCATAGAGCAGCAGGAGGGATCCACAACAAAGTGGATGCTGTTACCTGTGCATAAGAAATTGTGTGGGGAGGCCTAGCATCCTGTGACACAATGGAAGCATTCCAACCCTGAAACCAGAAGGTCCAACTTCAAAGCCCACGTACCGTTGAGCTACGTGATAACATGTCTGAACAGTTGATTGAAGAAAATGTATGTATATGTGCTCTAACCAAAGGTTTAGTGATAGGATGGTGAAGTGAGCAGTTCGTGAAGCATACAGTATCCTTGGCCTTATTAATAGGATCGACGAGCACAAGGCAAAGAGGTGATGTTGAACATGTATAAGACACTTGTTAGGCTTTAGCTGGAGTATTGTGTACAGTTTAGGGTGCCACATTTTAGTAGGGATGTGAACATTTTGGAGAGAGCGCAGGAACAATTTATGCAAATACTTCCAGCATTGAGGAACTTCAGTTATGAGGATAAATTGAAGAAATTTGGACTGTTCTTCCCAAAGTGAAAGCTGAAAGGAGATCTGACAGAGGTTTTCAAAATCATGAGAGGACAGAATAAAGTGGATTGACAGAAACTGTCCCACTTATAAGAGAATTGAACAAGAAAAAGGAACAAAGTCTTTTTTACACAGTGACTAGGATGTGCAATGAACATCCTGGATGTGTAGTGGAGGCAGGATCAATTAAAACATTCAAGAGGGCATTGGATAATGATTTGAATAAAAATATTGAGCAAGGCACACAGGAAAAGCAAGAGATTAGCATTGATAATGATGCCCATTTGCAAAGCTGGTGCAGACATGATGGGTTGAATGGTGAAAACAAAAAGTGCTGGAAATCACAATGGGTCAGGCAGCATCCATGGAGAGGGAGTAAGCTAATGTTTTGAGTCTAGATAACCCTTCATCAGAGCTGGGTTAAAGACTATCCTTCTTTGCTAAAACAGTTCTGTGCTTCTGTAATACTGTGACAAGCAAGAATTGGGATGTAGAGGACCTTGTTAATTTTAATGCCACTACCATATCTGAATAAAGATTCAAAGGGCTCAGCCTCACTCTTGGCCAGACTGTGTACTTGGTGAATGGGTAGGAATGTAAATCTGAGCATTGTTAACAACCCATGACAATGGTTCTTTGCAATCAGAGGCTGGAAGAGACTCCCTCATATGTCAATGGGAGAAGGCAGTCACCTTTATTATCAGTGATCTACTGAGGTCACTGAGGCAGATGAGAAGAGCCCTAGTAAATACCTTACAGTGATTTCTCTTTAATTTATTTTCCAATTATGCTATGAAGTTCACTATAGTTAAGAGATACTTGCCAGATAAACCAACTATAAGCTTGTTTAACACAATTGATGCAATATGAGGTATACTTCTTTATATTAGTTTTGAGACAATGCAGAGTTATTATTTACGTTCTATGGCACTTTGCACTCTTAATGCAGAGGTGGTTTTCACTTAGTGCAGGTCTCCATGGTGTTGAGAGGTGACTGCCCAGGGCAGACTGAGAAGCCATCACACAAGGAAGACCAAGTCTATGGGTCATTGCTACAACAGTACATCATTCTCTTTGGAGGGATTTCCCCTCCACAACAGTTGTCCAATGGATGTGGCCTGTTTTTATTTAAAATATATTTTCTAAAAATGGTGAGAGGGTACCTCAACATGGATGAATTATCTCTCTCCACGGACAATGGCAAGTTGTATCTTCTTCAGTTCTGAAGGGGCACATGCATGTCTTTCAACTTTGAGAGCACACATACCATCCTTAATTGGATCTTGAGTGTGCCATCTGACCAATTGGACAACCCGAGCAAAATTGACCCAATACAGGTCAAGTTCTGCATTTGACGTCAACATCTACAATGGAAAATCCCAGGATTTGCATCTGTATTTCCCTGGGGAATTCAAGACAGAGCACCTTTGAACCTAGAACAATGATTAAGAGGAAAAGTCTTAAATTGTGCTCATTCAGTGATAGATTGAGAGATTTCTAGCTGAGAAAATATCCGCAGAGTCTGAAAGGGAAGAATTAGTACTGGCTTATTGAAGTGTTTCTATCTTAAGCGTTCAGTCCTTCAATGGGGAGGATCTACATTTCTTTTAATAGTATGAGGAGCTGTAGGAAATGTATAAATACATTTTGAAATTCTACTCTTGTTCATTCAGATTTCTCTTGCAAAATGAACCAGTTTGTTGGTTCACAATTGGCCTCCTTTTGTGCGAATTTTATATTTCAATCTGCCTTGCAAGAAGACAAGTGAACACATGTCGAGGAATGTGTGAGGTAATATAAAATAATAAAATACTCCACAAAGGATCTTTGTCGGCAAACTGCCTGTGGATGGCCAGAACTGAGATGTGAGGCTCAATATCGGGTGTATTTCAGACCCATCCATTCCAGCAAGGAAGCATATACTGCAGATCAGCATAAATCACATTCTATATCCTGCAACTTCAAATAATAACAAACAAGAGTCCTACAGCCATGTTAAAATAATAATTGTGTTATTTACAGGTGGCCCAGAACAAAAGTCAATTCTTCCAGCTATAACTGGTTAAAAAAACTCCAAGTTATAGTTCGTGATTGAGCTCACTGCCTACTACACTGTAGTTCACTTTAGAGTACAGCAATACTTTCAAAAAGGTGTTGTAAAAGGTTCAGAGCTTAATTTAGATATGCAGAAGGTCTCCAAAAAATTGAAGGGTGAGGTAAGGAGAATTTCTTTTTCCTACTAGAAACTACAGTCGAAGTTGAAACCATAATAGCTTCTAAAGAAGCAGAACAAATATTTAAATTAAATTACATTAAAAGACTGCACAGGGAACATACTAAACTAAGTAGGCAGCCCTTTCAAAAATTAGCACACACATGATGGACTGAATAGTTTCTTTCGTGCTTTCTTTCTCTTTCTTAATGCGTGTTTTTACCACTCCTACTCTGTGTCACTTAGTTGATCTTCCTCTCTCCCTCTCTCTCTCTTTCTCCCTCTCTCTCTGTCAAATCTAATACCTCGAAGTTTGCAGATGACACAAAGCCGGGTGGGAGGGTAAATAGTGAGGTGATAGTTCAGTGTGATTTGGACAAGATGAGTGAGGTGGGAAAATACATTGCAGATAAAGTATACTGTTGATAAATATGAGATTATCCAATTTGGTAACAAAAACAGAAAGGCAGATTATTACTTGAATGGTGATAGGTTGGAAAAAGGGTAGGAGCAAAAAGACCCGGGCGTCCTTGTACACTAATGGCTGAAAGTAAGCATGCAGGTACAGCAGGCGTTGAAGAAAGCAAATGGTATGTTGGTCTTCATAGCAAGAGAATTCAAGTACAAGGACAAAAACGTCTTACTTTAATTGTACAGGGCCTTGGTGAGACCACATCTGGAGTATCGTGTGCAGTTTTGTTCCCCTTATCTGAGGAAGAATGTTCTTGCTATTGACAAAGTGCGTCAAAACTTTACCAAGCTGATTCCTGGGAAGGTATGACTGACAAATGAAAAGAAACTGGGTCAATAAGGATGATATTCAAATCATTAAAAGAATGAGGTGGAAATCTCATGTAAATCTGTAAAATTCCCACAGGACGAGACAGGCTAAACACAGGAAGAATGTTCCCAATGACCAAGGAGTCCAAAACCAGGCGTCCCATTTGAAGAATACATTTAGAACTAAAATAAGGATAAAGTTCATCACCCAGGAAGTGGTGAGGCTGTGGAATTCTCTGCCATGGAAAGCAGTTGAAGCCAAAACATTAAATGTTTTCAAGAAGGAGTTAGATATAATTCTTGGCAAAAGGGATTGTAGGGCATGAGGGAAAAACAGGAACAATGTACTGAGTTGGATGATCAGCCATGATCAAACTGAACAGCAGAGCAGGCTTGAAGGGCTGAATGGCCTACTCCTCCTATTTTCTATGCTCTTTTCTCTCTCTGTCTGTGAATCCTTTTCATATTGCCTGGCATAGGAAGTGGATACAGTCTACCAACTAAAAGTAAACATTTCTAGCTGTTATGCAACAGTGCAATCTGAAGGTAACTAGTCATGGATACGACCCTATGATTTCAATCAAAGCGTCCATTTTGTGTTTCTCTGTTGGTTCAAAGAATCATAGAACACGTACAGTGTGAAAACAGGCCCTTCAGCCCATCCAGTCCTCTAAAGATCATCTCACCCAGACCCACCCCATTATCCTAACACTACTTTTCCCATGGCTAATGTACCTAGCCTGTACATTTTATCATAGCCAATTCACCTAATCTATAGGAGTAAACCAGAGCATCTGGAGGAAACCCACACAGACGAGGGGAGCATGTGCAAACCCCCGTCAGGCAGTTGTCAAAGGCTGGAATTGAACCTGGGTCCCTGGCGCTGTGAGGCAGCAGTGCTAATCACTGAGACACCAGGCCACCCATTCCCTTGCAAATTTGCCTCCAAGCTACTCATCACTCTGACTTGAAAACATATTGCAATTTACCCTATGTCAAAATTCTGGACTTCGCTTCCTAAAATCGGTTTGGGTCCACCTAAACTCTAAGGATTCTAGCAGTTCAGGAAGGCAGCTCACCACTTCCTTTCAAAGTATAACTGTGGATGAACAATAAATTCTGCCTAGCCAGCAATGGCCACATCCTGCGAAAGTAGCTGCAGCTTGTAATTCAACGTTACCAACTATTGTTCTGATTTTTCCTGCTGTTATCTGCAGCTAGCTCGCTTACAGCTCTCACAATCATAGGTGATCACTTCTGGCGCCATGCTTCATGTATAGGTTTTAATGGCTTCTCTTTCTAAACATAAAATACTAACAACAAAGGTCACATGTTTATGTCAAGTTGCCATAAACATGTTGCCTGAGTTAGAGCATCTTAGCTATGTAGAGAGGCTGGATAGATTTGGGTTGTTTTCTTTATAGCAGGGAAGGCTAAGGGGGGGACTGGACTGGGGTATTTAAGCTTATGAGGAGGTTGGACAGGGTGGATAGGAAGTAGTTGTTCCCCTTAGTTTCAGGGTTGAATCCTCTCAGAACCCTTGATTTGAGGAAAGCCTTACATAAGCTTCCATTGTGATTTCATGGGTGTTGTGTATTACAGATAATGTATGCTAATTGGGGGGAGTGCCCCTTTAGAAGGTGAATCACCTGAGCATTAGTATGTCATTAGATAATTTGGAGGCTTGTTCAGATATACTCCAGGTTCTTATAGAGTTTGCAGCTTTGGAATTAAACCTCCTTATCAATATATTCTTTGGTTCTGATTGGAGCTTAGTAACTGCCATGTACAGAAGAATAGGGGATTGCCTGAAGGTGGGTTTTCTGGCCTCCACAACAGGAAATTGAAATCGGAGGGTAGAAATGCTTCATCAGATTCACATGAATATTTTCAACCTGTACTGATCTGATTGAAAGAAGTCTTCTTTCTCATTTGTGAGCTTAGCTAAACCAAAGCATGTTATAGTCCAGAAAGTCAGGTGGTGAAACCTAGAATTGGAGACAGTCTTTTTACATTTTTATAAACATTTATTTTCAGAGATGGACTTTACAAAAATACACATTCTCACCCAAATTCCATAGTTACTGTTCCTATTTAGAGGAGCACAAGTGATTTCCTACTTATTGACAACAACCTGAATACAACTAAATAGAACTAATATAGAATTAAATCATTTAATGATGAATCAGGCACTTTTGAAGTATAATCATTGACCTATTGTGGAAACACGGCAGCACAGTAAGGTCTCACAGACAACAATGTGGAAATCACCAAATAATCTATTTTGATGTTGTTATTCAAAAGATAAATATGAACAAGGACATTAGGACGAAGTCCTTCTCATCTTCAGCAAAATTGTGATCTGCGATCTTTTACTCCTACAAGAGTATCAGCTTGGGTTATGTGTGTAGCCTCTGAACTGAGACAGGAATGCATAACTTTTTTTGAATTCATAGGATACAAGCACCGCTGGCTAGAACAGGCAACACTTATTGCCTATCCCTAATTGCTGGGGGCATTTGAGAGTCAACCACACCAGGGCAATATGGTGGCACAGTGATTAGCACTGCTGCCTCACAGCACCAGGGACCCAGGTTCAATCCCAGCCTTGGGCAACTGTCTGTGTGGAGTTTGCACATTCTCCCCGTGTCTGCGTGGGTTTCCTCCGGGTGCTCAGGTTTCCTCCCGCAGTCCAAAAGTGTGCAGGCTAGGTGGGTTGGCCATGCTAAATTGCCTGTAGTGTTCAGGGATGTGTAGATTAGGTGGGTTATAGGGGGATGGGTCTGGGTGGGTGCTGTGAGGGTCAGTGCAGACTTGTTGGGCCGAAGGGCCTGTTTCCACAGTGTAGGGATTCTGTGATCTATGATCACATTGCTTTAGGTCAGGAGTCACATGTAGGCAAGACCAGGTAAGGATAGCAGTTTCCTTTCCCCTAAAGAACATTAGTGAAACAGGGTTTTTCGCAAACAATCAACATCATTTGACTCTTCAAATTTCACCAACTGCTGTGGCAGGATTCAAACCCATGTCCCCGAGTTAACAGTCCAGTGATAATATCACCAGGCCATGACCTCCCCAGAAAAAGGTAACAGTTAGATTATTTTTTTTTCAGATGTGCTATTACCGTACTCAAGTAATGTGCAATATCATCCATCATTGTTCTGCTGAATTTAAATTGTTTCTAGTTCCATTTTAAATATTGTGATTATCTTATATGTCGTGGCTTCTTCTTCATGCTGTTTATCAATTTCCATGAATTTGGCAAATTTCTGAACTTAAATTATATTTGCAAATTAAAAGCGCTTAGGGGCCCATTGATAATTTAAATTAGTATCAATTTTCATGGGAGTAAAATTGTACCCTCAGATAAACAGTATAATGTTAAACTTTAGAAATGTTTGACTATTAGGAATCTAATTTTAGGCAGTCCTCTGGGTTTGAAAAACTCAAACTGCAGGGGCATAAACTAATGTTGAACATTAAATAGTCACCACTCTTGCATCTTTCTGCTTGTCATTGTCAATGTTCACTCCATAAATATATAACTGCAGATAATGGAGGTGGGTGTGTGTTTTATAAATGTTTTTCCTGGGACTTGGACATCACTGGCTTGGCCTAATTGCCCCTGAGAAGGTGGTAGTGAACTTCTTGAACCACTGCAATCTATTTAATACAGGGATGTACAGTGCTGTTGTTCCAGAATTTTGACCTAGTGACAGTAAAAGAATGATGATATAATTCCAAGTCAGGATGTTGTGCAGTTTAGAAGCTCCTTGAAAGTTGCTGGAGCCACACCTATCTAGGAAAGTAAAGAGGAAACTATCAAACCCCTGACTCGCACCTTATAGAAAAAAACCCAGGAAAGTTTAGAATGAGGGGGAGAAAAAGCATAGAAGGCAAAGCCAACATTCAGCAAAAGGTAAATACTATTAATAAAAATTAAGCAGTAGGCTGGGTACTGGACTGCATGCAGAATGTGACTTCAATGCTGATGTGTTTTGGTTGTATCAAATTTGAGCTGAAGTTTCTAGTTTTTGCAAAGGTATTCAGCCTGACAACATTCTGGCGACAGTGCTGAAGATCTCTGCTGCAAAGCTAACTGCACCTTTGGCAAAAACAGTTCCAATATAGATACAACATTGACATTGACCTGACAATGTGGGAAGTTGTCCAGGTCTGTCTTGTCTGCTTTAAGAAGGTGGTTGTATTTGTTAGAGGACCATGATCTCAGGTCCAGTTTCATGCCAATGAAAATAGTCTAATAATCAACCACATTAGGGGTTTATTAATTCAATAGATTTTATTTATTTAACACAGTAAAACACATTATAAGTATGCTGCAGACATTACAACAAATCAATAAATTTCTTTGTGCACAGCTTGGAGACACATAGCAGACTAACAGGCAGATTCACAACATTGAATACTTACAGCTGATAGACTCCTTAAAGATCAACTCATTTAAAAACAAGGTACATATAAAATATCTCCCTTCTTACCAAAACAAATTTAAACTATTTAAAAGAACATGTGAATATATATGTTTGTAAAATATAGATAATTTGCTGAAACATCCCAATTTTATGTTCTGGATGTGCCATCAATTTCCACAGTCATCAGTGATATTGTCTATCATTCCTTTTTGTGTGTCCAGTTTTAGTTTTCATGGACTGAAGTTTTTTTTAGATTTGCTTATTCTGAAGCAGGATAGGCAGGTTTTTCTCTAGATTAGCCACTGACAGATTACGTTCCTCAAGCTGTTTTGAATGGTTCAACTCTTCTTGCCATGTACTGTTTCGTTTCTGAAGAGATTCCAGCTCATATGGAACATTCTGGCTTTACGCACTGGATTCTTCTAGTTTTATCAATATTTTGGCTTCTGTTGGTCCAATATATTCCTTCCTTCATAAACGATTCTAAAAACTGTCCAATCTCTAACCTCATTTTCCCATGCTGCTTCAGTATTTGTTTTGTTTCCTTTATGTCTTACTTGAGTTCTCTCACTATATCATTTCTGGTATTTACATCTAAAAAAAATTCCCATGAGTTACTTGTAACTCCCTTTGTGTGCATTATGCATCTCCACCTATATTTACAGGTCTGTCATTTTCTCCATCATTGCTTTGACCTGACTTCAATGATTCTGTAGCTGCTCTTGCTGAGTTGATCTATTACATGTGCAAGTTGCTTCTGATCTCCCTGTAAAATAGATTATTTATCATTTGATTGACAACGCAAAGGTTTGAGCTCATCCTGCTTTCTCCTCCAGCTCTTCATTCATCATTGTGAGCTGAGCAGTGGTATCCCCTAAAGAAGTTATCATCTGAGAGAAGGCATTGGCAAGTCTGGAATTATTACGAGCCAGTATCTCAGCCTTTTCTTCATGAGCTTTTATTTTTCTCTCCACAGAGAGTCGAGATCTTATTTCTACCAATACAGGAAAAAAATAGTTGTGCTTTATTCTTCACTCATATTCAGTTCTGCAAGCATTTTCTGAATAGTGTCATTACCACATACCAGGAGAGATTCCCTAATTAGTTACACCTAGATGGAACATCATAAACTGTTAAGCCCACCCCAACCCTAGTAAAGAGGGATGAACTGGCTCACTTTTTTAAAAAATCTACTCCCGTACTGGTTGTAAAAATGTTAGTTTAAAAGAAGGATCCTGACCTTTGTAGATACTTTTATCCATGATCCAAGAGAACTTACATTTTAAAACAGAGATAAAAGGTACTGCAGGTGTTGGAGAATCCGAGATAATAAACATGGGGCTGGCTGAACACGGCAGGTCAAGCAGCATCATAGGAGCAGGAAAACTTGACGTTTCGGGCCTAAACCCTTCATCAGAAATGGGGGAGGGGAAGAGGGTTCTGAAATAAATAGGGAGAGAGGGGGAGG
>JAHRHZ010000045.1:27101238-27121891 GCA_024137785.1 Ginglymostoma cirratum
ACCTGTCCGTCCTCCCTGGACTGACTTATCTCCTCCCTACCCCCCTACCTACACTCACCTTTTCTGACTCCATCCCCGCCTCTTCGACTTGTCTGCCTCCTCTCCACCTATCCTCTCCTCTATCCATCCTCTATCCGCCTCCCCCTCTCTCCCTATTTATTTCAGAACCCTCTTCCCCTCCCCCATTTCTGATGAAGGGTTTAGGCCCGAAACGTCAAGTTTTCCTGCTCCTATGATGCTGCTTGACCTGCTGTGTTCAGCCAGCCCCATGCTTATTACATTTTAAAACAATTCATTTTGACCGGACTTCCTTGAAATAACAAAATAATAAGTTAATTAACCATTACCATGCATGAAGAATTAATATGACAATACACATTGACAGATTAGAAAAAAAGGAGACATTTTCATGAGGGAAGAGGTAGTCACCTCATGCAATCATCAACTCAATAATTCTGTTTGTTAGTTCCCTATCTGCAAAATAACTTAGTGAGTCCTTTCCTCTCCATCTGCTCACAAAATGGCCTATGGATTTAGTAGGTTTCTGTCTCCATTACATGAATTCTAGACGGTGAATAAAGAAGTTTAAGCTGACTTTGAATTGATTTTCTAATATGCTCAATATCCTTTGATATCTTTTAGCTTTTCAGCTGTTAATCCTGATGTTTTAAGCCTGTGTAGACTGTATTTTAAATTATGTTACAGAATCTGCTGCATCCCAATTTAAACCAGAGAATTTGAGGGCATTCTTGCAAAAATATTTTTGAACTTCTCTTGCTCGCTATCAATCCAATACTTACCCTGATCACTAGGCTTTTTCAAATAAGTTAAACTGGTCTCATGATAGGGCAACCTCTGATACCAATCCAGGACCTTGGACGTGGTCAGTCAGCCACTTGAAGTATTCAGGGTCAGGATCCTCTCCTCATAATGGGTAGAGATCTGAAAGTTGGACAGCCCACTATATCTCTTGATTCTTTCTACCCTATTATGGCCAGTTTTCTCCTGGAATGAGAGAAATGGTGTTATTAAGGGAGATGAAAGTGGTCTTTACACCGTTACTTTGCGTGTGGGAAAAGTGGTGAGTTGTCCTGAGTGACTGAGTAGGCAGGTAAGAGGCCACACAGGGTTAGTAATGTGGAGTACTGGGGTAGGTGACAGCAAGTGAAGGAAGATGTTGCATGCAATAGTGAGAGTGGTTGAGCATGAGCCTTGAGAGGTGGGTACAGTAGCAGAGCTAGAGTAGGTATGAGGAAGCAGAGAGACAGGGTGCATACCTCTAATATCTCCCATTACCTTCCTCCAATTACCTTATAAGAGGGGGCATAATTTTAAGGTGATTAGAGGAAGGTATAGGGACGATGTTTGAGGTAGGTTCTTTACACAGAGAGTAGTGGGCATGTGGAATGCACTGCTGGCAGTGGTAGTGGAGTCAGACTTTTAAGCAACTCTTAGATAGGCACATGGAGATAGTAAAATGTAGGGTATGCAGGGTAGTTTGATCTTATTAGGATAATAGGTCGGCACAATATTGTGGGCCGAATGTTCTGTACTGTGCTGTACTGTTCTATATTCTATGTTCTATTTACCCTGGCAGAATGGAAAAATGTTATTAACCATCTTCGTACACTGCTGGGCATTCTGCCATATGGCTGAGATTGTACAGACCCAGGTGGCAACCTTGGCTAGCATGGTGTTGTGGTCTCCACTGCCCATCCTAGGGAGGAGAATGTCCTTCCCTGCACTATCCCATCCACCAAGACTTCCAGATCCCAGTCCACAAGCAAGACACCAATTTCTATTTATCTGGTATGCAACATGTCACAAACCACACAGGGCAGCTCTGGGTGGGCAGTGTTTGTCCAGGTTAACGAAAGCCTTTTAAAGATGGTGCAGGCACTAGTGATGCTGGTCCATTTTGGATATTCCAACAGTTATGAGTTTTGTCAGGTTCGGGCAGTGATAGAATCGGGTTAGCATCAGTTGAGAACATTGGCAAAGAGACAGAGTTGCTAGTTAATGAGGTGAGTTTAGGATGATTTGGTGAGCTAATTCACTAAGCCCTACCGAGAGAAACCCTCTAACCTCAGCAAAATTGGCATTTAGCCAAAAAATGTCAGATTCAGCCTGTAGTCAGAGCTAAGGTATAACAGGGACGATTGGAACATGAGAAACTCCTGGAGATGTATGAAGGCAAGTCACAGAAGAGGATTGGGCTGAGGTGAAAAATTAATTGTTCAATTTCGAGGATCCCTAATTGTCTAAATGATTTCTCCAGCTATTTTGTGACAGTATAATTCATTTTTTTTATGAATGGAAAATGTTTAAGGGATCAATTTTTCAATTGAATTATAGATAGGAAAAGTGGAATCAGTTCAAGAACCATACCAGGAATAGAGTCAGAGGGTCAGCATGGACTCATTGGGTCAAATGGCCTGTTTCCACACTGTAGGGATTCTAAGATTCTATGAGAATTTATTTCAAGCTACTGAAAATGTTGATTGAATCGGGAAGTGGTGTAATCCTGACAATGGTCAACATTATAAATTGCTTACTGCACACATTCAATCAGAATTGAGAATAATTCACTAAGACTGGAACTTCATTCAACATTCTCGGACTGCAACTTTAGCTGGTCAGAAATTGCAGCTGCTTGGAGCTACATTGGGCAGAAGGGTATTCAAAGCAGTAACTTAGATTGCCATCTGGTCAGACCAAATTCCATCACACAGTGTTGACGAATGGGTCACACATCAACTCTTACCTCTGGAGAGAGCAGCCTGAAGTGATCAAGTAGGATACTTCAGGCTGAGATTAGAGGACTAGGCGAGGTGAACATCCTGTAACAGACAGTCAGCGTCACCCAGAGGAGCAGACATGTTACAAACCTGACACAGACATTCAGCATCAACCGGAGGGGTGAATGAGGTGAGTGCACTGTGACAGATAGCCAGCAATACCCAAAGTTTTCGGGGAGGTAAGGACCTTGTGACAAGTAGTCGGAAGCAGCGAGAGGAGAAGTTGAGTTGAGACTCGTGAGACAGACAGTCAAAGATGGAGATAGATTCATTGGTTCTGATTAGAACTGATCTTCACTGTTGGCAGAGAAAGGAGCTAGCTGTATGCTGAGCCTCAGGTAAGTGGTAAAGATC
This sequence comes from Ginglymostoma cirratum, assembly GCA_024137785.1. Lineage (NCBI taxonomy): Eukaryota > Metazoa > Chordata > Chondrichthyes > Orectolobiformes > Ginglymostomatidae > Ginglymostoma > Ginglymostoma cirratum. The sequence continues at coordinate 27,104,391 of JAHRHZ010000045.1, forward strand.
TTTTTGTTCTTAAGCTTTAACATAGTGCATAAATTGATGGCAACAGTAATAAGATCCATAAAAGGCAACATAAATAAGTAATTATTATTTAAGGATGATTTAAGGATGATGTGCCACCTTTGAGGCATGTGGGAGATCCTGGTTGCCAGTTTGGTCCAAAGCAAACATTTCTGTGGTAAGTGTTTGAGGTTTGAGCAGCCTTGGCTCAGATTTTATGAGCTGGCAGCTAATCTATACACATTACAATGAACCAGGGAAGGTGATTGGTACCTGAGTTCTTTGTCCCAGGAAGCAGTCATATTCCTTAAAGTTGAGTCATCTGATTTAGTCAGTGTTCAGGAACAGGAAAATTTGACTGCGAGTGAGGTAGGTAAAGGGACCCAGAGGGGAACACAGGAGCCTTAGCCTTTGCAAATGTCCAACTGGTTCTTTGTCTGGATGGCTGTGGGGGGTTGTCGGGCGTTGGGGGGAGGGGAGGTGCAGTGACAGGATGAGCTAACTAACCATACTAACCATGTCACTGTGTTACAGGAAACCATTCAAGCATGAGGAGTAAGAAAGAATATAAAGGTAGGAGGAAAGAGAGAGATTGACACTATTCTCTGAAGCAAAGAGTGTGTCTCTAGACAGCTGTATTGTCTGCCCAATGCCAGGGTTTAGGATATATACTCAAGGTTGGAAAGGAGCTTACAGTAGGAGGGGAAGAATTGACTCATTGTGGCCCATGCAGGTACCAATGACATAGGTAGGACAAAGTAGTAGGTTCAGCATGAGGAGCTTGGCATCAAATTAAGAAAGATGAGGTCACAATCCTTGCATTATTAACCTGAGCCATGTGTAAATTTGTTTATGTGAAGCAGATTAGAGAGATGAATGCATGGCACAAAGACTGATGTGGGAGAAGAGTGTTCCAGTTTCTGCATCATGGCACCAGTTCTGGAGAAAGTGGGATCTGAACCAATTGGATGGTTTCCACCTGAATCATGCTGGGCCAGTGTTCTTGTTGACCACGTGGTTAGAGAAATAAGAGAGGATATAAGACAAATAGTGCGGTGAGTGATAAATTTGAGAAGATGCAATGCATCAAAGAATACTGTCAAGGCTGAAAGATGTGTATGGATATGGGGAATAATAAATGAACCATGACATGAAGGGATAAATGCTATGAGTCTAAAAGTCAACCATCAGATAAGACCAGAATTTATAGAGTAAAGAGATAAAACTAAGGCCATCTGAATGGGCATAGCATTCAAAATAAAACAGATGAAATAAGAGCACAAATGTATTTGGGTGGCATGGTGGCTCAGTGGTTAGCACTGCTGCCTCACAGCACCAGGGACCCAGGTTCAATTCTACCCTCGGGTCACTGTCTGTGTGGAGTTTGCATATTCTCCCCGTGTCTGCGTGAGTTACCTTCGGGTGCACCGGTTTCCTCCCACAATCCAAAGATGTGCAGGCTAGGTGGATTGGCCATGCTCAATTGCCTGTGTTCAGGCTGTGTAGCTTAAGGGGTTGGGTCTGGGTGGAATGCTCTGAGGGTTGGTGTGGCCTTGTTGGGCTGAAGGGCCTGTTTCCACATTGTAGGGATTCTATAAAAAAATAAGTACAATCTGATAGCTATTGCAGGGGCTATCACAGGATGACATAGAATGGAACCTGGATCTTAAAGGCTCCAGGACATTTAATAACCACAGGAAATTAGGAAAAGATAGAGGATTGGAGATAACAAGCGAGACCCTTCATCAGAAAAAATTCTGATGAAGGGTCTAGGCCCGAAACGTCAAGTTTTCCTGCTCCTATGATGCTGCTTGACCTGCTGTGTTCATCCAGCCCCACGCTTGTTATCTCGATTCTCCAGCATCTGCAGTACCTTTTATCTAAGATAGAGGATTGGTTGTTTTAGTTAATAATGGTGCCAGCACAATAAAGAGGGTGATCCAAATTTATGAAACTGAGATATGAAACAGTTTTGGTAGATATGATGAAGGCAAGAAGTTATTTATAGGCCCCTAATAGTAACCACATGATAAGGTGAATATAAAGTAAGAAATATTCAGAGTTATATCGACTGGAAAAGTCAAAGGGGCAAGGGTTGTTTAGGTGAGCAGTTCATGAAATGGTTTGGAACACAAGAACAGAAGTTTCTGAAAAAGCTCAGTGAGTCTGGCAGCATTTGTGAAGAGAGATCAGAGTTAACATTTTGGATCTGGTAACCCTTCCTCAGAATGGAAATGTTTTGTGTTACTTTCTTACAACAGCATGTTCTGGAGCCATGCAGAGCGTAGGCTATATGAAAAATGCTATTCTGCATTGAGATAGATACATGAATAATCTCAAAGTAAGGGCACTCCTTGGTAGCAACAAGCATGACATGATTGAAATTTTAACTTTGGTTATGAAGGAAAGAGGAATGGATCAGACATTCTTTTTAAAATTCAAATAAGGGGGCCCAAGAGGGCATGAAAACAGAGCTGGTTAAAATGAGTTGACAAAATTAGATGAAAGGATACATTAATAGAGATGCAATAACAGATATTTAAGGGGATACACATGAGTAATTCGAATGAGTAATAGTAATTCCAAGGGACAGAACCATTATTCATGTTCAACGAGAAATTTTGAAGATGTATCAACTAAGCAAAAAGCATAAAGTTGTACAAAGACATGTGACAAGTTAGAAGATTGCATGGAATGTTTAAAAAGCAAAAAGTGACCAACTGATTAAGAGGAAAAATTAGACCATTAAGTTACCAGAAATATAAGACAGATAATAAGATTTCTATAAATATTTAAAGAAGAAACTTTTAGCAGAGTGAACATTAGTTCTATAGAAAATGAGCCAGGATAATTAATAATGGAAAATAAGCAAATGGCAGATGAATGGAACAGGTATTTTGCATTTGCCTTCACTATAGAGAATTCAACTAACATCTCAGATAGTAATAAATCAGAAATGGAAGGAAGGGAGGAACTGGGGAAAAATCACAGTCTCTGGGGAAGTGCTACTAAGTAAAATGTTGGAGGAATGGACTGTCAAGTGCCCAGGTCCTGATGGATCTTAGCATCTTAAAAGGAGTATCTCGTGAGATAGTTGATCATTGATTTTAATTTTCCAAAATTCCCTCGACTCAGGGATGGTCCAATTGGAACTGAAGATAGTGAATGTCAATGCATTGGCGTGCCATCAGCATGCACAGAACCTCCAGGTGGCTGCATGGCAAGCTGCAAGATATTTTCAAGGGCACATTGCTCAAGGGTCTGAATGGAACACTACTGCTTCTAATTTGGATGTTAGTTTTTATAACTGAGCATAAAGGATTTTAACACTTATATAAGGGAAAAGAACAGTTCCCAAATTATTTAGTACTGATAACTGTTATGATTAAGGTTGGAGGAATGTACAGTTTCCTTTTGTAGTCCCACTCCTCCACTGATCACAGCAATGTTAAATTTAGCCAAATTGGCATTATGGCCAGTTTTATAGGTCCCGTTATGTAGCAAATTTGGAACGAAGAACAATTCAAACAGATTTACTTAGTGTTTTTTTCACCAAAAATAAACTTAATCACACAAAGTTGCAAAGATTATTGCAAACATACACACACTCTCGAGTCTGGGGAGAAGCAAAGAAAATGAAAACTCGACACAGTGTTACCATTAAAGGACTTTGGCCACGTAGTAGTTAAACGCATGATAAAAGGATAAGTCACAGATTATCCCAAATGGTGAGCTGGATATGAATTTATTCTGCATGCACAACCTGCTGGCACAATCTTTCCTGGAAACCGTTATGTGTGATCAAGTTGACTTCTGGTAGTTTTCAGCTCATAATTTTTTTCTGAGAGGATTTGCAAACAAAGAGAGGGTGAACGATGGGCTGTTGCTTCTCAGGTAGGTGCTAATTTTTCACTGTCTCAGCTCAACAATGAAATTGTCTTATTCCACCCAGTAATCAGCTACCTGTCTCTGAAAGTCCTCCAGACTTCCTGACTCCATCTGTGCTCCCTGTTCCCTTATAAGCACAGCATTGCTACTGTTTTACCCAGTGCCCTCTGTTTAAAAGTTCAAGATATATTTATATGGCTCTTCATAATGTTGGAAAAAAAATGTATCATGTCTGTTTGTAACATAATTTATAACCATGGGCCAACGTTTCCAGTTTTTGACCAAATGTTTCTCCAACTGAGATTCACAGCAATTGGACCAATATACATCATTGTACTTTTTCAAGTAACCTCTGTTTTTGTCTCATTAATTATAGAATTAGCCTCTTTGGCACCAGTCCTTTGGAATCATAGAATACACGAAGCAGAAGTGTTCAACACTACCAGAACTTTGCAATGTTCATGCTACTGGCACCATATTTAAACTCCAACCATGCACCACTATAGATACTGCAAGCAAGGAACTGCGTTCCTCACTATGCTCATGCATGGTTATGTCTAAGGAAATGGCCCTGAAATGCAAGTTTGTTTCTCACTTTGCCAACAGGGACCTGCGGGTGGTGGTGAATGACAGTGGAGGGAGCCAATCTGCTGATTGGCAAAGCAGATAATGTCACAAGACCTCACTGGCCCTGAGCAAAAAAGCAGCCAAGATCAGTGCAGTGTCCAGGCGAAATGCAGTTCGCAGCAGTGTAGGCAGAAGCTCAATGATCTTCTATGCACTACAACTATATGTATCACCATCTTACCACCTTCTCTTTGCTAGCCCATAATCATGTGACTACAACTCTCTCTAACTCAGCATCGCCATGCACCTCTCACCAAGGCTCATGAACTACAATTCTCACTATTGCACACAATGTCAACTCAATAGCTTTCACACACATCCTCCCAAACTACTAAACTTTCCTCCCCTCTGCGCTTTGTATTCACTCATTGGGATATCTTACTGCCACTCATACTCAAGCATCACAACTAATTGCCCTTCACTTCCATCATTCTCAGTATCATTCTGGAAAAGAAATGGCCTATCTTCTGTACAATGTCTCCACAGCATGCAAACTGGCTCACCTCTAAACACTGGACTGATAACAGTTGACCTGCAGGATTGACTGTGGCCCAACCTCCAGCCAGCAAAGACATGGAATCCTGGACTCTAGTCAGACCAAGACTTGACTGACTGTGTCCAAACCCCTAGAAAGGAATCAGTCAAACCTCTGGCTGAATGTGACAGTATTCCCTGCCTGACCATGGTCCCTCTTGACCCTAGCAAGGACTTGTCCATTTGCTTGAAGCTCCTGAAATATACTTGCAACAATAGCAGTTGGCACATGCTGTAAGTGTGACATTGATAAAGCACAGTGCTGTACAGACACATGTCAATTCCTTTCATTGCTCAGATCTCCAAAATATCAAGCTGGCCTGCCTGTCCCTCTTTGCTAAAGACCAAGGCAAGCCAGATAGGCTGCAAGCCTCCAAGTAAATGCAAAGCAATTAAGCATTACAAAATGAAGGAAAGAGCCATAAAATGCACCAAAGCATAGATGCATGAAATGTACATCTGTCCCTGCACCCAAACAAACTTGGCAGAAGTACTCAAGTTACAAGTATGCCTGAGCTCCGAAGTGAAATCCTGATGGGCTGAGCAGTGTGTGAGCTGGCCTGAAAGCCGGTATGATGTTGTGATTAAGCTGATGGTTTGTGAGGCTGTCTTGTGTGGAAAAGGAGTGGAAGAGTACATTGTCCATTATTCATGCAGGGGTTTTGTGAAGAAGACAGAGTTCAATGAAGGCCCAGGGAGACAAGACATGAATTGCTGCCACCAGATAACTGCTCTAAGTTTACTGTTGGGAATTAGTGCTGTCTAGATTCCTGGGGAAGAAGAAAAGAATTGGGAGCTATGTAGAAATGAGGCAAATAATGAGATGAAAATGAATGGAAATAAGCAGTGGATCATCACTGGGGAGGACAGTTTTCAACCACAGTTATGAGCAGACTCGTGCAGTGGGAGGTCATCCAAAGCTTCCTGGAGCATGGGCTATTGGTCTGCTGCCATGAGTTTGTCTCCAAACACTTAGCCTAGTTTCCCATGCCTTGGGAGTTCTGGAGTTCAAATGGAAAATTCTAATTGCCATGTGAAATTAGGCATTAATGGCCTTTTGACTAGTTCATTTGCCTCTCTATTGCTTTCAGGTGGGTAAGCATGTCAACCAACTGGAAAATGGTTTATGAGCAGAATGGTACCAACAGCCACATATCAGCCAGAGGCACAGATTTGCACATTTACCATTGAGACTATGAAACCTGTCCCTAATCTCACTAACGTGTTGCTCCATTAAAATGATGAGAACGCATTTCTGGCACGTGCAAGTGTACATACAACGATGTACAGTTATTCCATGGGTTAACTAGATACTTTGGTGGTAAAGGTAGATTCTGGATCGTATGGGAGTCAGCTAATGAAATTGACCAAGAATCAGGAATACAAGAAAATGATTAATATAGACCTGTGAATTTCTAACAAATAGTGGGAACCGCATGGGATCTGATTGGCAGATATTACCTGAACCACTAAATTCTCCTTCGGTCATGTGGCACAATTCAAGTGAATTATAATTCAATTATGCTACCTCTCTGACTGCGACAGCTAATGGAGTCAAGTACTGCCCTACTAAACCCTAGTTAATTCACGCAGTGCTGCCTAACTATTCTCATATTAATCAGTTCAATTCAATTAACTTCAATTAGCATCAAGAATAAGTTATGCTTCAAATTATTTTTAACAGCAGAGAATTTTAAAGACTTCCATCACATTAGTCACTTTGTGAAACAGCTGTAAAATGTGAAAATAACAACTATAGAAAACTAGGTTCTGTTCAAACATTTTTCTGCCTAAATGCATTTTTGTTTGTTAAGGGTGAGTGCCAGTTATATGATGAATAGACATTTTGAATAGGCAGTGGGGACAAAACGCCTTTTGTCCTCTGGTGGTCTTGTCTTGATTGTGAAAAATTAATGATACACAACATGAAACAGAAGTATATATGGCTCTGAAGGACCACCCCGGAATGTTATTTTGTCTTCATAATCAATGAAAGACAAACTGCTCATAATTGTGCTAAAATATTTATTAAATCTGATATTCGGTAATGCAAACACACTAGGTATCCATATAAGGGGTGCAAAGGGACGTGGGAATAAGAAAATGCCATTCATTTCCCTCAAGAATCACTGACCTTGCTCCATGGCACTTAATATCCTTGCCTAACAAGAAAAAATCTATCAATCTTAGTTTAAAAAAATTTCAATTCACCCAGAGAATTCCACATTTGCTCTACTTCTGAATGCAAAATTCTTCCTGACTCCATTCCTAGATGGACTAGCTCTTATTTTAAGATTATGGCTGGTTGTTTTAAATTCCTCTGTGAGAGGAAGCAATCTGTCCTCAAACATAATACTTTAAGCCCTGAGTCATTGTGGTGAATCCACACTATACCCCATCCAAGGACAACATAGCTTTCGTCATGTGCATTGCACAGAAATTAAGGCATTATTCCAAGGTCTAGCCAAGTCTTTGTCGTACAAATTAAGCATCATTTCCTCACCTTCATATTTCAAACCTTTTGTGATAAAGGCTAGCATCCTATTACAGTAAAAGCAGCATTATTTGGCACTCCAGTAATTGAATGCTCTACTGACCAGAATCTTTGATATTCCCCTAATTTCACCTGCCCTACCCCATCCCTGCCACCACATTACTGCTGATACATAAAACCCAATGTTGTCAATCTGAAGTGGTTGCAGAAGAACTGCCTAGAATTTGAAGATTATTTTTCCCTCATTGTTTACAGTGAAAAGAGTCAAAGTTGGAGAATCCCTAAACTTCAGAAGGTTGCAGTATATCTCAAGGCATATATTTTATTTGATTCTTACAAGTTCTACGAACTGTAATAGGCTAAGCGACTTTTTGTGATTTATCAGCACTACTCAGTCCCAGTGCATGCCAGTCAATGTCGTCTTTTTGATTACATTTATCTGTTTCTATGATTTGTGTATATCTAGTCAGCCATGCTCTATTGGTAGCATTTTCACTTTTGAATCAGAAATTTCTGGGTTCAAATGTACCTCCATGACTTGAACATAACATTGAGGCTGATACTCCAGTATAGTACAGAGCGGGTGTTGCAATATCAAATGTGTCTTCTCTCAGCTGAGATAATAAATGAAGATTCTGTCTGCCTCTGAATTGTAAAACATCCTATGGTACTATTTTGAAATAGAGAACAGCCATCTTTAGTGTCCTGGTCAGTTTCTAACCCTTAATCAAAATCACAAAAACAGATTGCCTGGTCATAATGATATAACTATTTGTGAGAATTCACTGTGTTCAAGTTGGCTACTATGTTTCCCACATTAAGACAGGAGCAATATTTTAAAACTAAACTTCAGTGGCTGTAACCGGGTGTCATGAGAAGCAAAATAAATGCAAGTTTTTTTTTTATGTGGAATCTATTACAGGTTCCTGCTGAAGCCACATACTTTCAGGGCTTTGTGACTTTCAGAATTTGCTTCCTATCTACCATGAATACATTATTTTTGGGACACCCAGCAGCGCATCTTGATTACAAAGTAAATTGGAGTCAAGCAGTTCATCTAATTTAAACGTACCTCATAGTTATTCTCTAAAATGAAGAGGTAAGGAAAGTTACAATGAAATAATTCCACAGAGGAAAATATCCCGTTACCAAGTCATTCCTTACTTACACGAGAAGGGTCCTTGACACTGATCCAACTTCCTCAGAGCTAATTCTGAGTGAACAGAACCTCTGACACTCCTGTTTTTATCTGTCAGCCAGAGCTCTCTGATTGGACCAGATTAACAGCCCCAATCAGGGAACTCATATTCTACAAGGTCCACCTGGCTGACCAGAAACATAGAAACAGAGAATAGGAACAGGAATAGGCAGTTAAGCCCTTCATGCCTGCTTTACCATTCAATATGATCATGGCTGATCATCAAACTTAGTATCTTGTTCCTAATTTCCCCTCATATCCTCTGATCTCTTTAGCACTAACAAGTTAATCAAATTCCTTCTTGAAATCATTAAATGATTTGGCCTGAAATGTTTTCTCTGGCAGAGAATTCAACAGATCTAACCGTCCCTGGGTGAAGAAATTACTCTTCATCTCAGCCTAAATGCCATACCCAATATCATTCAACTGTAACTGTCACTGGGAATGTCCTCTCTGTGTTTATCCTGTTTAGTCCTGTCCGGAACCACAATGCATGGAAGTACTGACATAAAGGTGTATTTGCACTGAGTAGAAACACAATGACAGCATTAAACCTTAGCACCAAAGCTTTGTTTGGTCTATAATTGATTTTTCTTCTTTGCCTGAGGCCTTGCTTTCAATCGTACTAGTAAACATGGCCTTGGGTTGGCACGTGTTCACAACAACTATCTTTATTTTTATAGTTGTTCTTGTTTAGCATGTGAATAGTTATAATTTTCCCAAAATACCTCAAACCCCAAATTTTAAAAAGATAATGGACTGAATCTGAGAATTGTCTGCTCAGTGTGACTGGAATGGAGTTTTCAGGAGGTATTTTCACCACAAGGCCTTACCAAACGAGTCTCATTAAACACTTATCCTGATATTTGCCTTGGAGATGGTAGACATGAGGAAATTGGGAACCTCAAATTGGGAGCAGTGAGCTGGGCATGGTGATGCATGGGGTGCACATCCCATTCCCCCAAGACCAGTAGTGGAGACCATGGCACCATACCATGCCAGCCTGATTCAAGGTTGCCACCTAGTTCACTGTGATCTCAGCTATCTGGAGCCATCCACAGAAGTGTGGGAAGGAAGTTAATGACCTTCTCCATTCTGCCAATGTAAATTCAATCATTCAATTCACATTCAATCTCTCACTGCTACTGTACCCACTTCGCAAGGCTCATGCCCTACCACTCTCACTATTGCCTGCAACGTCTTCCCCCACTCACCCTCTCCTACCCCACTATGCCCTCCAACCCTACCTGCCCTCTGTACTGCCCAGTCACTCACTTGGGACATCTCCTGACCTGCACCAAAGGAAACTTGCCTTGCTATGTTGCAAATGCATGAAAGATGCAGCACGACACTCCCAAAGTCAAGATAGACCACATTGGCTTCTCACCCGATTCTGCCACAAAACTTGCAATAGCCCTTGTTGCTTAGGCATGTGTAAGATTCTACTCATGTTTCAATTCAAGCAAATGAAACAATAACTATGCTATTCTTAGCACTCCTCCACATATGCTGCCCCCTAAGGTGAAACAGCAAGCCTACTCTGCACTGCAGATGTGACAGCCACTCTCTTTTCCTGCATCCTGACTCATACCAGGCCCATCTCCCACCATTCCTGTCACCCACTGAGAAGACCAACAATGAAAGTTTCCTTAACCTCCTAGTTCTGTAAATCCAGGTTAAGGATTACATTAAAGGGCAGGACAATAGAGGGATCGAACATTAAATTAACAAATGGGAATATCAAACTGCAATTCACAAAGAAGTACTTGTGCTGTTTGGGGTGTTTGGGATATTTCAGAAAATTACCATGATAATATTTGCAATTTTGTCTCTAAAAATATTTTTGGATCCAATCATTTTTAGATACCTAGTGGGCTAATATAGAGAAGCATTAATTAAAATGTCACAAAAGAGACAACATACTATTAATGTCAACCATGAATTAATGTCTGAATGCAAATATAACTGAGCTTTTAATGCATTTCTATGTTTGCTCCAATTGTACAAGCTTGACTTAGATTACAGGTCTTTCATCTCTAAATCAAAAACATAAGAGAACAAGCCCTGCAATGTGCATCATTTTCAGCCCATCAGACCGATGGTAATGGAGGACTGCAGGCATTAGTGCTGGGGCCTCAACTATTTACAATCTCTATCAAAAATTTGAATGAAGGAACTGAATGGATGGCAGCTAAATTTGATGATGGCATAAAGATAAGTAGGAAAATAAGTTGTCAAGATGATATAAAGAGTCTACAGAAAAATTTAAATAGTGAGTGGACAAAGATTTGGCAGATTTTTCCACTTTGGCAGGAAGAGTTGAAAAAAAATCACATCATTTAAATTAATAGCTATCACAGAACACTGAAGTACAGAGGAATCTAGATGTCCTGTGACATAAATCAGAAAAAGATGGTATGCATATGTAGCAAGTCACGAGGAAGGCCAATTGAATGTTGGCTTTTATTTCAAAGGAAATCAAATATAAAAGTAGGTAATTTATGCTATATTTGGACAGGATGTTTGTGAGACACATCTGGAGTCCTGCGTACAGTCATAGTCTGTCATAGAAAGTCATAGAAAGAACATAATTGCATTAGACATGGTTCAGAGAAAGTTCGCTTAATTGATATCAGGGACAAAGAGATTATTTTCTGTGGAAAGTTTGAGCAGGATGAGGCTATAAGTATTAGATCCTTGAAGAATAAGATGTGATCTGATTGAAATAGACCTGAGACGATTAGCAGAGTGAAGAGTGAAAAGTTGCTTCCCCTTGTGAGGAAGATGAAAACCAGAGAACACAGATTAAAACTTAGAGTCTCCCATTTAAGGCTCTGATAAGGAGAACTTTTTATTTCTCAGCGGGTTATTAGCTTTTGGAATTCTCTTCCATGGAGTGGTGGAGGCTGGGTCATTGAATATACTCAAGGCTGAGTTAGATGGATTTTTGATCAATGGGTGTTGACAGTACCGCAGACATTAAAGTGGAGTTGAGATCAGAATCAGATCTGTCGTGTTATTCTTGAATGGTGAAGCAGGATCAAAGGACCAAATAGTCTATCCTTACTCCTTATTTTTGTATTTTTTGCGACTCAAACACATCATCTAGCACAATAATTCAATGCAGTATTGATTAAATACTGTATTGAGGAAGCAGCTGTCTTTTTAATAATGCATTTTTGGTAGTTTAGATGGATTTAAAAGGCACTCTGATCCCGCTGCATTCATCTAACCTGTACCTTGCACAGCCGATTGCCAGCTGAATATAAAATTGCAGGGATTTGAAAAGATCCTTGGTCCTGGAAGACCTTTTCCAGGGATACTAGTCCAAGTGAGAGCCAGTAATTCAGTGTATTTAGTTGCTTGAAACCCACACTTTGGGATCTGAAAGCACTAAAACAGTCCATAACGTTGCGTTAAAAAAAAGGTACCATGGTTAGGACTGCTGCCTCACAGCGCTAGGGATTTGGTTCAATACCAGCCTCGGGTGACTGTGTGGAGTTTACATGTTCTTCCTGTGTCTGCTTGGGCTTCTGCCGGGTGCTTGGGTTTCCACCCTTGGTCAAAAGCCATGCAGATTAAGTGGATTGGTCATGTGTTTTTGAGAGTGCAGGCCAGAGACACACGCACACACACATGCATGCACACACACACACACACGCATGCACACACACACACACGCACACACACGCACGCACACGCACACACACGCACACTCTTTCTTCCCTGTTACACTGATTATTAGTCCATTGAACTGCATCTGAAATGCTTTCATTGTCAGTATACCCTGGTGTACAATTTGAATATGAAGTATCTGGTCCAAACATAGGGACTCCTGTGCCACAAGGCTAGAGTGTAGTCAGCTTATTGTCTTTAAGGAGGGCCACTCACAGAGGTGAAATAGTGTAAAAACTCCTTGTTTTCATCATTGCACAATCATAAATTATATGTCAGTTGTATGTCATCACTTCAATGAAAGCTGTTGCACTGCGCATTACTTCATACAGTCGAATAAAACATGTTTGGATTTAAATTGACTTATGTTCTTCTACTTCAGTCCATTCAGTTCAGTATTTTATGCAGTATACAAGATTGACATGAAAGAAACAAACTATATATATTTAAAATAAAATTAGAAGGTGACATAGTGAAGGGTTGGATTGTAATTGCTGGGAGATTGGAATATGGAAGACATTTTTAATGTTTTGTAATAGTTTTCATGGAGGAAATTATTGGCAAAATTCCCGTTTGATATTTGAGGTTTGTGGGATTCTCTAGAGAAAATAGAGAATAATTGTTAAAGGTTAGAATATGTAAATATTTATAAGAAAACAAGACCAGATGGAATGTATCCAAGAATACTATGAGAAATGAAAAAAAGAAGTATGCATGGTTAGAAAATTTCACAGCTTGGCGAGCATAGGAATGATGGTAGAACATCAGGAAATCACTCATGTTATTCAATTATTTAAAAAAGGACAGGGACACAATCATTGAACAAAGATTGGTCAGTGTGAAATATGTAGATGGAAATATTTTCAAGTCTTTTATAATGGAAGCAATTCAAACCCATTTGTCCACAGTCAAGACAGTAGTTTCAAATCAAAGCAAGTCAGGCTGAATAACTCACTGCACTGTGCAACAATGTAATAGAATTGAATGATAATGATGTGGTTAATATTAAATCTCTTGAATTTCAAGAGACATTTGTTTAGAGTTTCAAAGGAATTTTATGACAAAGCATAAGAGTTGTAAGTGGAATGGTATGATTGCTGAATAACAGAAAATAACAGAGAGTGATCAATTATGATAACTTGAAGAAAAAACTGAAATCAAATCTGCTCCAGAATTGCCTTGAACATTTTTATGTTCTTTTCGCCCATTGCATTGGTGATTACATAATGAAAAAAATATCCAAGGCTTATGATTAGACAAAATTGCATGCGCAAGTGACTTTGACAAAAAGACCATATTGAAAGAAATTTGCCAACTGGAAAGATTAATGGATTATAACAATTAGTATTATGAAATTTATGAACTTGTCCTAAATGTTAAGCATATAATCGCTTTGAAGTGTCAGTTTCACCACTAAACATCCAAGCCATTAGAATATATGGCAACAACTGTAAAATCATACTAAATGAACAGATTAAGTGAGGTAAAGTTATAATAAACTTGAGAAGGAAGGGATTTGAAAAACTTATAAGAACAGGATCAGTTAATGGATAGAGTGACCTGTTGAACTTAAATGATGTTTCTTACATCCACGTGGCATTGTTCTTACACAAACTTCTCACTGCTTTTATTTATTAGTTTTACAGGGTGTGGGACTCACAGAATGAGCAAATATTCACTGCCCATCCTTAACTATATTTAAGAAGGTGGTGGCCACCTTAGTGAACACCTGCAGTTTTTGTGGTATTAGTACACCCAGTAACAGCGAAGGAGTACCATTGTTGTTCCAAGCGAGAAATGGTGCGTGGCTTGGGGAAGGCTAGGGAACTTACAAATAGTAGTCTCATACATCTGCTTCCATGTCCTTTTCTAAACAGGAAAGTAACAAGCTCCAACTCCAGCCACCATGGCTTCACCGCCAAACAAAACAATTAAATTTATTTGTACTGAGCACCGTTTAATTTGACACGGATACAACTTGCCCTGTTCATTGCTCTGTATAATTTGATAAAGCCACAATTATCATTCAGATGTCTGTTAGGTATTCTTTACAATTATCCCTTATTTGGAGATTCCCTCAACTACTGCAGATGTAGCTCCTTGTCTTTGGAACCCACTGTCTGCCCAGTGGAGATCGTTGGAGGCTTGAACCATTCTGATGTTTGGGCCTCATTAAAACCATTTGGCAATTCACTTATGCTTGAATGCAATGATTCCCATTTGGAAAGGGTTGGGAAATTGATGGCTCCTCTATGTGTGTATGACAAGCTTGTCAATGATACTTATGCTGCTTAGAAAAGTGTCAATACTCCTTAGTGAACCACAAAAATGGTTTCAAAAATTACTCACCCTGAAGCATTTTCCTATTAGTTTCATTAAGGGTTAATGGCTTGGGCTCTTATGTTGTGCTGAATGTAGTTTGAACAATTTGTACAACTTGCCCTGCAACATTTAAATTGCATTGGGGATTCATTTCATATCATAGTGTCACAATTTGCATTTCTTAATGAGCCTTGTGACTGGTTTGGATACCTATTCCCCAGCATACTCCAAATTTATTGTGGGCTAGATGTTGACAGGAACTATATGCTCTGCATTGTGCACTTGTTGTGTTACTTTCCAAACCTGCCAAAAAGATATCAAGGCAGAAATGAGACCATAATCGGCCCCAGTCAGCCTTAAGTAGGAAAAATGTTTACTCTCACAATACAAGGTGGATACTAATTAACTTATTGAAAACAATATCATTGACAATAATTAATTATGTATTCCATTAAAAAGTGTGAAGCTTCACGACATAGCACAACATTATCATGTAATCAAATGCACTAATACTATGAACATTATGCAATCAAACTGTGAAGGTCACTGTGACCATGTAGTGGCATTATGCAGCTTTTATGGGCCGAATCCCAAAAGAGCAAACACTTTTCCAAAAATAGGCAGAAATCCGCAAAAACACTGGTAAAAAGAATAAAGCTGTTTTTGTGTTAAAGGTAAATGAAGAGACATCTTCAAAAATAATTTCAATAACCCAACACCGTAATGTTACACAACACTAATTCTTTTATCAGTTTAGCTGCTAATTGAATACCAGCTGAACCTAGTAAATATATCAGAATTCACTGCTGCATTTGGGAACATTTTGGGATAAAATCATAACAGTTACAAGTAGTGCCCTTTATCCTTTCACAATATTTAAGGATTTGCCTAAGACGAATGGTGTTGCATTCTTCCTTCAAATTACAATTTTCCTTCCAGTGTCCTTTCCATCAAGAAGGTGGTGGGTTAACTTAGAGCAAGAGACAAGACCTACATTGCTCATGTATTAATGAGATGATTTGATATGACAGAACAGGGACAGTGACTATTCAGAATCTGAGCTGATCCCATCTCTATTGGACTGCCTTCACTTTTTAGAACAAGCAGCACTGTGGCTCAGTGGTTAGTAGTGCTGCCTCATAGTGCCAGGAACCCGGGTTTGATTCCAGCCTCGGGTGGCTGTCTGTGTGGAGTTTACACATTCTCCCCATGTCTGCATGGGTTTGCTCTGATTTTCTCCCACAGTCCAAAGGTGTGCAGGTTAGGTGGATTGGCCATACAAATTGCCCATAGTGTTCAGGAATGTGTAGATTAGGGGGATTATAGGGGGATGGGTCTAGGTGGGATGCTTTGAGGGTTGGTGTGGACTTGTTGGACCAAAGGGCCTGTTTCCACAGTGTAGGGATTCTAAGTTTCTATTTCATATAAGCAATAACAGATGTCCTCTTAATTGGGAATAATTCGCTATAGTAGTTTAATATGAAGTTGGCTGAAAATCTAACTAGTATTGTTTCATTTGTTCCTGTGTGCTATTTTATCCTTCATATACTGAGAGGCATATTTTGTGAGGTATTTCTTAATCATCGCTGTAAGTGTAGCTGGAAAGTTAACTGATACAATGTGTGGTATCATTTCTATTGAAGTAAATTATTTTCAGCAGTCATGTTGTTTCACAGAATTTAAAGCAACAGCATTTCTCAGTGTAACTGAGGTGAACATTAGGCCTAATTTTAACTATCGACACAGAAAGGTTGGTCTGCAGGAGGCACACAATCGCTATTTCTATCGAGGAGCGCAGGTTTAATTTACATCCTGTCAGTGAGCTGTAGGCACCAGATGGGCGCTTACATCACAGCAGCTTTTGAAAGGGTGTTAAATTGACCAACTCTAACATTCAGGCAGTTGGTAGTTCAGGGAGGAAGTGATGCTGAGGTTTAGGAAATGGACCATCAATAGCCTAGATTTTCATTGCAGTTCCAGCGCTGCTCCACCTGCTGCCTAACCCCTACAAAAAAAAATTGATATTTTCCAAATGGCCTGCAGTGGTATCTTTACTTTGCATGTGGGGCTTAATGTCAATCTTTCCATTCAAATCTTCATAATTGAATAGACTCCCAATTCAAATGCAGACAATGAGTCATTCTTATAAATTTCCAGACCGAAAGACTTAACAAGTTAAAGTCAGCGTAATTATTTGGTTAGAAAACACCGTGCTATAGCCAGACAGTGTCTGCTGCATTTCGTTTTAATATTACCTTGCAAATAGTGCTTTGCATTTTACCTATCTTAAATTTTAAGTGCACTTCTCATTATTGCAACTAGATTACCCATAGAGAAAAGTTCCATCACTATTCTGATAGATCTTAGAAGAGGGATCAGTAAAGCTTCAAGCCCAGTAGAAGGGAAGGAAATGAAATCATCTACAGATACAGCTGTTGATCCTGTACAGGGAGGCAGAGACCAAAATAACTTTAAGAAGGCAAGAGGATGGGTATTTGACACAAAGGAAGATAAACAGATATGGGGAAGGCAGGGAGTGAGATTAGTTCTGAGTCACTCTAGAAAGGAGTCTGTGTTGACACAATGGACTGACTAACATCTTCTGTGTCTGTACGTCCCCATGGTCATATACTCTAAAATTGAAACTGATGTCAAATCAGTGAAGAGATAAAAGGTACTGCAGATGCTGGAGAATCCGAGATAACAAGCATGGGGCTGGATGAACACAGCAGGTCAAGCAGCATCATAGGAGCAGGAAAACTTGAC
>JAHRHZ010000045.1:27122291-27186009 GCA_024137785.1 Ginglymostoma cirratum
GGAGGATTGCTTTTCAGTCTGGAGGCCTGTGACCAGCAGTGTGCCACAAGGATCGGTGCTCGATCAAGTGCACTTCATCGTTTAGATAAATGGTTTGGATGTGAACATAGGAGTTATGGTTTGTACGTTTGCAGATGACACAGAATTAGAGATGTAGTGGACAAGGTTATCTCAAAGTACAACAGGATCTAGATTAGATGGGCCAATGGGCCAAGGAGTGGCAGATGGAGTTTAATTTAGATAAATGTGAGGTGCTGCATTTTGGAAAGGCAGGACTTCTATGCTTAATGGTAAGGTCCTGGGGATTGTTGCTGAACAAAGAGACCTTGAAGTGCAGGTTCACAGTGGAATCACATGTAGATAAGATAGTGAAGAAGGCATTTGGTACGCTTGCTTTTATTGGTCAGTGCATTGAGTATAGGAGTTGGGAGGTCATGTTGCAGCTTACAGGACATTAGTTAGTCTACTTTTGGAGTATTGCATGCAATCTGGTTTCCCTGCTATAGGAAGGATGTTGTGAAACTAGAAAGGGTTTAGAAAAGTTTAATGAGGACGTTGCCAGAGTAGGAGGGTTTGAGCTATAGGTAGAGGCTGAATAGACATGGTCTATTTTCCCTGGACCATCAGAGACTGAGGGGTGGCATTATAGAGGTTTATAAAATCATGAGGGGTATGGATAGGGTAAATAAGCAAAGTATTTTCCCTGGGTTGAGGAAGTCCAAAACTGGAGGGCATAGTTTTAAGATGCAAGGAGAAAGATATAAAAGGGACCTAAGGGGCAATTCTTTCACACAGAGGGTGGTGCGTGTATGGAATGAGCTGCCAGAGGAAGTGGTGGAGGCTGATACAATTACAACGTTTAAAAGTCTTCTGGTTGGTTTTTGATTAGGAAGAGTTTAGAGGGATATGGGACAAATGCTGGTAAATAGGACGAGATTTATATAGGATATCTGATCAGCATAGACAATTCAGACCGAAGGGTCTGTTTCCATGCAATATATCTCTATGACTCTATCATTCTGTGGTGTCAGCAAATGTACATCTCATTCCAGTGAGGTTTCAGAGCTGAGCCTGTTGTTTGTTTTCAAGGCAGGAAAATCAAGTTTGTAAATATTCGGACAACTTGGCAATATTCCTGAATATTAATGCTATCACTGACCAATACTACAATGTAGCTAGCTAAGGGCAAGTAATTCCTCCTGCTTATCAGAGCAATGCATAGTATCATGAACTAATTAATGAAACCTTCAAATGCAAAGCACAAGAGCAAAACTAATAATAAACGGAGTAAAACAAGAAATAAAAAAAAACTGCAAAGAAAAATTTCTTGGAGTTGGAAAAGCACAGCCAGTCAGACAGCCTCTGAGGAGCAGGAAAGTCAGTGTTTCGAGCTGAAACATTTCATCAGGACTAGGGAGGGGTGGGAAGTCCAGAAATAAATAGAGGGAGGGGTTGAGGCTGGGGGGAGGGTTTGTGATATGGAGATAGGTGGATGCAGGTAGGAAATTATTGTGGTTGGTCAGTGGGAAGGGTGGAGTGGATAGGTGAGTTAGAAGATGGACAGGTTGGGGTTGAAAAGATTTTGAAGCTGGTGATGCAGTAGAGGGTTATTGTGGTTGGTCAGTGAGTAGGTAGAGCAGATAGGTGAGTCAGAAGATAGGTTGGGAGATGAGAGATTTTGAAACTGGTGAAGGCAACATGCAGGTCATTGGGCTGTAAGTTCCCAAGGTGGAAAATGAGGTGTTGTTCCTCCAGTTTACATTTGGCCTCACTCTGACAGTGGAGGAGGCCAGGGTAGACATGTCACCAGCAGAGAGGGAGGGGGAGTTAACGTGGATGGCAACCAGAAGGTTGGCTAGTGTTTCTGCACACACCAACCAACCCAACCTTCCAGTTGCCATCCACTTTAACTCCCCCTCCCACTCCACTGGTGACATGTCCATCCTGGCCTCCTCCACGGTCAGGGTGAGGCCAAATGTAAACTGGAGGAACAACACCTCATTTTCCACCTTGGGAGCTTACAGCCCAAGGGCTTAAATATTGACTTCATTAGCTTCAAAATCTCTCATCCCCCAACCTGTCCATCTTCTGACTCACCTATCCACTCCACCCAACCACTGGCCAACCACAATAACCCTCCATTGCATACACTTATCTCCATCCGACCTTCCATCCCCCCAGCCTCATCCCCCTCAATCTATTTATTTCTGGGCACCCCCCCCAACGCTGTCCTCACTCCTGACCAAAGGGATTTGGCCCAAAACGTTGACTTACCTGCTCCTCGAACGCTGTCTGACCGGCTGTGCTTTTCCAGCTCCACTTTTATTGACTCTAGCTTCCAGCATCTGCAATCTTTACTGTCCCAAAGGAAAATATCTTGGTTGGTTTGTGAGACTTCTTAAGAAAAGATAGCAAGTTAATCTTGTGATGTTATTCCTGTGAAGCCTCTAAGCAATCCTACTTCCTATACTAAGCAAATTGGATAGTAGAACGTAGACCAATTGCAATGCACAGTTTTTAAACAGAAAGTAAGAGTGAGTGGTTAACACATATATCAATCTCTATAACATAGGAACAAAGCCATAGTTTGAATAGAAAGCATTCTAAAAATTTTACAACATGAAAATGGAGAGAGGTTTATGTGAAGAAAGGACTATCTTGCCCTTTTGTTCCCTGAATTGACAAGAAGTCGACAATGAGCTTGTGGAAAATGAAGGAAAGTGATAGGACATCTTTCAGGCAAATTGATAGAGGTTAGATATCATGCTGTCTTGCATTTCAAAGAAGCCGCATAATTCTTTATTTTTCTCTCTCTGTTACCCCCTTATAGCAAGGACAAAAGAAATGTATTATATTGATGATAATGTTCCAGCTTCAAACATCACATGAAAGACTCTTTTCAAATAAAGATCAATTAGTGTAACCACATGGGCATTTCAAAGGGAGGCAGCACAAAACATCTTTTAATTTAAAATGTAAACTCATTCTCATTGAAACATGTACAATTCTTAAGGGGCTTAACTGAGTAGATGCTGAAATACTGTTTCACTTTGCGAAGCATCCCAAGCTAGGGTTCACAATCTCAGGATAAGGGGCTGGCTATTTAGCACAAGGATGGGGAAAAATACCTGCAGTTAGAAAACTGTGAATCTTTGGAAGTCTCCACTCCAGAGAGCTGTAGAAACTGAGTCAAGAATATATTCAAATGATTCCTGGAATATATGGGGTTTGGACTGGAAAGTGAAATTGATGTAGAAGTTCAACCATCACCTTATTGAATGAAGAAAATGTCTCAAGGAGCGTTATGATCTACTTCTTCCCTTATTTCTTATGTTTAACTCCTTGATGTGTGTTTAAATCAACATCAGAACAACACCTTTTTGCTTGTTTATGTCCTTTTCTCACTTCACAGCAAGGCTGAAGCAAGTGAAAGTGAAGCAAGTTAACCTTTTTATTTTGCTTATTCTTTGAAGAATTCTCCAAGACAAATTTTGTTTAGTTTAATTCTTCTTCTCCTACATTCAACCAGCAATTATGATTAGGAGTCACTATCTGTTGTCATTAGACTGTCCCTCCCAGCTTAAGAGAGTGAGAAAACAGTCTTTATGGAATAGCAAATCACATTTGTGCATTTTCTCTACAACACTCACTAAAATAATAAATTCCAGAATAAAAGATCTTACTTATTCTCATCTAAATCAAAACCAGTACCACAAACACTGTAGAATTTTGTAACAAATCCATTGCATGGAGATGGTTATTGGGAACAGATAATTTGTCTTTAAATTTACGCAGGAGACTAAAGGAAAGACTGTTGGAGCAACAAAAGACACAGGAAAAAGCTAAGTGAAATGTAAATATCAAAAGGGATAACAATAAATATTCTCAGTTTCAGAGCCATATAGAAGAGTGGGAAGGATGACAGTCTCATAATCAAAGACCTCGGTATCAGCACAGAAACCATGGTCATTGAAGTCTCTCATCCTTCAGTGTCCAAAGGCAGTACACACAGATTGGGTGCTGTGTTAAATCACCACATTAATGTCAGTCTTAGATGAGAGATAGCTTTCCTGGTAAGGGATATGTTCCATGGTTTAGGAGGATTTCTCTATTGATCTTAATGGAGGCATGGACCAGAACTTGCCCTGGGATGGTTTGGGAAAGGATTTGAGTCTTCTCAAGATGGAGGCTCAGGCCAATCCTTCAGTATGCTTCAGCAAAGTCATTGAACAAGGCCCAAAGATTCCCAGCCAGGAGACTGGAAATGACATTGTCATCCGTCTACTGAGGTTCCACAAGCAAAATCGGTGCCATTTTCTTCTTGGCTTTCAACCAGTTGAGGTAGCAAAATCTTCCATCCATCCTGTAGGCAAAGTCCACACCATCGGGACAGCTTGTTCTTTATAAAATGAAGAATGATGGCCATGAAGGTGGAGAAAAGGGTATGTACCACGGGATGTTATGTTTTGATATTTATGACTCGATAATGGTAAATTAAAGAAATAAATCGATTTCTTTTTGCTTGAGGCTATTGATTGAAAGATTAAGAGAAACATTTCTGCAATAAAAGTTGTTCAGTGTGATACACAAGCACTTTTCCCATTGTTTTTAGCATCTACCAAAGAAATCAAATTTTCAACTTCATTCAGCATGAGAACAAAAGAAACAAGAACAAGGAGAGTAAAGAAAACTATATATCCTAACTGTAAGGATAGCTCCTGAGTGTGCGCTAAATGAGCTATTTCTTGGTGATGTCAGATCACATGGAGCCTCAACTGATAGTAAGAACTGCCACTATTGGAGTCAGAGATAACACAGTGTGGAGCTGGAGGAGCATAGCAGGCCAGGCAGCATCAGAGGAGCAGGAAAGTTGACATTTTAGTTTGGGACCCTTCTTCAGAAATGGGGGAGGGTGAAGGGAGCTGCAAAATAAATAGAGAGGAGGGGTGGGGCTGGGGAAGGTAGGTGGGATGTAGGTGAGTGCAGGTAGGCAGCGGTGGGGATTGGTCAGTGAGGTAGGATGAGCGATAGGTGGGAGAGAAGATGGACAGGTTGTGTCAGGTCAAGGAGGCGGGGATGAGACGGAGGGTTGGTCATGGGATAAGGCTGGGGGTGGGGAAATTTTGAATCTGGTAAAATCCACATTGAGCCAATTGGGTTGATGGCTCCCAAGGGGAAATATGAGGTGTTGTTCCTCCAGTTTCCGGGTGGTGCTGTTGTGACACTGGAGGGGGCCCAGGATGGACATGTCACCCAGGAAGTGGGAGGGGGAGTTGAAATGGTTCGCAACTGGAAGGTGTTGTCATTTGTCGCGAAAAGAGTGCAGGTGCTCTACGAAGCAGTCTCTGAGTCTCTGCTTAGTCTCACCGATGTAGGGGAGACCACATCGGGGGCAACAGATGCAATAAACCACATCGATGGATGTGCAGATGAACCTCTGTTGGATGTGAAAGCTTTGTTTGGTGCCTTGAATAGAGGTGAGGGGGGAAAGTATAGGGGCAGGTGTCGTACTTCCTGCGGTTGCAGGGAAGGTGTCGGGGTGGTGGGGCTAGTGGGGAGTGTGGAGCAGACAAGGGAGTCGCGGTGGGACCAGTCCCTACAGAAGGCATATAGGAGGGGGGAGGGAAATAAATCTTTGGACGTGGCGTCAGATTGCAGGTGGCGGAAGTGGCGGAGAATGATACATTGAAACCAGAGGTTAGTGGGGTGAAATGTGAGTACAAAGGGGATTCTGTCCTTATTTTTGTTTGCGGGAGGGGATATGAGGGCATAGGTGCGGGAAACACAAGAGATGTGGTCGAGAGCATTTTCAACCACTGAAGGGGCGAAGTTCTGGCCCTTGAAATGGGAGGACATCTGGGATGTTTGGGAGTGGATCGTGGCAGAGGTGGAGGAATTGGGAGTAGGAGATCGCATTCTTGCAGGAAGATGGGTGAGAAGAGGTGTAGTTTAGGTAGCTGTGGGAGTCAGTGGCTTGAAATAGATGTTGGTTTCAAGGCAGTCACCAGAGGCAGAGACAGAGAGGTCCAGGAAGGAGAGAGAAGTATCAGAGGTGGTCCAGGTGAACTTTAGGTTGGGGTAAATGGTGTTAGTAAAGTGGATGAACTGATCAAGCTCCTCATGGGAGCATGAGGTGGTGCCGATATAGTCATCGATGTAGCGGAGGAAGAGGTGGGAGATAGGGCCAGTGTAGCTACAGAAGAGGGATTGTTCCACAAACCCTACAAAGAGGCAGGCATAGCTTGGGCCCATGCGGGTACCCATGGCCACCCTCTTAGTCTGTAGGAAGTGGGAGGAGTTGAAGGAGAAATTGTTAAGGGTAAGGATGAGTTCAGTTAAGAGGATAAGGGTGCTGGTGGAGGGGGACTGATTGGGCCTGCAGGAGAGGAAGAAGTGGAGGGCTTTTAGGCCATCCGCATGGGGAATGCAAGTAAACAGGTTTTGAATGGAGCCTCAGCCTGGGTCTGCAGAACTCCAAGTAAAATATCCTCTTTTACTATCTTCCATGGAATCAGCTTGTGGTAGTTCACTCATCAGAGTATAGATCTCACATTAATACTGTGAATGCGTTTAGAAACATATAATATCATTGAAAAGAATCAGCATTGCATCATGGAGGGGAAATCATGCCTGACAAATTTACTATAATTCTTTTAGGAGAAAGCAAGCAGGTTAAGTAAAGGGAAACAGTAGATGTGAGATATTTGGATATCCAGAATGCATTTTGTAAGGTTATATTCATGATGCTATTTAATAAGGGCCCAGGGTATTAGGGATAGTGCATTAACATGGACAAAGAATTGACTAAATAAAAGAAGACAAAGAGTTGTGATCGGCAGGGAATTTTCAGGACGGTAATCTGTAAATACTGGAGTGTTACAGTGATCAATGCTGAGGACACAATTATCTACAGTACATACATTAATGACTGAGATGAGGGTGCTGAACGTACTACAGACAAGTTCATGGATGACACAAAAAAAATAGTTGGGAAGGTAAATGATGAGGATGACAGAGTCTTAAAGGATATAAACAAGTTAAGCAAGTGAGCAAAAACACAGCAGATGGAATAAAATGCAGGAACACTTTGGTGGAAAAATTGAAAAGCTGAATATTATTTAAGTGGATCAACACTGTAGAAAGCTGCAGCACAGATATATTTTGCCAGTCCTCACACATTAGTCAAAGAAAGCTATATGACAAGTTCAACAGATAATAGGGAAGGTAAATGGAATATTGACCTTTATTTCAAAGGAAATTGAATATAAAAATAATAACGTCTTGCAAAAACCATACAAGGCATTAGTTAGACAATATCAATAATATTGTGAACAGTTTTGGAACCCTTATCTGGCATTGGCAGCAGTCTATAGGAAGTTCACCAGGTTGATCCTGGGTATGCAGGGATTGTGTTATGCGGAAAGGTTAAGCAGTTTGAGCTGCTTCATTGGAGTTTAGAAAATGAGAGTCAACCTTATTGAAACAAGCAAGATTCTGAATGGGCTTGACAAGATAGATATTGAGAAGTTGCTTCCTCTTGGGGAAGAGTAGAGGTCCAGAAGTCATAATTTCAGAGTAAGGGGTTGTGTAGTTAGGACAGAAATGAGGAGAAACTTTTTCTGTGAGAACAGTGAATCTGTGGAATTTGTTACCATAGAGGGCTATAGAGGCTGGATTGTTAAATGTATTCAAGGCTGATATTTAATTAGTAAGGGAATCAATGTTAGCGACTTCATGAGGTCCAGAGTCAACGCTGAACACTCATAAGACAACTCCCTTCCAACTGTACACCTCTGTGCCATCATGTTTGTTTGGTCTGTCCTGTCAGTGGGACTGGATATACGTAGAGATGGTCATGATGGTGTCTGGACATTATCAGTTGGGTACAATTTCATGACAATGGCTATGTCAAGCTGTTGCTTGACTAGTCTATGAGAAGTTGTTGCAATTTTGGTGCAAACCCCCAGGTATTTGTGAGGAGGACTTTGCAGATTTGTCAGAATTGTGTGTGCATTGTTGCTTCTAGAACTTTGTTGATGCCAGGTGGACTGTTTAGTTTCATTCCTTTTATTAGATTTTGTAGCAATTGGATATAACTAAGTGGCTTGCCATGCCATTCTAGTGGGGAATTAAAAGTTAATCACTATACTCTGGATCTTGAGTCACCTGTAGACCAGACCGAGTTAAGATGGTACATTTCAAGGTACAACACTTCACCTGCACTTCCCAGAATCTAGTCTACTGCATTCGCTGCTCACAATGTGGTCTCCTCTACATTGGGGAAACGAAGCATGGACTGGGTGATTGCTTCACAGAACATCTACGTTCTGCTCGCAAAAAAGATCCTGAGCTACCTGTTGCCTGCCACATTAACGCACCACCCTGCTCCCTGGCCAACATCTCTGTCTCTGGCTTGCTGCAGTGTTGCAGTGAAGCCCAACGCAAGCTGGAAGAACTTCACCTCATTTTCCACTTGGGGACCCTGCAGCCCTCTGGACTCAATATCGAGTTCAGTAATTTTAGGGCCCAAACTCTCCCATCTCCCAGACCCCTATCCCACACGCCAGACCTTGCTATCACATAGTCTGCCATTACACACTACCTGTTATTAGTCACTAATAGTCCCCATTAACAACTATTCACCCCCCAAGCCTGATTGTTATCAACTCTTTGTCTGTCCAACTGCACTTCTCTCTTTTTAGGCTCAATCCTATTGTTTACTCCCTAACACATACCCCTCACTTTTTTCCGCATATAAACTGACATTTTCCCAGCCACCATCAGTTCTGAGGAAGGGTCACTGGACCTGAAACATTAACTCTGTTTTTTCTTTCACAGATGCTGCCAGACCTGCTGAGCTTTTCCAGCAACTTTGCTTTTGCTCCTGATAATGCCCTATCTTTGCTGGAAGGCATGATGTGGAGCTGCCGATGTTGGACTCCTTTCCTTCATTCAGAAGAGGAGGACATCACTGTATAAGCCAACATTTATTGCCCATCTGCCAGGACTGGGTTGGACAAAATCAGAAATCACATGACGTCAGGTTATTGTCCAACAGGTTTACTTGAAATCACAAGCTTTCAGAATGCTTCTCCTTCATCAGAGTTTGCTGGAAGAAACCAATTTTATGGAACATGTCCTTGCAATCACGCACGGAGATCATTTATTGTGAGCATAACAGGAGTAGAGAAAAACTTCAGACTTGAGATAAAATCAGTCAAGAGCTGGTGCAACAACTGGAAGTAGCGAAGGAAAAAAAATCTATCCTGAGGTAAAAAGAGATCTTTGTTCAAAATGGATCATACCAATATTCAACATGCATAAATATCAAAAAGGCATGAGAAAAATTCTGGGACGTTGTGAATCTAAACTGTGACTTGAATGACCAAAAAATTTCATGTGTCTTTCCTTAAATTCACATTGTCTACACTCTCTCTGGAATAAATAAGAAGTTGAATCTAAAGAATCTCTGTTCCAAATGCTGTTCATCCAGGTGCATACCTTGTGTGTTTTAAGAGACAGCTGATAAATTTCCATCACCCAACTCAGAATAGAATCCAGCTGGCAACAATCTGAGTGATTCTACCAGAAGACAAATAGTTCAAAACCTAAAACCATTTTATAATAATCAGACCATGTTCAAATGCAACAAGATCTGCACAATATCCAGCCTTGGGCTGACAAGTGGCAAGTAAAATTCGCACCACCACACAAATGCCAAGCTATGACAATCCCAAATAAGAGATAACCTAAACATCACCTCTTGGCATTCAATAATGTTACCATCATTGGATCCTGTAGTATCAACATCCTGGGGGTTATCATTGACCAGAACTTAACCGGACTTGGCACATAAACACAGTGGCTGCAAGAGCAGGTCAGAAGCTGGGAATACTGCAGCAAGTAACTCACTTCCTGACTCCTCAAAGCCTATCCACCATCGACAAGGCATAAGTCAGGAGTATGGTGGAATACTGCTCATTTGCCTGGATGAGTGCAGTCCCAACAGTACTCAGGAAGCTTGACACCATCCAGTACAAAGCAGCCTGCTTGATTGGCACTACATCCACAAGCATCCACTCCCTGCACCACTGACATTCAGTAGCAGCAGTGTGTACTATCTACAAGATGCATTACAGAAATTCACCAAAGATCCTCAGACAACACATTTCAAACTCACAACCACTTCAATCTAGAAGGACAAGGGCAGCAGATATAAGGGAACACCACCACCTCCAAGTTCCCCTCCAAGCCACTCAACATGCTGACTTGGAAATATATCGTCGTTCCTTCACTGTTACTGGGTCAAAATGCTGGAATTCCCTCTCTAATGGCATTGTGGGTTAACCCACAGCAGGTGGACTGCAGCAATTCAAGAAGGCAGCTCACCGCCACCTTCTCAAGGGCTACTGGGGACAGGTAATAAATGTTGGCCAGCCAGTGACATACACATCCCAGAAATGAATTTTTAAAAAGTGTTCATTTCATGTCAAAACAAAACTAAAAGCCTTGGAATAGATTGCAGCTGTCATCTGTTTGGTTCCAACCTCCTCATATGGCTTTTACACATCAATGTAGCAGTTCAGTCATTTCTTGAGCATAGTCCCTTCCTACTTATGAACAATGCATCCTAGTTTTCCTTCCGTGGAACACTGTCAAGTGTTACCTTGTAAGATTACATAGAACTAAATTCACAAATATATTTATATTTGTAAAAGAATAAAGCTTTTAATTCTAAATACAAGATTGTTGTATTCTGTTAAACTGTAGTCAGTCCCTTTAAATGAAGACAACTATATTAATTATTACAGTTTATTGCATCCTTCTAAAGTAACATACAAAAATACAAAAAAGGAACAAGCGTTGGCCCCTTGATGCTAGAGACCTGCTCCTCCATTCTAAAGGATCGTGGCTGCTCAGATTTTAACCTGAATTCTATATTCCTGCACATTCCCAATCATCTTTCATCACCTTGGTAGTTAAGAATCCATCTAGTTCTGCCTTAAGAGATTAAAAAAAACTTCATTCACTGCCTTTTGAAGAAGTGAACTCAAAAGACTCACAACCCTCAGAGAGAATTCTTTTTCCTCATCTTGGTCTTAAATGCGTGGCCTCTTATTTTTAAACTACAACCTCTAGTTCTAGATTCTTTCACAAGGTGAAAGATCTTATCGACATCCATCTGACCAAGTCCCCTCAAAATCTTACATGATCCATTTAAGTTACCCGTGCCTCCTCTGAAATGCAGACGGTGCATGCCCAGCCTGTCTAGCCTTTCCTTATCAGGCAATCTGCTCATTCCAGGTAATGGCCTTGTAAATTTCTTTGAGCTGCTTCCAAGAAATTAACATTTTCTTGTGAGCACGATGACCGGTACTGTACACAATATTTCAGATGTGGTCTAATCTATGCCTTGTATAACTGAAGCATATCCTCCCTACTCTTGCATTCAATACCCCAGCAATGAAACATTTCATTCTATTAGCTTTTCGGATTACTTGTTACTTGTGTACCTATATGATTCATGCATGAGAACAACCAGATCTCTCTGGATCTCAGAGCTCAGCAACCTCTCACCTTTTAGTTAAACTGTTTCTCTTTTATTCTTTCTGACAAAATGGACAATTTCATACTTTTCACATTATACTCCATTTGCTAAATCTTTGCCTACTCACTCAAGAAACCTACAAAGGGATAGAGGTAGATTCTGCCCTCTTAATAATTCACTTTCCTATCTATCATAGTGTCTTCAGCGTGTGAAGTTACCATATCTTTGGTCCCTTCATTCAAGTTATTTATATGAATTGTAAAAATTTGAGGATTAGCACCAATACTTATGTCACACTATTCATGCCATCCTGACAGGCTGATAAAGACACATTATTCCTACCCTCTGCTTCCTGGTAGTTAGCCAAACTTCTACGCATGTCAATATGTTACCCATCACACTATGAACTGTGAGATAACACAGTGTGGAGCTGGAGGAATAATATGAACTGTCATTTTTTGCAATAACCTTCAATGTAACACCTTATCAAATGCCTTCTGGAAGTCTAAATACAATATATTCGCTGGTTCCCTTTATCCACAGGACATGTTCCTTCTTCAAACAACTCCAGCAAATTGTTAAACATAATTTTTTTTTGACAAAACCATATTAGCTGTACCTGATTACCTTGAACTTGTCCAAGCGTCCTGTTATAACATTTTTAATGTTGGCTTCCAACATTTTCCCTATGACTTAATGTTAAGCTAACTGGCCTCTAGTTTCCAGCTTTATGCCTTCCTTTTCTTTTTAAATTAATAAGTTACTTGAGCTTTTTTACAATCCAAAGGTACCTTCCCTGAATCTAATGAAGGAAATAATAATGGGAAATCAGGAAATGGCAGAGGAGTTGAGTTAATACTTTTCATTAGTCTTCAGAGTAGAAGACACTAAAAACATTCCAAAATTACTAAACAATAAAGGGGTAATATAGGAGAGGAAATAAATATTATAACTTACTAGAGAAAAAGTGTGAGATAAAGAAATGCAGCCAAAGACTGATAAGTCCCTTAGACCTGAAAGGATAGACCCGCGGATGTTAAAAGAAATAGTTGCAGCAATAATGGATGGACTCGTGGTACTCTTCCAGGTATCCTTTGATTCTGGAAGTTCTAGTGGATCGGAAACCTCCAATGTAACATATTTATTAAAAAAGGTAAAGAGACAATGTACAGGTAACTATTTGCCAATTGTTTGTTATTGGAAAAATGTTAGAGTAAATGATCTAACAGCAGATCATTTAGAAGTACATAATATGATCAAACAGAGTCAGCATGGCATCATTAAGGGGAAATCATGCCTGAAAACATACTACAAAACTCTCAGGTGGTAACACGTAGGATAGGTAAAGGAGAAATGGTGGATGTAATATTGTTGCATTTTCAGAAGGCGTTAGGTATAATATGTTAGATGTTTGGCTACTTAATAAGATAAAAGCACATGGTATGTGAGGTAGTATCTTAGCATGGATATAAAATTGACTAACTAAAAGAAGACAGAGAGTTGGGATAAGGGAGGCATTTTCAGGTGAAAACATATAACTAGTAGAGTGCCACAGGGATCAGTGCCAGGGCTACAATTATTTATAATAAATATTAATAATTTGGATGAGGCAAGTGAATGTATTATAGTCAAGTTTGCAGATGACATAAATTAGATGGGAGAGCATTTGGTGAGGATGACACCGAGTATACAAAGGGATACTGACAGGGGAGGTGAAGGCCTAGTGTTATTATCACTTGATTGTTAATCCAGAGACCCAGACAATGTTCTGGGGACCCAGATTCGAATCCTGCCACAGCAGATGGTGGAACTTGAATTCAGCCAATATCTGGAATTAAGAATCTAATGATGACCGTGAATCCATTGCTGATTGTTGGAAAAACCCATCTGGTTCACTAATGCCCTTTAGGGAAGAAAACTGCTATCCTTACCTGGTCTGGCCTACATGTGACTCCAGACCCACTGCAATGCAGTTGACTCTTAACCACCCTCTGAGCTATAAATGCTGCCTTACCAGCAATGCCCTCATCCCATGAGTGAATAAAGGAAGCAAGTGAGCAAAACTTGTTGGAAGGAATAAAATGTAGGGAAATATGACTTTATGCATTTTGGCAGGAAGAATAGAGAAGCTGAACATTATTTGAGCGGACAAAGACTACAGAAAGCTACAGCATAGTGGGATTTAGGAGTTCTTGTGCATGAATCACAAAAAGCTAGCAGCGAATTCAGTGGGAAATAGAGAAGACGAATGGAATTGTAGTCTTTATTTCAAGGGAAATGGAATATAAAGGTAAGGAGGCTTTGCTAAAATTATGCAAGGAACTATTCAGACCAGAGGTGGAATACTGTGAACAGTTTTGGGCCACATATTTAAAGAAATAGGCATTGGACACCAATCACAGAAGTTCACAGGGCTGATACCAGTCTTGGAGGGACTGCCTAATGAGGAAAGGTTGAATAGGAAGGGTCTGTACTCATTGGAATGTAGAATAATGAAAGGTGACATTATTGAAACATAAAACTTTTAGAGGGCTTGACAGGATTGATGTGGAGAGGTTGTTTCATCTTGTGGGAAAGTCTAGGACGAGAGGAGATCATTTTAGAATATGGGATTGCCTATTTAAGACAAAAATGAGGAGTAATTTCTTCTTCCACAGGATAGTGAATGTGATTTTTTTTAACAATCAAGGGCTGTTGAGGTTAGGTCAATAAGTATGTTCAAGGCTGAGATAGACAAATTTTTAATTAACAATGGAATCGAGAGTTGCAGGGAAAAGGCTAGAAAGTGGATTCAAGGAATATCAGGTCAGGTATAATCCCCGTGAATGGTGGACCAGATTTGATGGACTGAATGGCCTGCTTCTGCTCCTTTATGTTATGGTCCTATGGAATCAACTATCTCACTAGCTGCTTCTTTTAAGTTCTTAGGGCGAAATCCATCAGGGCCCAGGGACTTGTCAACGTGCAGTTCCGAAAATATATTAAGTACATCTTTAGTGGTATTGGTAATTTTCTTGAGCTCCTCCGTCCCTTTCAATTCCTGATTTACAGCTACTTCTGGGATGTTACTACTGAAGACCAGTGCAAAATATTTGTTTAATCTGTCTACTATCTCTTTATCCACCATTTCTAATTCCCAGATTCATTTTCCAGTGGATGTATTTGTATTTATATTTTTTGTTAACTTTCCGCTGAACACTATTTTACCTCCTTATTAATCTTTTAGTGATTCTTTGTTTTCTTTTATATTCTGTCCAATTATCTGACCTGCCTCCCACCTTTGCACAACTATATGTTTTTTCATTGAGTTTGTAACTAACTCTGACATTTTTAGTTAGTCACAGATGGCACGTCTGCCCTTTCCTTATTTGGTGGAAAGCCTTGATTCTGCATTTTCTGGAATATTCCCTTAACTGTTTGCTATTGCATCTGTATTGACCCTTCCCTGAAACTAAACTGTCAGTTCACTTTAATTACCTCTGCTTTCATGACCTTATAATTGCAATTGTTTAAATTCAAATTAGTAATCTTGGAACTACACTTTTCTCCCTTAAACTGTGTGTAAAATTCAACTGTGTTATGGTTCACTGCTATCCAGAGACACTTACATTATGATGTCAGTAATTAATCATATTTCGTTGGTCTAAACCAGGTCTGGTATAGCCTGCTCTCTGGTTTCTGGTGCTCTCTCATGAGTCTGTACAACCTCATGGATGATATTATAATGTGTCTCCAATCTAATCTGATGTGCCAATTACTCTGTATGTTGGGCACAGCATCTATTGCATTGCATCAATACCAGGCATGCAACAAACTCCCAGTGATTTCACAAACATGTAAAGTTTGGCATCAGAGCTGTGAACACCCTAGAACGTGTTACTATTTAAGGTTTTTTTTAAAATCTTGTAACCTGTTTTATCCTCATTAACTTTCTAATGAATGGAAAAAAGCTTCCCTTCCTGTCAACCCTTTCCAATCATTTAAAATCACTACAGCAGTCAGATGCTAACAACCAGCACTACTTATAAGCATTGGGAGTCATCTACCATAATAATCAGAGTGTTATAAATGGAGCATTAATCATACTACTAAGAGGTTTGTAGACCTCAAAACTGCTACAAGCACATGGTAATTGCCAGTAGACCCACAACTAAGTGCTTAAAAATAAATAACTCACAAAGATTCAAGATGTCTAATATTATTTTTCCAGAAAATACTAAATGACCAGAATCACAACAGAAGAAATTTGCTAATGTGACCATATCGAGCATAGTAATGGCTCTACTTCCTCAGAAGGCTAAGGAAATTTGGCATGGCCATTAAGATTCCTCTCAATTTTTTTGATGTACCATAGAAAGAATTCTATCTGGATGCATCTGGTTTGGTATGGCAACTGCTCTACCCTGGGCCATAAGAAACCACAGAGAGTTGCAAACAGAGCCCAATCCATCAAGCAAGCCAACCTTCTATCTATTGACTCTGTCTATAGTTCTCACTGTCTTGGGAAGGCAGCCAATATAAACAAAGACCCCCCCCCACCCCAATTATAATCTCTTCCAACCTCTTCAGTTGGGCAGAAGATGCAAAAGCTTAAACATACGTATCAACAGATTCACAAACAGCTCCTTCCCTATAGTTATTGGACTTCTGAATAAACATCCCAAATTTTAAATTAAATGTTGATCTTGCTCTTTGTGCACCTTCTCTGCAGCCTTAAAACTGTATTCTTCATGCTGTTCTATTATCCTAATGCAGAGAGATTCCTAATCAGAGTTCTCTGTATGAAGGACTATGCTAATCTGTATTTGTGTACAACACAAGTGTTGACTGCTCACAAGACCAAGGACCTGTTCTATTCCTGACATTCTCTTCACAGGGTCATGTGCTTTTACCTACTTTAACAGTTCCACATATAGGACCTGGCAAAGGCCTTAAAATCTCAATTTGTATTTGCAATGAACTATCACCTGTGCCATCTATGTGCCCTCAGAAGCTATCCTTTGTCAATCCTCTCCCACTACGTGCACCGTGAAGAGCAGCACCTGGCTGACTGTGCACGACCTGGTGCATGGCTGGGCATTAAATATGGCAGCAACACCAGGAATCCTGGGAAGTCTGAGCTGTCGTCCACTTGTTCGTGCATTGTGGCATGACCAGGCCCCCAACAAGGTGCACTGCATATATAATGAGACAAGCTGCAAAGAATTCTGTAAGATAACTAGTTATGACTCATGGAAAGAAACCATCCAACAAATTTCCCAAAATTGATACTTTTTTTGGTAAAATATAACTCTTTGTTTTGTTGCATAGTGAACTCTCCTGTAATATAAACTGCTATTCAGTCACTACAGATGGTTTAGCAGAACTATTCTAGAAATATATATTGAGCTACAATGAATATCGTTTAATATTTATAAAGTATGCCTTTAGCCAGATGCAGCAATGTTGTGCAGATTCTTATTGCCAAACACAAATATTGCTCCTTCCTTCCAATACAACTTAATGGAAAGGTGATGGAGCATTTTTATTAGATGTCATTCAGGAATTTTATGAACTATTGTGGTCAGTCTGAATGATTTATAGTCTGTCTGTATTTACTTTAATATAATGCCATGAAGTATTTTGCCCTGCTAATCATCTCTGAGCTACCAAGGGAAAAATATATTAAAGCCCTATATGTTTTGGAAATGCATTCAGGATAATCCTACTAAAGATTTCAATCTTTAGCTTTGTCCTTTATAAAGGAAACAAAGATTAACAGTGGGTTAAACCCTAGTTTATAATTCCTTAGTTACATGCAGCAACGTATTACCTAGATAGTAAGAACTTGGTTTGTGTTGCTGTGTTCTGTTGGCAAAAAATGAAAAAAAAAAATTTAAAGACATTTCCAGAAACCCCACCAGTGCGTATTTTATAAAATAACACAGACAAAGCATACTCAAAAGATAAATATAAAGCAATGGGAATACTGATTGTATGAAGAACTCAATCCCCAAAGGTAAATATTTTTGTACAGCCTGCAGCATGAAAATAAGTTCACAATGACAGTTCAGAAATGAAAAGGGACAGGAAAATGGATGTGTGCCATCGTGGGAAGGATGAGAAAGAGTGAAAATGTTGATCTAAAGTATAGTTTTGGAGAAGGTTTTTAAAAGAATAGATTTGAGAGGAGACAGAAAGAAATTTAGGGCAGGAGATTCAGACATCCCATGTTTAACAAACAACATCTAACTTATTCAGCAAGAGATCACTGGTCTTAATGTCAGAATCGCTGGAAAAGTTCCAGAATTCATTGACATAAAAACAGAATTTTACTTGTCCAGTTGCCATAAATCAACTTCCTAAAACTTCAAATAACGCTAACATACTGTGTGGGATTCAAATATGAAAATTATGATATTGTCTAGATCTTTATTTGTTTTACTAAAGAGAAAAGCACAATGAAATCTGCACCAAGAATGAAAGGCTTAACATATGATAAACATTTGAGGACTCTTGGTCTATACTCAATAGAGTTTAGAAGAATGAGGGGGGTCTAACTGAGACTTATAGAATACGGAAAGGCCTGGATAGAGTGATGGTTAGGAAGATGTTTCCATTTGCAGGAGAGATTAGGACATGAGGACACAGCCTTTATAGTAAAGGGAAGGCTCTTTAGTATGGAGATGAGGAGAAACTTCTTCAGCTAAAGAGTGGTAAATCTATGGAATTCATTGCCACAGAAGGCTGAGGAGGCCAAGTCATTGAGTATATTTAAGACAGAGATAGATAGGTTCTTTATTGTCAAGGGGATCAAAAGTTTGGGGGAAAAGGCGGGAGAATGGGGTTGAGAAACTTATCAGCCATGGTTGAATAGTCCAGCAGACTCGATAGGCCGAATGGCCTAATTCCTGCTCCTATGTCTCATAGTCTTATGATCTAAGTTGAATCTCATGTGAAGTGAGATTCACATAACATGTATCAGTCACACGGATGACAATCAATGCCTTTATGAATAGAATTTAGCACCCTACATGGGAAAAATAGTTTAATTCACATGGATTCTGAAATAGACAGATTTTTAATCAGTATGGGAATCAAGTGTTAAATAGAAAATGGAGGAAAGTGGAATTAAGGATCATTAGTTCAAAAATGACCTCGTTGAATGGTGAAGCAGACTCAATGGGTTGAATGGTCTATTTTTGCTCTGATGTCTTACTGTTTTATGGATTCAAAAGGTGAAGGTTTACGTGAAATTTGTTTTGTTGAGTTTGAAAATAATTTGAATGGTTCTGCCCTGCTTTTCTGGATAACACAGTAACTACTTTAAAGTGGACACATCAAATATTGAGCCATATCTGAAACTAATTGTGCTGAAATCAATCCTGACTATCAAAATAAAATGCTGGAAGTACTTAAGGGCCATTTTGCAATGGTGCCTGTATTTTTGTGCTGTTGGAACAGCCCCCTGCTGAGTGTTGAGGCCACCAAATCTATTGAGCGTCTGCCTGACTGTGCATGCCTGCCTGCCTGCCTCAGCAGGTGCTCCATTTCCTGGCAGCTCTGCCAGACACTATGCCAGACTCTGAGAAGCGTACAAATTGGGTAGCTGTTCCCCCATATTTTTAATAGCATTGCAAATGCAGCGGTGGCCTTTTAAGAGGCTGATTTACAGAAGTCTGTGACAGCATGGTGCTCCCTTGCTATGAACCCAGAGTCAGGATTTCAGTGCACAATGGAAAATTGCACCCTAATGTTTCAAATGCTGCCCAATGTGACTATTTCTGACACTTTTCAATACGCAGCAAATTGACATGATGGGAAATGTCGGCAAAATGAGAAATTTTTCAAAGTGCCAATTTTTTCCTGTCGCACAGAACCTAACGATTCAAAATCTTCCCGTCCCCAACCGCATCCCAACACCAGCCCAGTTAGTCCCCGCCCCCCTGACCCATCCGTCCTATCTCCCACCTATCCGTTCCTCCCACCTTAACCCCCACCCCCACATCCTACCTACCAGCCTCATCCCCGCCTCCTTGACCTGTCCGTCTTCCCTTGACTGACCTACCCCCATCCTAACTCCCGACCTACACTCACATTTACTGGCTCCATCCCTACCTCCTTGACCTGGCCGTCTCCTCTCCACCTATCTGCTCCTTTACCCATCTTCCATCCACCTCCCCCTCTCTCTCTATTTATTTCAGAACACCCTTCCCCTCCCTCATTTCTGAAGAAGGGTCCAGACCCGAAGCGTCAGCTTTCCTGCTCCTCTGGTGCTGCTTGGCCTGCTGTGTTCATCCAGATCTAACCTTGATATCTTAGATTCTCCAGCATCGGCAGTTCCTACTATCTCTACCGGTGTCTATAGTTGGTTAAACTTAACTTTGCACATTTAGGTTTCCAAATATTTACATGTCAATTTGCTGAAGGTGCATGTTCATACCATCACAGAGGGACAAATTGGTCATCTGAGAACTGATGGAACAGAACAAACAATTGCATCTCATTCCTAACTATCACCTTAACTCAAATGCAATGCTACCCACCTGCCAGCCTACAAACCTACCATGCTAACCATTTACCTCACCCACACTATCCACTTACACATTTATCTAACCTATCTGCCTACACTACTAGCCTACCCTTTCACACAGTCACCCACTCACCCATTCACTGTCATCCACACTGGGCATTTAAAGTTACCTTATGGCAGTAGGTGCCCTAACAAGGGAGCACACCCACTCTTCCCACTGATACTAACGTACTACAACAAAGCTCTCCAATTAAAAGTTCATTTCATTTTTCTCCACCAATAGGGTATACCATTAAATATTGGATTTTGGAAAATGCATATTGGAGCAGTAACTTGACAACTCACACATACTTGTATGCAGTTTTGAGTAAAATGTTGCTGTTGGCCAAACCTCCAATAAGTGCCTGGTGCTGTGCTCAGAGCATGTGTGAACAGAGCAAAAGACATTGCAGCTCCTTAACTTTAAGAGCCAGAATTAGGAAATGTGAGTTAGAAAAATGAATTCAGTTTCGAATCAGATAAAGAAAACAAATTAAAAAGACATAAAAGAAGACTGTGTCAAGAGGAATAAAAGAGACAGACAGAAATAGCTGTAAACACACTTGTAAACACTTCTTTTCATCACCAGAGAGGTTATTGGGTAGTAATTAAAACTCATCAGAATGAATTAAGGGCACTTAGATGGCTATGAACAAGTGTGAATTTTTGAGTAAGAGCAAAATACTACAGATGCTGGAAATCTGAACCAATCATGGAGAATGTTGAAGAAACTCAACTGGTCTGGTACCCCCTGTGGAGAGAAATTGAGCTAACATTTCAAGTCTCTTACGGAACTTCTTCAGAACTGAGGTTCTTCAGTTGCTCAAGTCCAGTTCAACTCTTGCTGAGTTTCTCCAGCAATCTCTGTTTGTCGCTAATTTTTGTCTCCCACCATTATTCTTCCAATAATATCTGGTCTGATATTTTGGAAGTGTTGCTGTACAGTAGTAATCTTTGAAGGTGGTTCCTAAAATGTTTCATTGAAAGTTTCACTTGTATTTACAAGATTCCTAAAAAAGCCAGGACATTGCCTAAACTTTAATGGTTTATTCAATATTCTCAAAGCTGTCACTCATATTTTGTTTGAGTTCTGAAGTCATGTTGCTTTTACTCCAAACAAATTCTTGGTGAACCCTTTGAAAAGATACCTTATTATTATGAATGTAGATATGATTATGCCATGCCAAGAAATAATAAAATATCTTGGCACACCTTATATGTTTCCAACATCAAAATAATTCAGATATCCAAAAATCATATCTATGATGCATGCTTTTTATTATCATAAATAACCATATATTGTCATGAATACATTCATATATCTAGTTAAGTCTGTTTAAAATGAAATGTTGATTGCCATGACAACACTTCAGTAAAATGTTTCAGAATGTTTTTGTGCCAGAGGCTGAATGTTTGAATTGCATGTGAAATATAAGAGAGAAATTAAATTATAGATTGAATTAGACAGAACTGGACTGATGTTTACAAAATAGAGGCAACTTTAGGCAACTTGAGAGGGAAGGACAGTAAACAGAAAATTATAAAATATCAACTAAAAGCCAAAAAAAACTTACTATTTAAGAAAAGGTTAAAGGATGGTAAGATATCAGGATATATTCTCCCTTAGGTAAATCACCAACAAAAATTGATAGCCATCTTGGACGGTCTTTATCCAAGATCTGAAGTAATCCTTGAGATGGATGAAGGAGCATTTGAATGGGGCTAATAATGGTTTTCAGGAATACTGTGGAGTTGGCAAGATCTTCTCTATTGTTCACAGTCCCCATTTTCAGACAATTTTTTTAAAAAATCTGTCTTTTAATGACAGCTCCATCAGTGATTAAGCCTCACGCAGTCAGTTTTACCAAATGTGGTATCTAACATATGAGCACGAAAAATTCAGAAATGGGACCAACATCTATGTAGATTAGGTCAAAGCTACCGCGCTGCAAAATGAGCATTATTTGCATCTTATTAAAAAGGAGTACATTGCACACAAATTTCTATGCAAATTTTTGTGAATTTAAATTGGCAACAGATTTAACTCCCAAATCTTTGCTTTACCTCCACTGTTTCTTGATATCATTGACTTCTTCCTTCCACACTGGAGAATTGGCAATTCAAAAGGAAGCAGAAATGAAAAAGAAAAACTGAGATGTAGAAGAATTATCAGTGAATCATTGAAAAGGTAATCGGAGAAAGATAGGCTTTTATTTAACTTGAGTTGACAATGGCAGAGGTATATGTCAACTGCTGCCTAATATTTGCATGATTTAGAGTGCTGGCTTCATCTCTTAATGTAGAGGAATGCTATTTCACTGGAATGTGTACTCTCTCCAAGTATTTACATGGCTCATCCATGAAACTAAGCCCAATCAAAGGGCTCAGCCCTTGGGAAAGGGGCCGTATTTAACCTGGAGCTCTAGGAAACATGTACCCCCTCTGCTGCCTGCATCCTAACTTGCATGACACTTGTTCACCCACCACCCCTGTTCTCACTGACACACATTGGTTCCTGGTTGTGCAATGATTTGATTTTACAAATTTCAATCTTGTTTACAAAACTCTCCACAGCTTATCTATCCCTTGCTCCTCCAAATTTTGGTCTCTTGGGCATTCCTAAATTTAATTGCTCCACCATTGATAGCTTCAGATGACTAAACCCTCAGCCCTTGCATTCCCACCCTGATTTTGTCTGCTTCCTAATCTCTCCTTCCTTCTTTCAGACACGTTTAAATCTGCCACTTTTGCCAAGCTTTTCATGATCTACTGTAATATTTCCTATTTAGTTCAGTCTCAAACTCTTGTTGGATAATACTCCTAAGACACACCTTGGGGTATTTTACTACATTAAAGGTGCTATATGAATGTAAGTTGTTGTTATCAGAGCTGCTAGCAGCATAAACAACACAGCTTCGCTTCAAACAGAAGCGTTGAAGCTGTTCCTGGATTACTGAGCATCTGTGATGTCAAACTTTATAGGTGAGGGGGTATCACTGGATACACACTATTGTGTTTTCTGTTCGCACACAAATACGAGACACTCTGCAAAACACTTTCATTAGGATTGTGTTCTTTAATACATAACCTGAACTGAATCCAAAGTCCAACTGTTTTAAAGATAATATCTCTATAATATATTTATAGAATGACTTTAAGATGGGAACTTTATGAGCCTCTGTTACTGATGAGCTCTCCAACAGCGATACAAGCTTGTAAAATAACCTTTGGGAATGCTTAAAGAGACAAGCCTGGGTTCCCTCATCTGTAATTGCCAACCCATAATTAATGCCTATTAAAGTGAATCGGTGGGAAATTATGGGGTGGCGGGTGCAGAGGGTGAAAATCCAGTCCATTTGGTCAAAACACAGTGTTCCTGCTGACTGCTGCATAACTAATTAACAAGACAAGTTAAACTCTCTTAATCTCCATATGCATTTCATTCCCAAGACTTTATCACTGATTGGCCTATTTATCCAGATTGCTGCGTAAAGAGCTTTACTGCTTCGAGTTATGCAAGGAAAATCTCCGTGAAGATATGGGTCAGGTTTTTTGTTTACTTTTTCTGTGCTTGGGTGAAGCATCCAATGCTGTCAGCAATGAATCATATTCTTGCTCCAGCACACTAATCATCTACACGGATGGATACCTTGTTTGTTAGCACTGGTCACAGCAATTGACCCACATTAATTTTTAGAGGAAATGAGACAGACTTAACCCTAAAAATGAAAGCAATTCACTTGATGTAACTAAGTACTCCACCTATATTACTGGTACAAACAGTATGATCATTTTCATTCCTCTCTCCTGTATAGATCTGGACACAATGGGAGAAATTTTTAACATTACTACCTTGCCTATACCCTGGATTAAATTGTCCACTGTGGAAACTGCCAAAAAAAATGTTGAGGGGGATCTTAAGAGGTTGGTGTCCTTGCAATCCAAATGAAGCAGTTAATATCTTTTAAGTTTCCATCAAAATGGCTTGTCTAATCATGTCTATGTGAGGTTTCTTACTACGCTTTACTTTATGACAAATATGTACAATGACAAATTATTTTCACCTTGAAATGACATTGCAATTTTTGTAAGATTTTGTGTTTGTTAATAAGATGGTTCACAATGAGTTCCATGAGCACCTGCAGCGCACAATCATTTATGTGTGATTCAACAATGAAATAGACCACACAGTCATGGAAGGCATGAGCAAAACCTGATCTTATCTTTGTCCAACATCTACACTTTTACAATTCTCAGTCCACATAATGAAACAGTGAACAAGTCAATGTCAATTCCAGTATTGCTACTATCACCCTGACTTAGATCGACTGACAGTACATAAACCAGGAGTTCAAATTGAAGACTGTTCTGGACAGTACAGCTCATCGGGCAGTGCATTTAATTACCAGTCACAAGAGGAACTATTTGTAACTGACAATAAATGCCGAAAATATTTTGTTTGGATGCAGGGGAGTGCAAGCTGCTATAATGTTACAAGTGGAATTGAGTTTTGAAAACATCATCTTATGTATTTGAATTTAAAACAAAATGAATGAGTATGGATTCCAGACCAGAGACTGGTAAGTAACAATTCCCCTGTGGCCAAGCTGGAATGAAACAAATATCAAGGGAGTCTGGTTTAACATTGGTGGAATTAGCTTTTCATATTTCTTGTCTGTCTCTAAGCAATAAAAGATACCGGTGTCATGGCACAGAGTCTCTAAATGAGCAACCCCCATTCGACACCTGCTGCTTGAACTCTCAAAGGACTGGCACTCGCTCCAATGTAAATATTGCTTGCCTGGGAGTTATAAAAAAAACAAAAAACAGTACAGTACAGGAACAGGCCCTTCTGCCCACCAAGACTCAGCTGACCCATGATGTTTTTCTAAACTATAAACCTACAGTATCTACCTGGTCTGTGTCCCTCTATTCCTTGCCTGTTAATGTATCTGTCAAGATGCCTCTTAAATATTGCTATTGTATCTACCTCCACTACCTCCTCTGGCAGTGCATTCCAGGTACTTATCATCCTGTGTGAAAAAACATGCCTCTCATATCTCTGTTAACCTTACTTCCTTTTACCTTAAACTTTTGTCTATTTTTATCCTGGGAAAAAGACTCCAGCTATCCATGCTTCTCATAATTCTGTAACTTCTATCATATCGCCCCTCATTATTTGACATTCGATTGAAAACAAATCAAATTTGTTCAATCTCACCTCATAGCTAATACCCTACAAACCAGGCAGCATCCTGGAAAACAGTTTCTGGATCCTGACCAAAGCCTCCCCATCCTTCTAATTTTGTACAAGGCTCCAGCAATTTCCTCAGCTGCCTCCCTCAGCATTCTGGGATGAATCCCATCAGGCCCTGGGATCTTTCTACCTGAATGCTTTGTAAAACAGCCAATGCCTCATTTATTTTATATTGACACAACCCAGAATATCAATACACCTCTCCCAAGCCTCACCATTCATCATGTCTTTCTCCTTCGGGAATATTGATGCAAAATATTCATTAAGGACCTCACCCAATTCCTTCAGCTCAAAGCATAAACTCCCTCCTTTGTCCTTGCGTGGACAAGCTTTCCCTAGCTATATTTTTGCTCCTAATATATGTAAAAATGCCTTGAGATTTTCCTTAATCTTGTTTAACAAAGACATTTCACTGGCCCTTTTAGCCTTCCTAATTCTTTATTTGAGTCATTTCCTGCTATCTTCGTATTCTTTAAAGGCTTTGCCTGTCTTCAGTTTCCCAAACCTTATGTATACCATTTTGTTTTTTGCTTTTTGACTAAGCTCTCAATTTCTCTTGTCATCCAACGTTTCTGAATTTTGCCATCCTTATTGTTCATTTTACAGGAACTTGCTGGTCCCGAAGTCTAATCAACTTGCCTTTAGAAGATTTCCACATGCCAGATGTGGATTTACCCTCAAACAGCTGCCCACAGCTTACATTCCTAGTTGCTGGCAAATATTGTACTAGCTAGCCTCCCCATAGTACTTTCACCTGAGGACTACTCTTAACTTTATCCATAACTAACTTAAAACTTACAAGTCTCTGCAATAGCTACAACATCCAAGCTCTGAGTTCATCTACCTTACATGTCATATTCCTCGCATTAAAGCAAATACACCTCAGATCTTAGTCCCTCTGTGTTCAATATCCTCCCCCTGTCTGTTCTTTCTCTTAGTCTGGCTGGCCCTAGTCTCAGACTCCTCCTCTATCACTTTTATTTACTGCCTTACTGCTCTGGTTCCCAACCCCTGCCACACTAGTTTAAACCCTCCCAATTGACACTGACAAACCTCCCTGCCAGGATACTGGTGCCCTTCCAGTTTAGATACAGCCTGTCCTTCTTATGCAGGTCCTACCCATACGATCCACATACCAAATGCCCTCCCTACTACACCTGCTCTTTAGCCATGTATTTAAAT
Source organism: Ginglymostoma cirratum (assembly GCA_024137785.1). NCBI lineage: Eukaryota > Metazoa > Chordata > Chondrichthyes > Orectolobiformes > Ginglymostomatidae > Ginglymostoma > Ginglymostoma cirratum. Next base: position 27,148,830 of record JAHRHZ010000045.1, read on the forward strand.
GTACTATCTTCCTATTCCTAACCTCACCAACATGTGGCACAGGAAGTAATCGCAAGATTACAACCTTACAGGTTCTGCTTTTCAACTTCTGACCTAACTCCCTGAACTCCCTTCATCTTTCTTTCTGCCTATGTCGTGTGAGAGCAATATGGACCTCTGGCTGCTTATCCTCCCCCTTCAGAATATTCTGTGCCCACTCAGAGATATCCTTGAGCTAGGCACCAGAAAGGCAAGACACCATTCTTGTGTCTCGCTTGAGGCCACAGAAACACCTACCTGTGCCTCTCACTGTAAAGCCCCCGATCACTACCGCTCGCATACACTGTGACCCTCTCTGCTGTACAATAGTTCCAGTCATGGTGTCGCTGCTGCTGCTGTTGCTTTCTCCCCAGCAGTATCCAAAACATTTTCCCCATATGAGAGGGAATGGCCACAGGGGACTCCTGCACTGTCTGCCCACACTTACTTGTCTTTCCATTGGTCACACAACTCTCCTCTGTCTATGTAGCCCTTACTGATGGTGTGACCAGCTCGCTAAACATGCTATCCACAACATCTCAACCTCATGGATGCACCAGTCATTCCACTTACAGCTCCAGACACTCTGTGTGGCAAATCAGGTGCTGCAGCTGAACACACTTCCTGAATACGTGGTCACCATGGACACCGGAAGTCTACCTGATTCCCCACATCTTGCAGGAGGAGCTGAGTTCTTCAACCATGTCAAGCCTTATTGACTAAATCAACCTTACAAACTACAGACAATAATCCAGGAACTGATTACACAACCCAGGCCACTAGTCACCAAACTCAGATCTCTCACTCTCTATTCCTAGCATGCTACAAATACAAAGAGAAAGTATTTCATCTCTCCAGACACTACTCACTCAGTCTGTTAACCCAGTTCCTGAGCCACCAAGCCTATATCACCGTTTGAGTCATAGTACCACCTCCAGAGCTCAGTTCTTAGATTCACCTCCACATTCGCTTTGACTGAGCCCGCTCCTCAGGTATTTATCCTGCTGTTTACCCCAAGTTCACTCTTTTTTGCTCTGTTGCTGCTGCTTGGACTGACCTCCTAAAGCTGAGTTGCTCCCAAAATGAGCAATATTAACCGATTGCCTGGTCTGAGAACAGATCTTATTGTCTCCATTTTTATAAATAAAATGTAAATGGTTTAGAACATTGATTTTGACTGCAAGAGCTTAAATCTGATTTGTACTATTTTTACCCAATTTCTCAGTTTTTGAAGGAATGGAATTAACTCACGCATTAAGAAATTAAAAGTAGCATGCTGAGAAAACAGCATCAGACAGAGAAATGCTTCAGCAAACAGAGAAATGCTTCATCAAACAGATCAAAAGTTACTGTTGTCAAAACAAGCAAACATCTTCTTGTTCAATGAAAATGCTTACACATATAATGTGCGCTGGGAACAAACCAAACCTTTCGAGGAAATCACGAGGTGACTATATGAGTTATCTAGGAGCTCCTTAACACCAAGGCTTATGCAATGAATCTCAAGATAGATGATAGTGAAAAACAACAAAATAGAACGAGACAACCTCAAATCTTGCTCTGTTTTAAATAGGACTTTATTTATGACATCAAATCAATATCTAATCCAGCTACATATTTACTTACGGTTCAATCATGTCTTTATTAGATTTTATTTGTGTGGCTTCAACAGCCAATTTATTTCTGCTAAGGAACACATTTTTTATTGACTGGAAATATATTGATTTAACACATATTCAAATAATCTTGATTCTAGTGCCTACCATTCCACCCCTCCCCAACCATTCAATCTCTAGTCTTGTAAGGTCATGGATGATATATAAATAATAAATGTTCTTGTAATTGTGGTATAAATATTCATGTCTAAGCAGCACAGTGTAAAGAGTTCTTTAAGACGAGTTGACAAGAGCGGGAGTAAACCAAAGTAAAGTTGTTGTGCATCTTCACCTTAAGGGGATGAACTGACATCTAAGGACTGCAGATGAAAGGATCACTAATAAGCTCTTCAAAATTAACTGAGAGTTATGAGTAGTGCTATTCCATTTGAAAGCGCATATTTTTCGCAAGAAATTTTTTTTAACTTCTCACAGAAGATCCCTAAAATCTACCAGGTTTGTGGAGTTTCAGCAACCCAGCAGGGAAAAAGAAATTTCATGAAATGTACATGGATGTGTATGAGAAACTTCAAGATAAATGAGGTCAACTTTTTAAATCAAAAAATGGGATGCTTGCCTGAGGATAGAGTGATAGGTAAACTTTGAGCTGAAGTAACATTGAAATGGATGCTTCAGTGTGATGTAATAAGATTTACGAGAGCTCAAGGTGTAGTGTCAGGGCACACAAACAATGACAGGGTGTTTGAGCAGCTTAAGCTGCAGTAACAGGATATAAGTAGCTCAAGCTGAACTTACCTCAAGATGAAATGATAAGGAATCGAAGAATAGGCTCAATTATGTAGCAATACCTTTCACAGCTATCACAAATGAAGCAGTTCTTGTTCCACCCTAGGTTTACACGGACTAGAAGAATGCAATTCAATAACTCAGGAAGATAGTTTGGAAAAGAAGCAAATTAGAAAAACCTTACAAAATGAAATAAAAGCTCTGCAAAAGTTGAATTAATAAAAAGGCACTTGTCACAAGTTGGACATGTTTTGAAGAAGTTGGTATCTCTTAAAGGTATCAGCCATATTTCAATTTGAAATGTCTACATTCCACCGGTTGCATTCTGTTGAATTCATTTCTTTACTTTCTCCTCTTTCTTTCTTTCCTAAATATGGGGATTGTATTCTAATAGGGCGCTGTAGTTACAGCACCTTTTCCAACACTAAGCCCAAATGCATTGTTAGTTTCCCTGGGAGCATAAATGGTGAATATCAATGAGTTATTTATTGGTGGGAGCAGCTTGGGCTTACAGAGTTGTCCTGATCTTGTACTCTCCCAGCATTGTACAAATGAGGCTGGATTTTATGAATCTTTCCCCATCTCAAGTAGGATCAGGTACTCAGCCCACACCTTCTCACCTGACAACTCTTCCTTATCATATACCCATCCAGATGCCTTTTAAATGTTGTAATTGTACCAGCCTCCATCACTTCCTCTGGCAGCCCATTTCACACACACACACCACCCTCTGTGTGAACACATTGCTCTTTAGGTCTCTTTTAAATCTTTCCCCTCTCACCTTAAACCTATGCTTTCTAGTTTTGGACACCCCCATCCTGGAGAAAGACCTTGGGTATTTACCCTATCCATGTCCCTCATGATTTTATAAACGTCTATAAGGTCACTCCTCAGCCTCCAATGCTCCAGGGAAAACAGCCCCAGGCTATTCAGTCTCTCCCTATAGCTCAAACCCTCCAACCCCGGCAACATCCCCGTAAATCTTTTCTGAACCAATTCAAAGTTCACAACATCTTTCATATAGCTGGGTGAACAGAATTGCACACAGTATTCCAATAGTGACCTAAGCAATGTCCTGTACAGCCACAATGTGACCTCCCAGCTCCTATACTCAATGCACTGACCAATAAAGGCAAACTTACCAAACACCTTCTTCATTATCCTATCTACCTGCGACTCCACTTTCAAGGAACTATGAACCTCCACGCCATGGTCTCTTTGGTCAGCAACTGTCCCCATGACCTTACCATTAAGTGTATAAGTCCTGCCCTGATTTGCCTTTCCAAAATGCAGCACCACACATTTATCTAAGTAAAACTCCATCTGCCACTCACTGACCCGTCAGGTCATCTGATCAAGATCCTGTTGTGCTCTGAAGTATCCTTCTTCGCTGTCCACCACATCTCCAATTTTGGTGTCATCTGCAAACTTACTAAACACACCTCCTATGTTCACATCCAAATCATTTCTATAAATGACAAAAAGCAGTGGGCCCAGCGCCGATCTTGGTGGCACACTGTTGGTCACAGGGCTCCAGTCTGAAAAGCAACCCTCCACTATCACACTCTCTCTTGTACTTTTGAGCCAATTCTATATCCAAATGTCGAGTTCTCCCAATATTCCATGTGATCTAACCTTGCTAACCAGTCTACCATGAGAACCTTGTCCAACCGCATTCCTGATGTTCATGCAAATCATGTCCATTGCTTTGCCTTCATCAATCTCTTCATTACTTCTTCAAAAACCTCAATTAAGTTAGTGAGACATGACTCAGAGGATGGGACTTTCTCCTACGTAGCACTGGAAACCTCACATGCCACTAATATACCCAATCATGTTGTTTTATAGCTGCCAGACGGGCTTCTTAGTGGTTTTTTGGCTGTTCACTAACAGAGAGGGTGATGGGTGATCAATCATTCTCTCTGTAAAACTATGCCCACACACACCTAAAGCCATTAGGTAATCGATATAATCCCCTCGTCACCATCCAACTGCAGAATTTTCACTGCTATTTTAATTTAAATCAACTGGGAAAGAAAGAAGAATGATTTTGTGTTTATGCAACACTTTTTACAAACTCAAGATAAAGGAGTAGAAATTAGACCATTCAGCCCATCGAGTCTGCCCCAACATTCAATAATGGCTGATAAATTTCTCAACCCCATTCTCCCACCTTATCCTGGTAACTTTTGATCCCCATAACAATCCAGAACCAATCTGTCTCTGTCTTAAATATACTCAATGACCTGGCTTCTACTGTCTTCGGTGGCTATTCTGGTTGAAGAAAGTTCTCCTCATATCCATTCTAAAGGGTTTTTCCTTTACTCTAAGGCTATGTCCTCATGTCTTAGTTTCCCCTGCTACTGTAAAATCTTCCCAACCTCCACTCTATCCAGGCTTTTTGATAATCTGCATGTTTTAATTAGATCCCCCCTCATCTTTCTAAACTCCATTCAAGTATAGACCTAGAGTCCTCAAATATTCCTCATGTGTTAAGACTTTCGTTCCTGGGATCATTCTTGTGAACATCCTCTGGATCCGCTCCAGGGCGAGCGCATCCTTCCGGAGATATGGGGCCCAAAATTGCTCATAATATTCTAAATGTGTTCTGAGCAGAGCCTTATAAAGCGTCAGAATTACATCCCTGCATTTATATTCTTGTCATCTTGAAATTAATGCCAACGTTGTATTTACCTTCCTAACTAGTGACCTTCAGGGAATCCTGGAGTAAGAATCCCAAGTCCGTTTGCACTTCAGATTTCTGAACTTTCTGTCCATTTAGAAAATAGTCTATGCGTCTATTCTTCCCACCAAAGTGCATGACAGCACACTTTCCTGTGTTGTATTCCATCGGATACTTCTTTGCTCACTCTCCTAACTTGTCTAAATCCGTCTACAGCTTCCTCACCTCCTCAATACTACTTTTGCCCTTCACATATCTTTATACCACCTGCAAACTTAGCCAGAATGCCCTCAGTTCCTTCATCAAGATCATTAATGTCTAAAGTGAAATGCTATGGAGACAATGCTGACCCTTGCAGAACACCACTAGTCACCGGCTGCCATCCTGAGAAGGATCATTTTATCCTCACTCTCTGCTTTCTGCCATACTGCTAATCTTCCATCTATTCTAGTACCTAGCCTGAAACATTAACTCTGCTTTCCCTGAGTGTTTCTATGCAGTTGAATCCACCCCTACAGATGTTAACCCGCTGCTTTGTTTCCCATTGGCCATTATACTTTTTGAAGTTTTACCCTTCCCTTCCCCCCCACTTTCCAGTTTAAAGTCCTGTTGACCACCATTTTTTCCTCAATTTCACAAGAACTTTCGTCCCAGCTCGGTTCAGGTGGAGACCATCCCAGTGGTACAGATCCCTCCTGTTCCAATAGTGATGCCAGTGCCCCATGAAAAGGAACTCCTCTTTCCCAGACTACTTCTTTAGTCACATGTTTACTTCCCTTATTCTTGCGTCCCTTTGTCAATTTTCATGTGGATCTAGTGGTAATCCAGAGATTATAACCCTTGGGGACCTGTTCTTTAATATAGTTCCTAGTTTCTGATAATCTCCAAACAGGTCCTCTTTTCTTGTCTTGCCAATGTTGTGTAGCCCAACATGGACCAAAAAACTGAATCCCCGCCCTCTTTCTCCAATATCCTTTCAAGCCCGTCAGAGATGTCTCTTACCCTGGCATCGGGCAGGCAACACACCATGCAGGACTCTCAATCCTGCTTACAAAGGATGCTATCTGTTCCCCTAATTACAGAATCCTCTACAACTACCACTTGTCTTTTTGCTTTCCCCCTGTGAATAACCTCTTGTGCCACGGTGCCATCGTCAGCTGGCACATCCTCCCTATAGCCCTTTTCCTCATCCACACAGGGATTCTCTTGAGATATAATGAAAGCAGAAATATCCTGATTTAAATAACTAAATGCACTTTGCATGGTGGATTTAATCGCTGAATCATAAATCACCAAGAAAGTGTATTTAAATTTACATTTGTCTTCAATACTGGGCTTAACATCATTCAATTGGGATACTGCCAACCAACATAACAGAAGTAAGGTGCTAGTTTGAGTACCATAGCTTCTTTTTGTGCTGTATCATTCTAGAACTCGTGATCAGACTGGTTTCAGGTGCTTTCAGGGAAGTTAGGAGAGGCTACAGGTGTGCAAGGTGTGTTTAGCCCAACCACATGGAAACAGTGACTTTGCCTCAATACCAATCATGTTTCTACATTCAAAATGACTTTCACTTCATTTTAGATACATTCTAATTTTTGGATTGTTGGTGGATAGATTTAATAATTCACTAGCAGCCCAAAGCAACTCAAACTGACAGGGTCTGAACTGTAGCAGTCGTTTAATTGACAGTAATTTCAGTCATTGGTTGCTTAGAGGTTTATTGGCATATGAGTAGGGTTAAACTGTTACTGCTAACCAATGCCTTTAACAAGCCATTTTAATCAAAGTTTAATGCTTCTAAGGTATAATGGTCTAGTTTTTTTCTGGGCACTTGCACCATCTTAAATGTGTATCTGCAGAACAGGGATACTTGAATGGTCCCAAAACACAATGAAGTTTTGGAGTAAGTAACATATGCCATTAATAATAATCAGATTTTTTATGGGGATTTACTTGTAATTATCATAATGCCACATTCCTTCCCCCCCCCAACCCACAGCACCACCCCCCTGGAATTATTGCTGCTCACGATTTCCCTGCACTTTAGCCAATTTACACTCTGCTGCAACTTACTTTGAGAAAGAATGATGTTGGCAGCAACATTATTTATTGACTTTATAAGGCATTCACTGATTGGCTTTTACATGACGCACTAAATGTGTTTGCTGCTTGGAACTTGTTATTACCAAACAGTTACAGGACTTATTATACACCTCAGGCAGCTCTAAGCTCTGCCTTCATTAATGATTCAAAGTCTTGATTTATTAATGAGATTGTTGTTCCCAGCAATAAAATGTAATTGTTGAATTGTTGAATGTGTAACTTTTATGGCTTTCTTGCATAAGGCTTTAGAGTAGAAGCGGAAGAACCTGATCCATTCCTAACCAATGGACATAGAAAGCAAAGGGAAAGTCTACCAAAACTGCTTTTAAAGGCTAATCACTAGTTCTGAGATTCAACTTTCTTCTCATTCAGTGACTGGATTCAGTGCTCAAGTAGTGAGTGTCAAAGAATCCAAGCATGTCTGAATGCTTGGGTTGGATGGGAATCCCCACAGAATGACACTTTAATAGGATGTGGAGATCAAAGCTATCCTATGCCCTTACCTTGATGCTCTTATACTCTTGTTAATTATCTTAAGGAGCTCATTTGTCAGCTGCTTGGGTATAGCAGCTGACACACTGGAGAATTTTAGTCTTGGCACTGAGGAACCTGCAATTAAGGAGGATCTGGCAACTGAGCCACTAGCTAGTAACGATCCGTTCACTGAACAGGATCCACAGGAAAAGAAATTATTTTACTTACGATATCACAGGTGGAAATGTAGCACTGGAATTTTCTCTGTAGGTACAAACCAGATCAATAGCTTAGAATTATGTCCTTTCTTGCACCCAGTCTGCCCATGTCTAGCTGCAATCAAATTTACTATAAATGTCACTCTTGATCATAAAATGGATTAAAAGTAGCACAAAATCACACAAGTAAAATGTCAAAATTAACATCATATATTTATTCTTCATGTGCCAAACCTGAAGATTCAAATTATTCAACCATTAATTAGGCACAGGAAGTTTAAGGAGAAATTCTGCCTCATCTCAATCCAGGACTGAGTTTAAAATTGCTAATTCAGGATACTCCATCTGGAAGCCACAACTGCTCCACAGTTACCCTGTCAAACACTCTCAGAACTGTATGTGTTTCAAAGAGATCTTATGAACTCCACAGGTTGTAGTTCAGCTGACTCAATCTTTTCACTTTGGGCATTATTATCAACTCAGGATCTGGTGGACACTTGTCAAATCTCATCTCTTAGGCAAAGCAATGATATATTTGAATGAAGCAAATGTTTCCCAAAGACACAGTGGCACAAGCAAAGACAAGACATTTGGAAGTATAGTGTAAGAAAAAAGAAATGAGAATCTCAGCATTGAGAGAAAAAAAGTTCTCATTTTGCCCTTAAGATTTCAACAGTGAGATGACAATCTTTGATAAGTAATGAGAGCACTATTTGCATTTCTTAAATTTAATTATTTTTATTTGTTTTTTGTTCATTCAGGGATGTGGGCATCGCTGACTGGCAAGCAGTTATTGCTTATCCCTAGTTGCCCTTGGGAAGGTAGTGGTGAGCTGCCTTCTTGAACTACTGCAGTGCACGTTGTAGACGGATCCCAAATGCTGTTAGGGAGAGTATTCAAGGATTTCGACCGAACCACACTGAAGGAACAGTGATATATTTCCAAATCTGGATTGGGTGTGGAGAGAAACTTGCAGGTGGTGGTGTTCCCATATACCTGATGCCCTTGTCCTTCTAGATGGAAGTGGTCATGGGTTTGGGAGCTGCTGTCTAAGGATCTTTGGCAAATTTCCGCAGTGCATCATGGAGATGGTACACATTGCTGTTACTGAGTATCAGTGGTACAGGGAGTGGATGTGGCTCTGATCAAGTGAGCTGCTTTGTCCTGGATTGTGTTAAGCTTCAGTCAAGCAAGGGGGGAATATTCTGTCACACACCTAACTTCTAATTTGCAGATGATTGACAAGACTGAGGAGACAGGACGTGAGTTGCTTGATGCAGGATTTTTAGCCTCTGACCTGCTCTTATAGCCACTGTACTTATATGGCTAGTCCAATTACTTACCACTTTTCAGCCCAGGCCTGGATATTGACCAAGTAACGCTGCTTTTGGACATGGACTACCTTCATAATGTCATTTCATAATCATCACTAAACATGTCTACTTCTGCCCTTATAATGGTAGGAAGATCATTGATTAAGCAGCTGAAGATTGTTGGGCCAAGGACATTACCCTGAGGAACTCCTGCAGAGATGTCCTGGAGCTGAGATGCCTGACCACTAACAACCATGACCATCTTCCTATGTGCCAGGTATGAGTCCAATCAGTGGAGAGTTTGCCCCCTAATTCCCATTGATTCCAGTTTTACCAGAGGTCCTTGACACAACATTTCATCAAATGGTGTCACAATGGTGTCAAGGGCTGTCATTCCCAGCTCACCTCTGAAATTCATCTTGTTCATTTTTGATCCAGGGCTGTAATGAGATTATGAGTCTAACTCAGACTTGGTACCACTGAGCAGGTTATTGCTGAACAGATAAAACCCACCATCATTATTCTAATGATGATGATAATGAGAAGACTCATGGGCGGTAATTGGCTGGATTAGTCTTATTGTACTTTTTATATGCAATACATATTTTGGCAGTTTTCCACATTATTGGATAGAAGGCAGTGTGCTGTAGCAGCTTAGCTAAGGGTGTGGCAAGTCTGGAGATAGAGTATTCAGCACTATTGCCACAATGTTGTCAGGACCCAAAGCCTTGACAGTATCCAGTGCTTCCAACTGTTTCCTAATATGACCTGGGGTGAATCAAATTCTGAAGACTGGCATTTGTAATGCTGGAGACCTCTGGAGAAGGCAGAGATGGATCAGCCACTTGGCTTTTCTGACTGAAAATTGTTGTGTATGCTTCAGCCTTGTCTTTTGCACTGGTATGCTGGGCTCCCCCAGCACTGAGTGCTGAATAAGCGTGTCTAGGGCAAACATTGATTTGAGAGTCCTGAGTTGTTGATGCCTCAAGTAGACATCCAAATGAAAAAAACGGGATTGCCACTTACAAAGTACCTTAATTTAATAGGTTGTATATAGCACCATAAGGTCACTTCAGTTTTGTTAAATTGGTATTAGCATGTGGCAGCTGTCATGGGTATATTGGAATGGCAAACATCATACCTCTGACTGGCAACACACCGAAAAGGCAAATGAGGTGAAGACCGAAGACATACAACATTTGTAACTCTGTGTTGTATGGGTGGTCATTGAGTGCAAGATCTGCCTGAAGAAGTTTTCTCATGGAATGATACGGAGCCGCTACTTTTTATTTTCTTTGTTATCACTGCACATTGAGTAGATTTTGCACAACAGGCCCAAACAGTATCAGTGAGAGCAGTGAGTTCCCAGGCTATGCTAGCATTATCTTTCAGCTACTACAGATTCCCATTGTTTGAACAAAGACCATTAACAAAGCCTGGAATATAATATAAAATAAACTGAAATACCATCAAAGAGTTGGGGTTCACGTGGCTCATAGCTTCACCTGGGCTCATCTTTCAATAATATTTAAATTATTTTTGTAAAATGACCCTACACTATGAAAACTAAATATTACAATGATGACTACTAACTTTACTGTGCAGACAGAGTTATGCAGAATTTAAATTTATGGGAACAAAATGAAACTTTGCCTTTTGTGAAGCTGCATTGGATAAATAAAGTAAGATTGGCAGGGTTGTCATGTTTGTGTGTAAAGCAAACAAAGTATTTATAGATACAAAATAATTTAGAGAAATTTAAACACCTGTTTGCCGAAGATGTTTTGAAGGCTATTCACACAGAGACTCCAACTTACTGAAGAAGTGTTTTCTACTTTCCCACATCACCAATACCTAGACACATTTGATCTTTGATTCAGCACTGTGCAAAATGACAACTTGTGGTTACTTGACTGAAATGAAGATGCCTCAGTGAAAGTCAGCTGTGATGTTACCTCTAATGCTCCAGGTGTTCCCCTTAAAGTAGCATTCGCTCTTTGTGCCGCAGCTGTACATTTGTACTCGTATTCAACCAGCTGACTCACAGTAGCTATTGCAGGATAAACAATGGGATGATATTTACTCCAATCACAGACACAGTCATGCTAGCAGAACTGACCTTGACCAGAGACAACAGGACTCATAACAGAGCCTTAAAGAATCATTGATCTGAATCACCTCATCATTACGTACAATGAAGAGTAGCTAGAAGTACAGATTCATGTAATAACTTAGTGACTAACATGGTGCATAAACTGTATTTAGATTAGGGTCTTGTTTAAAAATTCACCCTTGTGTTATGAGCATTGCTGGCACCCTGATCCCTAACCGTCTTTGAGAAGGTAAGGTTACTGCCCTAATGGAGAAGGTGCTCTCACAGTGCTGTTATTGAGAGTTGCGAATTTTGCCCAATGCCTATGAAGACAATGGGTTTCTGATGTGGAGGGCTGTCTGGAGATATGACTGTGCCTTTTCACATACTGCTTTTGTTCTTCTAGGCAGAAAAATCATAATTCGAAAAGTGCTGCCAAAGCAACTTTGTAAGTTTTTGCGATGGATTTCGTAGTTAGGAGACGCCACAGCTATGGCTAACTGATGGTACAGGGGAAGGAAACTCTATGTAATTCAGATTACATTGATCTGAATTGCCTGCCCTTCCTGGGTGAAAATATAACGTTTATAGCATGAGTTACAGCCAGTTAAAAATAAAGACAGAATAACAGGTAGTCGGGGTTACTGTGAACAAACATGAATTTGGACAAGTTTGTGTTACTCATGCAAATACATACCTAGATTGAGAGAGAAACTCCGTACATGTCTATTATCATTGTCTGACTGCTGTTTTGTAGAATATTCACAAGATCTTTTTGTTGAACAAGATGTTATTTTTGAAAAATGGTCATCATAGATTAATAACTGTTCAGTTAACGAAATAATGACAAAACAACGATGGCAGATGACACCCTAATCACAATACTAGAACTGAACTCGGACTTGGAAGAGATTAAATACTAGTAAAGAATCGGAACAATGTGTTAGCAGAAAGCATATTTTACAGGAGCTATTTTCAGAAAAGGAACGATTCAAAAGTACCTTCTATGTAAAATAAGAACATAAGGCTGTAGAACGAGAAGCAGAAGTAGGCAGTTGAATGCCTTGAACCTGCTCTTCCATTCAATATGAGCATGGCTGATCTCATCTCAGCCTTAATTTCACTACTCTGTCTGTTCCTTAATTGTACATAAATCTTTAACCTGTTACTAATTACAAATCTGTCCATCTCCACCTTAAATTTAATCAATGTCCCAGCATCCATCACATTCTGGGGTAGTGAATTCCACAGATTCATGACTCTTTGAGAAAAGTAATTTCTCCTCATCTCTATTTTAAATCAGCCACCCTCAGCCTAAAACTATAAGCTCTCATTCTGGATTGCCCCAGAAGGGAAACACCTGCCCTACATCTGATTTGTCAATTCCCTTTAGTATGTTTTATACCTCAATTAGTCCTCCTCTCATTCTTCTAAACTCGTTTGAGTATAGACCTAAACTGCTCAATCTCTTCTCATAAAACAAGCCTTTCATCTCTGAAATTAATCTCGTGATGATGCGCTGAACTGCCTCCAATACTCTTCTGTTCTTCCTCAAGTAAGGAGACCAAAACTGTACTGGGTGCTCCAGATGAGATCTCACCAATATTTTGTACTGTTGCAACAGTGCTTCCTTAGTTCTATATTCCATTTTTTTTAGCAATAACTGCCAAAATTCCATTTTCCCTCCGTCTTACCTGTTGTACCTGCAGTCTAGTTTTCTGCAATACATGCACTTGGACACCCAGATCCCTCTGGGCCGAAGCATTTTGAAATTTCTTGTCACTTACGTAATTGGCTGTCTTTACATTCTTCTGATAAAAACAGATAACTTCACAATTATCCACATTAAACTCCATCTGCCATCTCCATTAACCTGATCTATCCATTTCCATTTGTAAATTTCTCATTTATTCATTGCAACTTACCTGCCCACTTATTTAAGTGCTACCTGCAAAATTGGTTATGCTACATTCTATCTCTGTGTCCAAGTCATCAATATAGATTGTAAAGAATTATGGCCTGAAGGCCAAACCATGTAGCACCCCAATAATTACAGCTTGCCAAGCAGAAATAGATTCATTTATGCCAACTATCTGCTTTCTGTTGGTTAGCCAATCCTTTATCCAAGCAAACATATTATCCCTTTGTACTAACATTTTGTGTGGTGCCTTATCAAGACCCTTCTGGGTATTTAAGATAAGGTCTTATAAGATAATTTAAAAGAGATCACTCCTGATCTGCAAATCCAAATCAGGTTACATATTGGGTCCCAGTCTCCTCCAGTTAAACCTGAAATAGGCGTGTTCACAGAAAACCTTTGCCAGTTTTACAATTTCTAATAGTTTAATCCACCTTCGCCATCTCCTGCACAGGCTAGAGGATTTAACAATTTCCCCAATGTCTCGATTAATTTTTGAACAAAACTTAAGCTTTGACATTGGCACTTACATTCTTAATAAACATTTGCATATTACAGACTACTTTTTAACTTGCAATATTTCTGTCTACAGAACTGTGATGTAAACATCAGGGATAAAAAGATTCTCAACAGCTGTCAGAATAGTAATACATTTGAACAATCCTATTGGGTATCATGAGCAACAAACATGACACGGGATTTTTGCTGTATTAGCCTACAGTTCCCTGCACCAGTGATTTGGCAATGCAAACCATAAGTTAACCAGTTACTCATCCTCATTCACCAACAATCAAGGCCTGGACCTTGTCTGTGATACAGATGGAAAGTTGGGAGAATTCCCAGCTAAACAAACCTGCCTTTAAAAAAAAGTGTCCAGATAATGGGTCTGGAGAGTTGGATGTGGAGGGGGTGGTTATCTCAGGTCTGGAGGCTGCTGGTTGGACAGCCTACACACATGCATTGGCACTGTGTTGAAACATCAAAGCGAAGAATAAAACAATCTCCCAAGGCCTCAGCAATCACATCCTTGAGGACCACCCATTTTCCTGTACATTCTTCATGCCTAATCTTGCCAGCCCATGTTATGCCATGTCTCCAAACTTAGCCACAATGGCGTCTCATATGCTCTTTGCCAACGTTTGCTTAGATATCCACTCCTTGACCCTGCAAACTTTCTGTGCCAACTTATGCCTCTGTATGCACCCCTTTAAAGCCTCTATGCTAAATCAGCACCAACTCTTCTCAATTCATGCCTCTGCAGTGACCAAGCTTTACCCTTATTCCTATCCTGCCGAATCACCTACTTTCCTCCATGGTGAGACTCCAGGACCCTGCAGAGATAAGATAAAACAAAATTCTATTGAACAAAATTCTAACAACTATATTGATGAAAACATTCTTATTCACAATAATTCTCAATTTATTTTGTTTGCATTTCTTCAATTATAATTCTTTATATGAACAAAAATTTTGTTTAAGAGTACAATACTTTATAACAAAAAGCATTACTATTCATTTACAGTCCCACTTCAAAGGATCCATAACCACTTGGAGCTACCAATCAAACAGTGAAATAGCAGGTGTTTTACTGTGGTGATGAATGGCTGTGAAATCAATCAAATAGCAATAACCCAGTCATGAAAACTTTAAGACTCTGTCAACAAATTGAGTGAAATAATAAGCAATTTTTTTTTAACACTCAACGCATTTCTTCGAAGAGTTGACGTGCAGGCCTTTTAAAAGCTTTGACTGCTGGACAGCTCCATTTGGCAGTTGCTTTTGACAAGCTCACTTCTGGCAGGCTCTCTCTACAATTTTGATAGGTCACCTTGTCAGTTGCTTTCGACACCTTTCATAATGAATTTTAAGATGTATGTTGATAGCTCCAATAGAACTTCCAGTTTATGAGTTAATTTACATTTTGAACATATTCATTCCTACTTTTAATCATTCCAAAAGGCACCTATTTCCCCCAATTACAAAAGATTGTAACCAATCTTTCCCCCACATGTCTTGGACCATATCTAAAGGAGTATGTTACCTCCAAAAGTGACAATCTGTATATCCAAGTAATTTCATAAGCTAAATTTCACTGCTCTTCAGAGCCCCACACTGTACACTTTGGATTTTGGATGCACGGACATCCAAAAGTGGAGGCAGCTGATGATTTAAATGTCCAACTCTTTCCATGAATCATGCATGAACCATCCCAATGCCCATCCCATTTCCTTCCACCAGACTCACCTCCACTCAGAAAAACAAGGGATGTTGTGTTGAGCGGCATGGTTTTTGATTTCAGGGCTTAGGGGCCATTTTTGTCATAACCGAGATGCTCTCCATTATAGGAAAAAAGTCCAGGACCAAACTTGACTGGAAAACTAATTTGATTAAGGCAGTTAGTGAGGAATCAGAAGTCATGCAGCCAATCCCTTATAGAGAGTTAATTTACAAAAAACTAATAGCAAACACCTGCAATTTCTATCGTGTCAATTTGGTTTTTAAATCAAGTGTGCAGAATCATTTTGAAGGAGGGCCACAATTTATGGGCTTATATTTCAGAAGGGGAGAATACTTATCAACATGGCACCAATGATGACAGACTCCAGTTACCTTTCATATTAGAGAAACTGCTGTTGTCTTTTAAAAGACATTTAAGGTGAGTTTTAATAAAAATATTCAAACCTATACTGGGATTTGGCAGACTAGATAGGGAGACATGTTTCCACTGGCAGGAGAATCCGTGATTGAAGGAAATCATTCACGATAATGAGCAAAAGAACCAAAAGGTAAGAGATATTTCTTTTTCACACAGCAAGTTATGATGTTTTCAAATATACAATCTAATAAAATTATAGAAACAGATTAAATGTTAAGTTTGAAAAGAGGATTTGATATATGCTTGAAAAGCAAAAATAAATTGCAAGGTTATGGGGAATCCAGTGAATTCTAACTATTTGGCAAGCTTTTTCAAAAGTTGACTGTTGGGGTGGAATGACTAAATAAGTTATTTGACACCTGGAGTCTACCTCCAGCATCAAAGAGTTTGTTGAAATTATACTGGTGAGAAGAAACCTCTGGGAGCCCAGGAGCTTCTTCGATGAGCGAGGAAAGTCATACATTTTTATACACTTCCTTTCAGTCTGCCTTTAGCAATTACAGACCAATCATATTATTAATTAACTACATACACTTCCAATCAGGTTAATCATGTAACTGCATGGTCAGTGATGGACATGTGTATGGACAAGAGAACCTTCAGTCTTTCTTGATCTCATGATGTTTCCCACACTAATCTTCTTCTTTTGGCTTTTCACAATACAATATTCAATCACTTTCCATTATGCTGACAGTTATATTCCAGCCCAGGCATTTACCCACTGCATTGAGTTAATTACCAATAAATTGGCCCTTGCTAAGGACTTTTCACATTTTGTTATGCAAATAATGTTCCCTACTAATCTTATCACAGGTGATACAAAAAGATGCTAATTTCTAATAATTGTTATAAAATTTGTAAAATCCAATATGGTAATATAATTCCAATATAAAGTTAGTTATAAGTAAAGTTACATGGTTACATGTAATATTAAAATGAGAGCAGCTTCCTTCACACTTAACCTTGAAAGGTCAAACAAACAGTCTCTCTGTCTTGCAGTTTCAAGTATAACTCCTTCTATTCACTTGCTGTAAGGCAGTTTTCTTAAAGTTCATCTTCCCTGTTATTTGTGTGCGTGTGTGTGTGTCTGTGCGCGTGGGGTAAGGGGACGTTGCTTTCCTTATTGTCTAAGGTTGTCATTTTTCTAGGATTTTTAAGGATTCTCTTTAATACTTATTGTGTTCTTTTAGATATATATATTTGGAATCTATAACTAATTTAAAATCTATAACTATGGTTATCTCGAAATCTTAAATAAAGTAAATAGGCTTTTTCTACTATTTTGTGACAGATCTTAGATTCCATATTAATTAAGTATAAAATTCTTCTATCAGCATACCGGGTGCTCTTATCTTGTTGTTCCAGCTATGTGTCTGCCTTATCTTAATCTGTTACCTTGGATATATTCTGTCTACAGAGCTACAATTGTTCTAATTTATGATTTACTTCAAAACAAACTTCACCAAAAAAGTTGTTCGAAGTTAACCGAAAACTACTTTCGGCCATCTGATGCTGCATTCAGGCATGGGCAGCTTTTTGGTTATTTTGTGCCGCTTTCAGCCATAGGCAGCAAAAGCATTGACATATGCCCACCAGGTTAAATATTTTCTGTCAGTGGAATAAGAATCTGTGACGTTTTGAAATTAAGAGATTGACTGCCTGTTTCATTATTGTAAATAAAAATTACAATGCATGGTCATTTTCATTTAGTTACTTCAGCTTTGACATCTCTTTTTTGTAAAATTCAAAGTCAGAACATCGAATCTTGCCTGTGTTGCAATTCACTGTTTTTGTTTTATTTTCACATTTATTTCATTTAAATTATTGAGATCTATTGAAATTTCAGTTCATTTAAATGCATTGAAACGCTACATGAAACTTCAAGAAGAAACATCCTCTGAAGGAAATTTTAGCTTGTGCTCCACAAGGATTGATAAATCTACAGCAGTTTTTGAAACTGGTATTCTGATGGTTTGTTGATGTCTTGTTTTACTCAAAACAATACAACCTTACTGCTGGAGCTTCAGGGCTTTTTTGCTGAAGTATCTTTCTCGCTATATTCTCTGTTCAGAGATTATAGTAATTTGTAAACTCCATCTTGGCTTTGTGCAATTGTGTAAAATAGGCTATTTCTGGTAAGTCACTTTGCACAAAATTGAAATTGAAAATCCATGATGTTTTGTGCCCTTGCTGATGCTTGATGTAATGGTCCGAAATTGTGTTGAGTTTTTATTGCTGCGTACTGTTATTCACCGAATGCTTAACACATTGACTTCAGTACTAACCCACACGTGAAATAGCTGCAGTGACAATAACACTCAAACTGAGGAGATACCGGTTCTTAAATTATTTTCTGTTTAAAATGCATTCAGCTACAAATATAATAATCTAAAATTTGACTAATAGACACTTTCTCTCTTTTCCTGTATAGTTAAAGATTTAAAAACTGAAAAATCTCAGCGTTGATAAAGAATGTGGTTAAATCTACTCTGAGAACATTTTACCAAGTGTGTTATTTCAATGAAGAAATGGCCATACAGTTGAAGAATGTCATAAGAATTCAACCAGTAATCTCTTTGGTTACTGTACTGTGCAACTCACTTTATCACAAAGGATGTTAGAGCCTGATAATTGGAAAACATAGAATGAGAAAAGGTCATTCAGTGCATTAATCTGACTTTACTATCGACAATGTGTAAGGATTTTAAAAGTCAGTTTTAATTGGCAATTCAAAATCTGTTTTTGAGGTTTCATTTGGAGTGCAAAAAGGAGAAAGTCATTTGGAAAAAATAGACCCTTTACCTGTCAAAATAATAGAGGAAATTAGTTGGATTCAGTTTTAATTTTGATCACTAAAACTGACATAGTGAGGGATCAAAATAAGATTAATTAAGTGACAACCCATTATTATATAACCCGTTGACACTTGAATATTCCTCAACAATTTAAGATTAATTGTTGCAGTAGGGGCTGTTGTGATGCATTCGTAGTGTTCCTACCATTGAGCCAGGAGATCAAGGTTCAAGTCCCTCCTTCTCCAGAGTTGTGTAATAACATTGCTGAACAGGATAATTAGGGGAAAAAAATTAAACTGTTGTGTTTGGAGCCATTTAATTAATGCTACGACAGTGAAAAAAAAATGCTGCAGATGACAAAAGCTGTGATCTTCCTTGTGACAAACAATGTCTTGATATTTGATGAGTTATCCTTTGATTGAGGACTTTAATCTTGATAAGGTTACAGGTATGGTAATTATGGCACTGCCCTGCTGCCCTTCAGACTTAACAACAAATTATTGATCAACATCTGCAGGAGTATAAAAAATATCCACTGAAAATACCCACTGGGCATTCTAGATTTACTGTTTCAACTTCAGAAGACGATAGACAGAGAGGCAAACTATTTATGCCTCTATCTGGGGAATCACAATGACCCTCTACCAAGTTTATAGCATGCAATTGACAGAAATGCTTCAAGGTTATTCCCTATGGTTGTCTTTGCAGCAGTTATAAGAAGAAGGTTCAAGCCCCCTCAGGAATGATGCTAACTAAATGGCCTTCATTTCTTGTCTTCCTGAAAACCAGCTGAATGCATGATGTAAGTTCAATTCTTAAAATGTGACCAGGCATAAGCATCCTTCCTGGTATGTCATAGTCGCGTGATCTCTACCATAAGACACGCAGACACAGCACTTGGCCAATTTGATATACTTTGTGAAAGATTCTATTTTGAGCAGACTGCTGCCATGCAAACACAGAACATGGTATCGGATATGAAGCTGAGATTGAATATGGAAGATCAGCAAAAAAGCACAACTCCACTCACTCCTCATTACACACGGATTCTCTTTTCCTAATTGTCAAGTCCAATGGATCATGGGTATGTAGGCAATTTCTATTATAGCCCTATCTACGTTTTAGCCTAGAGTTAGCTCCATGCCTCCTTCCCCATCAATAATAAAAAGTTGGTATATTGACAATATAACACAGGAATGTTCAGAGCTGTGAAAGCTGCTATAAAAAAAGTGAAATGAACTAATAAATTAACAAAGAAACAGACCACAGCTGAAATACTGGGCAAAAGAAAGTGGCTGCACTTTTCTACACAGAAACCTGGTCAAAGTGAAAGGTGACGTGAAGCAAAACTGACAGTTTTTCCACTCACAATGGCAAAATTATGAAGTGACAACACATCTGTTTAACAAGACAGCAGCGATACGTCGATACACTTTCAGGAAAAAGATTGATACATGCAGATATGTTGAGGTTGCAAACCAGCAACTGGAGCATCTTCATGAAGAACAGACCAGGCCCTGTGCGATGCTGACAGATACTCCAGGCCCAAAATGTAAAACAACCACGGGCAAAAGGCAAGATACAAATACTGTGGATCACATAAAACAAAGAAGGACCTAGGTTAACATGAAGAAAGCAGTGTTCTCAGGGCAACAAGTTGAATTGATTTGCACACAAATGTAGGCTTGTGTCTACAAAAGGAAGCATAGCAGACAGATGAAAATGGCCATTGGAGAGCTATAAGCTGCAGGTTGGTTCAGTAATGTCAATAGGTGATAGGTGGCTTTTGGTTGTTGGAATGATGACTGCAGAAGGAGAAAATCAAGTCAATATCGAGTAATGAATTGTCACCTTTGTGTCACACAAAATCATAGCCTTCACAGACCGATATCAAGTGCCTCAACATGACAATTCAAATTGAAGCCCGCAAAATTAAGGTTGAAGTTTTATGATATATACTTCTGCTTAGAGGACAGACCATGAACCCAATGCAATAACATGAACAGAGGCCTGGAATTCAGAGCATAGATGGTAAGTAAAAACTACTCATCTCAGAAAACAAACTGGCAACCCTCAATATGCCAAAAGATATTTAAAATGTGTCACTTCACTAAACCATCAAGGATGGAACAGATCCTAGAGGAATACAGGAATGTGTTTGCAGGATTAGGATGTCTTCCAGGAAAATATTGTTTTCAAATAGATCAGAGTATGGACAAATTCACCATCTGCTCAGGAAAGTTCCAGCTACCTTTGTGCCAATCTAAAAGAAAAGGTGGAGGAGCTTGTAAAGAAGGAACATTATCCAGATGAACCGCCAACAACAACGCACATGCACACCATTAAGAGATTACACAATTGGAGATTATGTATGCAAAGCATATTCAGACACTGAGGAAGATGTCAAATTGCTAATGTATGAAAGCTGTTGTGTGTATATTAGGTTATTTTGGGTAACTCAAAATATACATGATAATGCATGCATTTTTATATAGAATGGGGGAGATTTAGCTTGAAATGCAATTATGTATAAACATCATAGAGTCATAGAGATATACAGTACGGAAACAGACTCTTCGGTCCTACGCACCCATGCCGACCAGATATGCCAAATAAGTTCAGTCCCATTTGCCAACATTTGGCCCATATCCCGCTCAACTCTTCCTATTCATATACCCCTCCGATGACTTTTAAATATTGTAATTGTATCTTCCTCTGGCAGTTCATTCCTCCATATACCACCCTCTGCATGAAAAGGATGCCCCTTAGATCCCTTTTAAATCTTTCCCCTCTCACTTTAAACCTATGCCCCACAGTTTTGGAATCCTCCACCCCTGTGAAAAGACACATGACCCTCATAATTTTATAAACATCTATAAGGTCACCCCTCAGTCTCTGACGCTCCAAGGAAAATAGCCCCTGTCTATTCAGTCTCTCTGTACAGCTCAAATCCTCCAACCCTGGCAATAGCCTTGTAAGTCTGTTCTGAACCAATTCAAGTTTCACAAAATCCTTCGATAGCAGGGTGACCAGAATTGCACACAGTATTCCAATAGTGGCGTAAGCAATGTCCTGTACAGCCGTAACATGACCTCCCAACTCCTGTACCCAATGCACTGTCAAATAAAGACAATCATACTAAACACCTCCTTCTCTAACCTATCTATCTGTGACCCCACTTTCAAGGAACTATGAACCTGCACTCCATGGTCTCTTTGTTCAGCAACTCTCCCCACGACCTTACCATTAAGCGTATAAGTCCTGCCCTGATTTGCATTTCCAAAATGCAGCACCTCACACTTTTCTAAATTAAACTCCATCTGCCACTCCTCAGCCCATTGGCCCATCTGATCATGATCCTATTGTACACTGAGGCACCCTTCTTCGCTGTCCACCACACCTCCAATTTTGGTGTCATCTGCAAACTCACTAACCTACTACCTCGTATGTTCACGTCGAAATCATTTGTATAAAGCAGTGGACCCAGCACTGATCCTTGTGGCACACTGCTGGTCACAGGCTTGCAGGCTGAGATTTTTCTGATGAAGGGTTTAGGCCCGAATCGTCAAGTTTTCCTGCTCCTATGATGCTGCTTGACCTGCTGTGTTCATCCAGCCCCATGCTTGTTATCTCCATTACCACCCTCTGTCTTCGACCTTCGAGCCAGTTCTGTATCCAAATAGTTAGTTCTCCCCTTATTCCATGTGATCTATCCTTGCTATCCATGAGGAACCTTGTCGAACGCCTTACTGAAGTCCATATAGCTCACGTCGATCACTCTGCCCTCATCTATCCTCTTTGTTACTTGTTCAAAAAACTCAATCAATATAGTGAGACATGACTTTCCACACACAAAGCCATGTTGCCTATCAAAAATCAGTCCTTGCCATCGATTTCAGGCTCACTGGTCCATAATTTCTTAACTTTTCCTTACCACCTTTCTTAAATAATGGCACCACATTACCCAACCTCCAGTCTTCTGGCGCCTCACCTGTGGCCATCAATGAAACAAATATCTCAGTGAAGGGCCCTGCAATTACTTCTCTTGCTCCCCACAGAGTTCTAGGATACTCATGATCAGGTTCCAAGGATTTATCCCATTATTGCATTTTAAGACATTCAGCACCTCCTCCTCAGAAATATGAACATTTTTCAAGATGTCGCTATTTATTTCCCCACATTCTCTATCTTCCATATTGTTCTCCACAGTAAATACTGATGCAAAATACTCATTTAGTATCTCTTCATCCCCTGTGGTTCTACTCATAGGTGACATTGCTGATCATTAAGGGGACCTATTCTCGCCCTAGCTACCCTTTTGTCCTTATTGTGATTGTACAATCAATTTGGATTCCCTTTAACCCTATTTGCCAAGGTTATCCGTGTACCCTTTTCACCCTTCTGATTTCCCTTTTAAGTATATTATTGCTGCTTTTGTACTCTTCTAAGGGTTCGCTCAATCTCTGCTGTCTATTCCTGACATATGCTTCCTTTTCATTCTTGATCAAAACCTCAATTCTCTAGGCATCGAGCATTCTCCACACCTACAAGCCTTGCCCTTCACCCTAACAGGAACATACTGTGTCTTGACTCTTGTAATCTCATTTTTGAAGGCTTTCCATTTTCCAGCCATCTCTTTAGCTGCGAACATCCACCCCCAAACAACTTTTGAAAGTTCTTGCCTAATATTGTCAAAATTTACTTTCCTCCAATTTAGAATTTTATTTTTTGGATCTGGTCTATCCCTTTCCTTCACTATTTTAAAGCTAACAGAATTATGGTCACTGGCCCCAGAGTTCTCCCCCACTGACTCTTCAGTCACCTGCCCTGCCTTTTCCCCAAGAGAACGTCAACTTTTGCTCCTTCCCTAGTAGGTATATTCACATACTGAATAAGAAAATTTTCTTGTACACGCTTAACAAATTCCTGTCCATCCAAGCCCTTAACACTATGGCAGTCCCAGTCATGTTTAGAAAGTTAAAATCCCCTACCATAACCACCCTATTATTCTTACAAATTTGTTTCACAATTTCCCATTGGCTATTGCGGGGTCTATAGTACAATCTCAATAAGGTGATCATCCCTTTCTTATTTCTCAGTTCCACCCAAATAATGTAACTGGATACATTTCTTGGGATATCCTCTTATGATCAGACATAATGATATCCCTAATCAAAAACACTACTCCCCCTCCCCCTCCTTTCTGTCCTTCCTATAACATCTGTACCCTGGAACATTAAGCTCCCAGTCCTGTCCATCCCTGAGCCATGTCTCTGTAGTTGCTATGATATCCCAGTCCCATGCTCTCAACCATGCCCTGAGTTCATCTGCCTAACTCGTTAGGCCTCTTGCATTGAAATAAATGTAGTTTAATTTATCCGTCCTACCTCATTCTCTGCTTTGTTCCTGCCCTGACTGTTTGACTTGCTCCTTTTCGCAACTGTAACAGTCTCGGACTGGTTTCTTTCCTCACCATTTTGCTGGGTCCCACCACACAACCACCCCCACCCCCCTTACTAGTTTAAATCTTCTTCAGCAGCTCTAGCAAATCTCTCTGCCAGTATATTAGTCCCCTTCCAATTCAGGTGCAATCCGTCCTTCTTATACAGGTCACTTTTGTACCAGAAGAGATTCCAATGACCCAAAAATGTGAATTCTTCTCCCCTGCACCAGCTCCGCAGCCACGCTTTCATCTGCTCTCTCCTCCTATTCCTACCCTGTCTTTCCTAGTCTCCTGTAGTGTCTACTATGAGACACTCACATAGCAGGCAGCCATCTTTGAGGCACTTAAGTAATGATTCCATCCTGGTCAGACTGCTGCCTTGCAACCAGAGAACACACATATAATTTGTATGCATCTAATCCTTCATTCTTTCAGGGGATGCGCTGTCATTGGCCAGGTCAGTGTTATTGCCCATCCCTAATTGCTCAGATGGCAGTTTAGAGTTCACCACATTGCTGTGGGTCTGGAGTTGCGCATAGGTCAGACCACAAAGGAGAACAAATTTCCCTTCCCGAAAGGGCATCAGTGAACTGGATGGGTTTTTACAAACTCTGTTATATGGTCACTTTATTTTTTTATTGCATATAAATTCCATTAGTGGGTTGTGAACCCATGTCCCTAGAACGTTAGCCTGGAATTTCCTAGTAAAGTTACATTCCCACTGTGCCACCAACTCCCTGGCCTAAAATCAAATGAAATCAAGCCAGCTTACACTCAAATGCTATAGGTGTGAGGCTGGAAAAACACAGCAGGTCAGACAGCATCCAAGGAGCAGGTAAGTCAACCTTTCAGCTGAAACACTTTGGCCCAAAGTGTTGATTTACCTGCTCCTTGGATGCTGTCTGATTTGCTGTGCTTTTCCAGCCTCACACCTATAGACCCTCTTACAGTCAAAAGCTTGACTTTACAAAGAAAGTAGTGGAAAAATGACTTCCTTTTTAAATTTGGAAGAATTTCTTTTCATGAATTCATCATCCAGATTAAAATAGCTGGGGCTTTTCTGAATAAAAATTGTTAAAAATTGATTTCACTTTTCCCTAAGCCTTTGAAGTCTGCTGTACCAAGTGCTTCTCTCAATTAATTGCATGAGGAAAATTTCTTGCTAATCCAAATGATCTAATACTTTACAGTATTCACCTTGCGCCTCTTTTAAACATGTTTCTACATTGTCTGTAGTTCCAAAACTAAGATGTTCCACTCAAAGTCATATCATTACATTCTGCAGTTTGTCTTGTGTCTCCAATCCTATTCTCAATTGTAGCTTTTTCCCTGTGATATATCCTTGTTGTCAAAAGGAACTGAAGGTCAGTTCAGGACTACTACAATATGTTACTGTTACATTCTAAACTGTTATTCTGAAATGTCGCAGTTGAATTCAGTTCACTTGACTTCTAAGTAAACAAACAATATGTATCGAACTATTTTACACAAACAGGCCATGTAATTCGTAGATAAGGGCCTGTATTAAACTAACAAATTGTAAACCTATTAATGATTAAAAAGTTTAATTTCTGACATTTTTCTAATCCTTAATTTCCATGTAGCAAATGGAGTGTCCCTGATTTTTTAGCTTTTTCCTGTCTTTACAGAAGATTTGTACCTCACGCTGGTGGTTCTAAACTTTTGAATTTGTGCACATACTGAAAAATATTTACATCTATCTCAAGATGTAATGTGAAAGCTATTGTGAACAATTGGCAGCCCATTTTTGCACTTCATCTGATTTCTTTTTCAATGTAAAATAAATCAGGCATCATTTACGTGGTTCACTGATTCACCAAGACATGTTTTGCAGGCTCACTCAAGTTATATTTCATTCAGACTGTACGTCAGCTGTGATCGTTTTGAGAATTTTGCGGGAAGGGGACAGGTTTTCCATTTCTCAGTTACTGAGAGGGAAAAGTACTGGTTGAGATTTGTAATGCACATTATCCACAGATGCAGTGGTGAAGCTTGCATTGGTAAACAATTAAAGGGTTCTTGCTAAATGTCTACGCTTTGACTGTCAAGAAAATATATTACCTTCACACACTAAAAGGCAAAATGACCAGCAGAGTAAAAAGTGGGAAATAGCATAATTACATGTGAAAACACACAATCCAGCAGAAATACAGAGGGTGGTCTAATAGAAAATTGTGCTGCATGTATCAAACAACCTCCTGTAGTTTGCTGGTGTCTCTATCTTCATTAATGTCAAGGGCATTTGTTATGTTGTTGTGATACAGCATAGCTAGAAGGCAATTCTAAAGAGTAGTGACAAAAATTTCTATTAACATGTGAACTCCAGTATTGTGTAGCATTATATGGTCAGCAATGCCATGTTATTTAGAGGATGATAACAGCATTGACTGAACTTCAAAGCAATTCAAGGCATCTGGGGTGTTTTGATATATCCTGAGAAACACGATAAGCCACAATGTAAATATGAGTGATCTCACAAAGTTTACTATATCAGCTGACATTTAGCCAGTTGTGGCAGGGCATAATTCTGAACAGAAGTCATATAGGAGTTGAAGCATCACCTCTGAACTGAATCATACTTGTTTTTTGAAAATCGAGTTGCGTTGAATTTTTTTGGAGAGTTTATTGATGCAAGGCCATTCGGTGTCAATTAATTACTTACAATCCCTGTATGGGATCCTTCAATTTTGATTTCCACCCATTGCACCATGTGCTGTTCCTATAACTCACCTCTCGGTGGATATCCCAGAATTCGCCAGCACCCGCAATATTCTAAAGGCCTGAGGTGCACCTGGATAGGGACTGTCAATCCGCAGCTGCCCTGCACAGTTACTGAAATTTGCCACTGACATGGCTAATAGGCAGGGTCCTGGAGGATCTGCTCAATTCAGGAGGCCTCCCTCATCTCCACCCCCTACCCCCTCCCACCCCCAGATGGGGTGTGTCAATTGGCTCCTCACTTTGTGGTGAGGAGATGATCCTGTCTCTCACTGTTCCAATCTTGGGCCGGGCTGGTCTTGGTGACTGTAATTAATTTATTCTGCCAGAAACCCCTGAATAAAGGCTATCCCTCTTGATTTAACTGAGGCCTGCTACCATTATGGAAAGTTTCCTGGCTTTATGTTTCCGCTGTGGTACAGCAAGACAATAATTTGAGCCTGGTATCACTGGCTGAGCAGGAAAAAGCCAAAAAGGCAAGACAAATCAATTCAAGGCAGAGATGCCGTGAGCATCCAAGTAGGATCAAAGTGTATCAGTGCTATGACAGTGTGGGACGAGCCCTGAGATACAGACCAGTCCAGTCCATGAGCTGAGTACAAGTCCCTGACCATACAGTCTCCTTGCAGCAGCATTGCAATGATAGTTGTTGCTGTGGCCTAAAGTGAATCAAAGTAACATTTAAGTGGAGTGGAGACGTGCAGTGAGGATTCTTAAAAGCTGGCCTATGTCAGGTGCCAATGTCCTTGGGCATAGGATGTGTGTGGCCAGTGCCCATGGAGCATGTCCTGAGATGATAGTTCCCTGTTTCCAAAATGGAGGTATTCAGGGCAAACTGAATCCACCAGGCTCATTTACTTGTCAACATTCCCCACTGCTAAGTTTGTTTGATGAGTTTGGTAAGATTGAAGTCTGAATATTAATGAGGCAAGTTGTACCATTAACAAGGCGTTTATCAAGCAGTAAACACCATCAATTTGTATCTCACCAACACCCTGTCAGAATCTTACGAATATACTGTCAGAATCTCGCCATGCATCTTATGAAAACCATACAACATGGAATGAAATGGGCTTTGTGTCGACATGGTCCCTACCATGCTTGACTCCTAATACAGCCAAACATCTCACCAGAGCCTACACCGCAAAGACCCCAAAAAGTTTTCCGCCCTCTGTTTGTGTCCCCACAGATAGTGCCAGACCTGCTAAGTTTTTCCAGCGTTTTCTGGTTTTATTTGTAATTAAATTTAACTTCTCTGAACATTTCAGCCATTGAAACTAGGGACTCAAAAAAGGGAAAAATTAGAAGAACATCGTACTGACAGATTGTGATAATATTTCAAATCAGCCTTTTTGATATGCAAACAGCATTTACCTGTAAGTCCCGTCAATTCAGCAATATCAGCCTGTTTTGCCAATTTTTCAGCATAAAATACCGAAAGGTTTTTACAAATATCATGGTTGTGCAGCTAAGCTTATGCAAGAAAGAATGTAAAAGCTTTCTTTATCTCTCATTCCTCATGAGGGGAGATACTACTTAATTGCTCTGGAAATTATTAAAGTACATCTGTCAGCATCTGAAAAAAGAAATAAGTTACTATTTCAGGAAAAGATATTTCTAGCACTCTCTACCTTTTTTTATTATCTGTCCATTATGCTGGGCTTTCCTCTGTAAATGCTTCATTGCCTTTGTATTAGGTGTGCCATTCTCCTCTCCTGAGAAGTCAATTCCTGTTGGAGCACAATACACAATTCTATTTTCACATTTCCAAAAACACACCGGCTTGTTCTGCGATAACAGGGTGTAGAGCTGGATGAACACAGCAGGCCAAGCAGCATCAGAGGAGCAGGAAGGCTGACGTTTCGGGCCAAGACTCTTCTTCAGAAATGGGGGAGGGGAAGGGGGTTCTGAAATAAATAGGGAGAGAGGGGGAGGCAGATAGAAGATGGATAGAGGAGAAGATAGGTGGAGAGGAGACAGACAGGTCAAGGAGGCGGGGATGGACCCAGTATAGGTGAGTGTAGGTGGGGAGGTAGGGAGGAGATAGGTCAGTCCAGGGAGGACGGACAGGTCAAGGGGATAGGATGAGGTTAGTAGGTAGGAGATGGGGGTGGGGCTTGAGGTGGGAGGAGGGGATAGGTGGGAGGAAGGACAGGTTAGGGAGGCGGGGACGAGCTGGGCTGGTTTTGGGATGCAGTAGGGGCAGGGGAGATTTTGAAGCTTGTGAAGTCCACATTGATACCATTGGGCTGCAGGGTTCCCAAGCGGAATATGAGTTGCTGTTCCCGCAACCTTCGGGTGGCATCGTTGTGGCACTGCAGGAGGCCCAGGATGGCCATGTCGTCTGAGGAATGGGAGAGGGAGTTGAAATGGTTCGTGACTGGGAGGTGCAGTTGTTTCGTGCGAACCGAGCGTAGGTGTTCCGCAAAGCGGTCCCTAAGCCTCCGCTTGGTTTCCCCGATGTAGAGGAGGCCACAACAGGAACAGCGGATGCAGTATACCACATTAGCAGATGTGCAGGTGAACAGCTGCTTGATGTGGAAAGTCTTCTTGGGGCCTGGGATGGGGGTGATGTTTGGTGAATGATGAGCTCTAAATATGGAAAATACAGCCAGGAGATGTCCTACAAATAAGAATAATTTCAACCCAAGCTGCTTTCCCATTCAAGTACAAAATAAATTTTGTAATTACAGTTGTAGAAATGAGCTTTCTGAGTAGGTCAGGTTATAGAATCAGATAGTCACAGTCCTGGCAGTCAAGGATGTTCAGGTACACGCAGTAATCTAGTTCCAAGGATGCAAGAGGTTCGACAAAGTTTTCAGTACCCTCTAGCTCTGGAAGATGTGTGTTGAGCTGTCTTGATGGACAGGTTGGTGGCTGAGTCCAACTGAATGCTCAGTGGCTGCTGGAAATACACGCAGACCTGCACTGCGTTACTTTAGCCTTTGAGGCTCAGCATCAGCGGCAAGGAGAGGGGCAAGCCTCAATCCAGGTGCCCTTTCCCCTGAAGGAGACAGGGTGATGCCAACAGGTTCCAAGATAGAGGAGGAACTACATATAGCCCCTGCAAACGCCTCCTCCCAGAAGACTGCAGACGTCCTGCACCCCTCCAACTCCAATCTGCCTGCAATCCCCCAACCATGTGGGAGTTGTAGCAAAGCGAGTCTGCATCAGGGCAGGATATTCTCAGCATTTCTGAGCCTTCTAGCCATAATTGCCCCTAGAGTTTCCACCCAAATCTTCCAGGCCAAAAGACTACACTACAGAACAATTTCCCTCCACCCCACTGCAGACCCTGAGGCTGTGTCTAGATGCATTCAGAGAGCAAAGAATATGAAAAAAAACACCCTGAGGGCGCATAGATGGCATGGGTGATATTTCATTTCAAATATATAACCAAAAATACCATGACATACCTGGTCAACTGTCGGTTTTGTCGGGTTTTGTGGCAATCAACTCAGAATTAAGTAAGCTATTCAGACATCCCAAAGAGGACAGAAGTTATATTGGTGAGGTGTTGCTTGTCTCTGAGAAGCAACCTGGATAGGAGCAGCTTTAGGGATCCTTCAACTCTTACTTACACGAATGTAGCCAAAACTTAGCAGTTTGTTGAGGAGAACACTGAGTGAAAAGCTAATGTGAGTTCCTTGTAATAACTCCTAGGACCTTGCTTCCATTCAAGTTTCTCATGTATGGCCACTTTATGTGTATGACTGTAAGAACATTCATGAGTACACATTTTTCTGGGGGCAAATATTTATTCTACCTATGTGCCTTAGAAGGAAGCTTGCATTCATTTAAAGATGGGTGGTGTTCAGTGCTCCACTAACATCCAAACTCTGCCTCAAAGTGCAAAAATATCTACGCCATTCCCCACAACCACAGTCTACACCAAAAACATGTGGAAAATATAAAGGTCAAAATTGTGTTGGGCCCAAATAATGTGTGTCACAAGCAAGACCAGTGCTGATTGCCCATCCCTAATTGCCCTTAAAATGGTAGTGATGAGCTGCCTTTTTAAGCTGTTGAAGTCATGTCATAGAGGCGTATACACGGCGTTTAAATTCTGCAGCAGTTTGACACAACTGAATGTACCATGTCAGAGAGCAATTAAAAGTTAGCCACATTGCCGTGGAACTGGACTGACATGCAGATCAGAATGAATAAGGAGAGTGGATTTCTTCTTCTGAAGCATAATAATGAATCAGGTGGGGATTTTATGAGAATCCAGTAGTTTCATGATGGCTAATATGATTTCCTAACTTCATGCCAAATTTCTCTATTATTTTATAGAATCATAGAATCATAGAATCCCTTGATTTGAATTTATATGAATTCATGCCTGCAGAGAGTTAACCCAGGGTCTTGAATTACTAGACCAGTAACATTATCATTATGCAACTTGGGTTAAATGGCTGCTTGAGAATTAGGTCTACAATGAGCAAAGCAGGACCGACATTTGGACTGTTCAGAATTTATCTGCTGCTTAAGACTACCAACTAAATATTCATGTAGAACAGGGCAGCATGGATTTGTACCTCCCCTGAGAGTTTTGCAGCTCTGGCATTTGAGTGGTGCTGCTCACAAGGCAGACAATCTGAAATTTGATTCTCCAAATCTGGGGCATGTTGCCAACATCTGCTGAGCTATCAAAGACAGCTCTCCCAGATTACTGAGGCCTGAGGCCTAAGGCCCAATTTCGTGCCAACTGTGGTTCTCAAAGTTTCGTAATGCGCGGTCATTGTCAAGATGCCATTATTTCCAAAACAGTTGCTATGAATTTTACCAAGTCATCTACATACAACAAACCAGAGAGATAATTCCCTGATCTTTGAATATTATGACACTTCAAGTATTTATCCAAGTACTGTTTGGAGGTTGTGAGGTTAGCACCTCAACCACTCTGATCTTCAAGACCCTGAGCACCCCGGGTGAAAAGATCTTTCTTCAAATCCAACCTAAAACCCCTGCCTTTCACTTTAAACATATCCTCCCTTGGTCTTGACCAAGGGTAACAGCCGCTTCCTAATCACCATGTCCACACCCCTCATAATCTTATAAACCTCTATTTGGTCCCCTTTGAACATTTTCTGCTCCAAAGAAAATAAGCTGAGCTTAAACTCCAGATATCTGCAGGATCCCCATTTTCCACTTTGCTACTTATGTCTTTGAAAAATGCTAGAGAATTGTCAAGCATGATTTATCCTTCATAAAATCATGCTGACTCTGATAGACAGCATTTTCACTTTCCAGACGTCCTGTTATTATTTCCTTAATCATGGATTCTAATACAGTCCCACTGACATATGTTAAACTAACTCGTCCATAGTTTCCTTCTTTCATCCTTATTTTTTGAATTAAGGTGTTACATTAGCATTTTCCCAATCCACTGGAACTGTCCAGCATCAAGAGAGTTTTGGAATATTATAATTAATGGATCCACTATCACTGTTGCCACTTCGTTTAAGACCTAGGGTGTAAGCCATCAGGCCATGAGAACTTGCCTGCTTTCAACCTCATTTGTTTCCTCAGTACTTTTTCTGTAGTGATGACAATTGTTTTAATTTCCTCCATTTCTATAACCTCTGCATTATTGTTGCTATTAGGATAGTGCTGGTGTCCTCCAAGATAAAAATTGAAGTAAAATATTCATTTAATCTCACCTCCATTTCTGCGTTCCCCAATATTAAGTCCTCAGTCTCAACCTCCAAGGGACCAACATGTACTTTAGCTACTGGCTTCCCTTCTATATACTTAGAGAAGCTTTTGCTTTCCATTTTTATATTTTTGCTGATTTTCATTCAAAACTTACCTTCACTCTTTTTATTACTTTTTTTATGCCTCAACAGATGTTGGCAACATGCTCCAAACTTGGAGAATCAAATTTTAGATTGTCTGCCTCGTAGGTAGCACCACTCAAATGCCAGAGTTACAGTACTGTCATAGGAGGTACAAAGCCATGCTGTCCTGTTCTACACGAACATTTAGTTGGCAGTCTTTGATGATCTTTAAATATTTCCAAATCTTCCAGTCTGCCACTGGCCCTTGTAATATGGGGTGTTGTGGTTTTTGCCTTTATGTTATCTTTATCTTCCTTGCTTGGCCATGCATGCTTTTCCCCATCTTACAATCTTTCTTCCTCTCTGGAATTTATTTTAGTTGGAAAGAATTGAATATCTCCTCAAACTTTTGCGTCTGCTTGTCAACTGCCCTACCTTTTAGTTTTTTTGCCTGGCCCTGGTGAACTTGGCCGGAAGACTGAAAAATAGGACAGTTGATGAGCAATGGCAGATGTTTGAGGAGATATTCAATTCCTTCCAACTAAATCCCTCGCCTGATCCACATCTTCTGTGGACTTGGCTTTCCTGCTGGGAAAGCGGAATTGCAGAAATGCCCCTTAAAATTTACCTTTTCTCGAGACACAAATAAATTCCATTTTCAAATGTTTGCAGTGATTCCAGCATCTAAAAGACCTTCTGCTTAGACTCAAACTGCATACACTCGCATTTACAATTATGATATTTTGGTGAATATATGTATACAAAACATTGTTTGGAAACTCTCTGTCATTGAATCCTTTATATCCTGTTTCCAAGTTAAAAGTACTTGAAAGCATGATGTGACTCATTTGAACTTAAACAATTGCAGCAAATATTGGACACATGAATTCCTTTACCAGTCTTGCAAACCAGGATGGATATGTAACCCTAGGTGTGGACTGTTTAAATACTACTTTAAACTTCAGGATTATTTGCATTCATTTTAATTTGTTTTCCAAAATAGAAAGGTCTGCCAAAAAGGGAGCATGATTTTCCTGTGCAAATATTATTACTTTGCATCATAAACTGCCTGTATGTCAGTCTTTTAGGAGGGTGCAAAGGATGGTTGAAGTGGCAATGGAGGATCCGAAAACAGGATTACACAGTCAAGGCTCAGGGCAGAAAGCAGAGACAAGTGTTGAGATGGAGACAAAGATTGTAACAGAGGAAACTCAAGGTATTTGGCAGGGGATAGGTGGAACAGCACCAAAAGGCTTGGAAGACTACAGAACAGAGGATATTGGGCAGGGACCAATACTGCGCCTTCCACAGGACAACATAGACGATCAGGGTGGACATCATGAAAGTAAAATTAAAAACAAAGACAATTACAGCACAGGAACAGGCCCTTCAGCCCTCCAAGCCTGCGCTGATCCAGATCCTCTATCCAAACCTGTCTCCTATTTTCGAAGGATCTGTATCCCTCTGCCCCCTGCCCATTCATGTATCTGTCCAGATACATCTTAAATGATGCTATCCTGCCCACCTCTACCACCTCCACTGGCAACGCGTTCCAGGCACCCACCAAGGTCTGCGTAAAGAACTATCCACGCATATCTCCCTTAAACCTTTCCTCTCACACCTTGAAATTGTGACCCCCCAGTAATTGAGTCCCCCACTCTGGGAAAAAGCTTCTTGCTGTCCACCTTGTCTATACCTCTCATGATTTTGTAGACCTCAGTCAGATCCCCCCTCAACCTTTGTCTTTCTAATCTAAATAATCCTAATCTACTCAACCTCTCTTCATAGCTAGCGCCCTCCATATCAGGCAACATCCTGGTGAATCTCCTCTGCACCATCTCCAAAACATCCACAACCTTTTGGTAATGTAGCGACCAGAACTGTACGCAGTATTCCAAATGTGGTCGAACCAAAGTCCCATACAACTGAAACATGGCCTGCCAACTCTTGTACTCAATACCCCGTCCAATGAATGAAAGCATGCCGTATGCCTTCTTGACCATTCTATCGACCTGCGTTGCCATCTTCAGGGTACAATGGACCTGAACACCCAGATCTCTCTGGGCATCAATTTTTCCCAGGGCTTTTCCATTTACCATATAGTTCCCTCTTGATATTGGGGCTCAGGAGCTGGTGAGGGCACTTCGAGCTAAACTTCAAAGTGGTGGATCTCCACATGGAGAGGGAATGAGCAGAAATGAGCCGTTGGAGTAGTCGGAGGTAAAGGGAACATGGAGGATTTGGAGAGCTGGTGCTGATCATATCCACCAGGTGCAATGTTCTCTGCCACTACTTGTCATTCTATAGATGCAAAACACAACTGGAAAATGGCTTAGACAATGTTGGCGGTGGACCATGTCGATGCCTGTTTAATGCCGAAAGCACAGAGTCATGTCTGCAGGATACTATGACATTACAGGGACAAGTACTTGTGGCATGTGTTTGTAAACTCCAACTCCATTTAATTTGAAATCATTTCTTTATCCATTTATAATGCATACAGTGTGAATGTGCTTATGGCTCAAATTCTGGTCAAAAGT
This sequence comes from Ginglymostoma cirratum, assembly GCA_024137785.1. NCBI lineage: Eukaryota > Metazoa > Chordata > Chondrichthyes > Orectolobiformes > Ginglymostomatidae > Ginglymostoma > Ginglymostoma cirratum. The sequence continues at coordinate 27,184,007 of JAHRHZ010000045.1, forward strand.
GATTTGCACAAGGCCAGTGGTGATTACAAATCTAACATTAGTACCTCAATGGTGCAGAATTGAGCAGCAATGACATAAAAATGCACACATACTCGTCAAAGTCGTTCCATTACTTGCAAAACTTCTAAAGGTTGAATGCGAGGAAAGGGACATAGATTCATCAGATGCATGTCAGTATCTTGCAATGAAGAGTTGAATGATTAATGTAGGTCAGGGGTGGGGAGAGGGTAGAAGTACAGCAGGCACTCACTTTTTGATAGAATGTGATGGTCATTTAGCTGGTATGGCATTTTCATCAAACTGGTGCACATGCTGTAACACAAGCCACAGGAGGGCAGACAATGGGACTACAGAAGATAGGATTCTGCTGTATGCAGCAACCTGATTTGTACTGTATGGGGGTAAGCTGCAGCTTCTATTTGTTGTGTTCATGTTCACTTTTACAGGATGTAAATAAAAGCTCATATCTGGAATTGCCTGATTACTTACCTGCATGAAATATTCCTTTACGGAACAGTGACAATCCGAGGATGTTCAGCTGGCAATGGAGACAGAGTAGTGGTGAGTTAGAGAGAATGTGGATAGAATGTAACTAAGGACATGTAGACTGCGAGGCCTAAATAAAAACTGAAAGAACTGAAGGTGCTTTAATTCAGAATCAAAAACGGAAGTTGCTGGAAAAGCTCAACAGGTCTGGCAGCATCTGTGAAGAGAAATCAAAGTTAATGTTTCCGATCCGGTGAGGAAGGGTCACTGGACCCAAAACATTAACTTTGATTTCTCTTCACAAATGCTGCCAGACTGTGTGGCCTGATGGTTAAACAGCAACTGGGGGGAGAGAATGGAATTGTGCACACAAGTCATAACCCACCATGAGCAATGTGGCTTTGTTGCAGCTGAGACATCAAATTGCAGGAGAATGCAGACTTGACTGGTGCACAGCCGCTTTTTAAAAATGGTATGGAGACGAAGGATGTTGTTCTTTTGGCATCATCCACTTAAGATTAAAGGAATGTTACAAATAACACCACGATGCAAAGAGCATGAGATTTGAAAAATGTAGATGTGGTTCACAACCAACACTCTTCACTTTTAAGCTTACATCTAACGTCCCTGCAGTAGCAGAAAGCATTCAAATACAGTTAAGAGAACAATTAGTTCAAAGACAAACTGATCTTACAATGATCAGTAGTAATTTTGGTGCAGTTCCTGGAATAATGGTGTAACCCAGACAGAGCAATGAATCAACTGAGATTACCTATTTGGCATAAGAGATCTGTTCCATAATGCCAACAGGAAGAAGACAGTTTCTTCTTTAGAATGAAAAACTTATGAAAATATTCAGTCTTATGTCTTGTGAGTGACAAAGGTAATGTTGAGTGAGAAGAAAGCTCCAGTAACACAATTGGAGATGTGAAGAAGTCTAACTCCCTAATCAACCACCATTGAAACTGATTGAAGATGTCCAATTTGATCAATGAAGCGAAGAAAATGAGCTGCGTATGACTTCATAGAAAACAGACCAAGGTCCACAAATTCAGGACAAAGCCAATTTGAAGAGCTTGCCAGGTTTGAATATCCAAGACCCTACAAACATGAATGTGGCTATTCTAATTATGAACATATGGTCAAAATCCTGAAATTCCTTCCCTAAAAGCATTGCAGGTCCGCCCTCAGCACATGGACTGCTGTGGTTCAAGAAGGCAGCACATCACCAGTTTTTCAACACCAATTAGGGACAGGCAATAAATGCTGGCCAGCCAGGGAAGCCCATGTTCCACGAGTGAATGAATAATATGAACTGGGAACAGGTTAGGTGACTCAACTTCTCTGCTCTACCATTCAATAAGATCATGGCTGATCTGATTACTCCACATTTTCACCTACCTATGCTAACCATTTACCTCTTTGTTTATTAAGAATCTTTCTCTGCCTTAAGATATGCAAAGATTATCAAAACCTTAGAGATAATAGGTACTGCAGATGCTGGAGAATCCGAGATA